>JAMKFB010000806.1:0-17823 GCA_036247105.1 Cirrhinus mrigala
CGGGACATTTTTGATACAGGTCGAGTCAGGGACAGGAAACCAAAATCCAAGTCAGTCTCTGGATCACCATCATAAATGTATAACTACAGGGGCTTTAAAAAATGGCTTTAAACTCACTATCCTTAATCTAACTAGTTTACAGTGTATATGCTTGTGTTAAGAGAAAAAATTTGTTTTATAGAAAATGTCTTTACCATAAGCTATTAAACCAAACAGAAATCGTATACATAAAGACTCAGGATAAATAGATTGTCTAACTCAGATAACTGGGATACTCATCCAGCAATACTTGAATACTTCAATATTAAACAGAACTCTCACATTAAGCACAAAACTGAATTCAGGGAGTGGGGTACAGAACGGGAAAACACATTTTCATACATGTTGGTGATTTACAATTCATTAGTGGAATATGAAGGCCAGCAAAGGTAACACACAAACAAAATGTAATGCCATCTTCTCAAAACAAACGTGCAATCCAAACTCACTGTCATTTCAGTAAGGAAACATTTTTGGAACACCAATACATTTCATACATATGCAATATAAATTAATAAAAAAAAGTGGGGGCAGGGTGATGGGGTCAGAATTCTCCCTCTGAAAGTAAGCCTGGTACAGTGCCACCTGGTGGACAAAACAGAAAACAATAAATGATATTATAAAAACAGTAGCTTTCAGGAGAAATTGTGTGCTTTGCGTGGTGGGTAAACATGCTACTGCATACTCAGAGAAAAGTTTCTGTGGCTACTGTGTCTCGTGTGTGGTGTGAAAGTAGTTAGTGTAAAGATGAACACTTGTCACAATGAACGAACGAGAAAAATCTGCCGTGAATCATTCTCACCATTTGTAAACCGTTGATTATTTGTCTATCTGTTTTAATACGACGTCTTGTATGCAAGGGTACAATAGTGCCTCAGACCACATTCATCCACGCACAGGAGCAGTGCCGAAACACAATCAAAATGTTCTTCCTCAAGACGCATGCGTGCCGTTTTAATTTTAACCACTAGAGGGCCAAAACAGTAACGTCTAGGTCACTCATGTAACCCTCGTTCCTTGAAGGAGGCATAAGTGACACTTCACCAACTTTACAGGAGGGCCAAAACAAAAATTTACCATGATCTGACTTTGTGTACTGATTTTAGTTGTTTATAGCAAAAATTTGTACACTCATGGATGACAGTTGTAACGGAGAAACTGAGAGAGGCATGCGGATCCATCTGCAAGCTTTTATTGAACAGAGACATGGTCATTTAAACAGGCAAGAGTCAGACACCAGCAAACAGATATAAATAGGGAAAGACAAAAGAGTAATCCAGAGACAGGCATGGGTTGATCGGCAGCAAACGTAATCCAGGGGACGAGGCAATCGGGTAATCCAATAGACAGGCGAGAAACCAAAGCTGTGTCCCAAAGTGGAGTGCGCGGACTCCGAAGTACGAATTTGAAGGCTGATTGCGTCACAGCGTCACGACGTAAGCTGTCCCAAGTCAGGATGCACCCTCCGAAGTACGCATTCCAAGACCGAATGCGTCACCGCGGCGTGACGAAAGCTGCCGTAATTCAAAAGTGACTTCAAATGCGGTCTCCGATTCCCAGGAAAATGAAGTGTACATCTGATGGATACTTCGCACCCTACCATATCCCAGAATCACTTGCGTGCAAATGACAATGGAATTTATATTCAAAGAACATGACGTGTGAGAGTTCTGTTGGGGAATTCACATTGAAATGCAAGTATTGTGTTTTCATTTACTGAAATACCTAGCGAAAACAAGTGTTTTTTTTTTTTTTTTGTTTGTTTTTTTTAAACAAAGCCCACAAACAATAAGACAACCACTATATAAGGCAACAGTATTTCCCTTTGTTGTTTTTTTGTGGCGCTGTCATGAAAGACATGTCAAATAATTTAATCAAACTTTAGCACTTTAGTATTTTGTATGCATGTCCTGCTGTGTCATACTTTCTAATGTTAAAATTGTAAACCTTTCTTTATATTATAAGTGTTTCCATTTTCTCTTGACTATTTTGGAAAAAGTAAGCCTGCTGAGGAAATACTTAAAAAAAATAATAAAAAAAAGTAAGCAAGTTAATAGACTTTTTTTTTTTTGCTGAAATTCATTGTGCTGTTGTTGTTAACAGGCATGGTTTATTTGCTCTGATTTAAGATTGCAAGTGTCCTAGGACAGGTGAGGGAGTGAGTGGAAGCTGGTGGAGCGACTCAGGGAGAACATCAAACTCCAGAGAGAGACAAAGAAGAGCAAGGAGAGACTATTTTCTCTGCTTGAGAGAATGGTTAACAAACAAATTATTAACCATTCTCTATTAGGTGAGAGAAGAGGAAACAATACGTACATTACAAATTTTTAATATCTTTTTTTTTTGTCACTTTGTCAATGAAACAACCTAATTTTTGTTGTTTATTTTTGTGATGTAAATTAAGAATGAATAATTTTTGTACATTTTGTATTTTTGTATTGTATATTCACATGTAAATAAAGGAGAATTATGTACAGTTTGTAAATTACAATGTGTAAATATTTGTACCGCAGCTTATATTTTTTTCACAACACACTTCTATACGTTTATTTTATTTTTTTGTCCTGTAAAACGCATTAAAACAAATTGTTCTATATGTTACTGCAAATACTTTTTACAACAATTTACAACATAGCTTAGGTTTAACATTAGAAAAAACAATATCAATTTTCAGTCCAGCCCTACATCCATGTGTTCTGGGGTCTTTGGGGAGGCGAATATATTGGTGGCGAATGGCCACCAACTCCTCAGCAAATCGGTGGACAATGCAGTGGACAGTGGAACGAGGCATGTCAAACACTCTGCTGCCGCTGAACATTGAGATGAACAATGCATAATTTGCTTTTATTTATTCACAGTTTTATTTTTATGGTTACTTAACTGCCTAAAATCAAGGTTTCTAAATATGTTCACCATCAAGACAATAAACTATTATAAAATTGCACCTTGGTAACATATTAGTCAGTATTTGAACTGCTATATATATATATATATGTGTGTGTGTGTGTGTGTGTGTGTGTGTGTGTGTGTGTGTGTTTGTGTGTGTGCGTGTGTGTGTGTGTGCATGGTTTTGTATAATTTTCATATGTATCATTACATTATTCAAGTCGGTTCAAATGCAATGAATGCATTTAAAATTGTAATCCGGCAAGGATGCAGCAAAACAATATAATTTACCCGGCCATTGCTCTTGGCCAAGCCTGAGGTACATCCCCACCATCTCCTCCAGTAAAACATAAAATCTAAAAACAAATATGACCAATGCTGGCTCCATAACTTAAACGTCTAAACCTGTCAGGATGGCAGCGCCCCTCTCACACCGTTGCTATGCGACAGGAGCGGTAATCAGGAACACCAGGTGGCCGGTCCCAGTATAGGTCATAAACCCCTCCCTCTCTAATGGGGTGTGAGGCAAACTTAATTAAATTTCACTTCAAACAATTGTTTTCCAAAGACGGTTTTTGACATTTTATGTAGTTTTTAATCACGCTGCAAGTTCAAGTGTTCGTTTTTTTAAATATGTTCGGTTTTAGATAGTAATGTGATGCCATAAAAACGGGAGCTTGATGTCATGATTGACAGCTAAGATTGACAGAATCTCTGAGCCAACAGACTTTTTCGGGATCTTCAGGAGGAGATTGGGGTTTTTATTTACCTTATTTTAACACAGGCCTCTGGTATGGCAAAAAGCAGACAAAAATAGGAGCAGTCAGGCAAATTAGGGGCGTGTGCCTGCGATCGACTCTGCGGGAGTGTGGGCGGGACGCGGTACCACTCGGCTCACTACTGCACAGACTCTGGTCCCAAATCAGCACAATACAGCGGGGAAAATAAGTATTTGACACATCAGCATTTTTATCAGTAAGGGGATTTCTAAGTGGGCTATTGACACAAGATTTCCACCAGATGTAGCCATCAAGCCAAATATTGAATTCATACAAAGAAATGAGAACATTTAAGTATACAAGTTGAGTCATAATAAATAAAGTGAAATGACACAGGGAATAAGTATTGAACACACTTTATTTAATACTTTGTAGAAAAGCCTTTATCGGTGATTACAGCTTCTAGACGCCTCTTGTATGGAGAGACCAGTCATCTGCATTGCTCAGGAGTGATTCTGGCCCATTCTTCCACACAAACGGTCTTTAAATCTTGAAGGTTCCTTGGGCCTCTTTTATGAACTGCATAGATTTTCTATGGGATTTAGGTCAGGTGATTGACTGGGCCATTCAAGCAACTTGATTTTCTTTCTTTGAAACCACTTCATTGTTTCCTTGGCCTTGTGTTTGGGATCATTGTCTTGCTGAAACATCCACCCTCTTTTCATTTTCAGCTTTCTGGTAGATGGCAGCAGATTTTTATCCAGAATGTCCCGGACCATGATGCTTCCACCCCCAAACTTAACTGTTGGTATGGTGTTCTTGGGGTGGTGGGCAGTGCCATTTCTTCTCCAAACATGGTGTGTAGAATTACTGCCAAAAAGTTCAATTTTGCTTTCATCTGACCATACTATAGTCTCCCAATAATCCACAGGCTTCTCCAAATGCTGTTTCGCAAACTTTAACCGAGCCTCAACATGCTTTTTGTTCAGCAATGGCTTTCTATGCCATTTTGCACCTTGCGTCTTCATGTGTTCAATACTTATTCCCTGTGTCATTTCACTTTATTTATTATGACTCAACTTGTATACTTAAATGTTCTTATTTCTTTGTATGAATTCAATATTTGGCTTGATGGCTATTCATTTAGTTGTGTGCACAGGTGCGAGCTTTGCTGCAGCATGTTTTGACTGCTCCGTGTCTCGTTTTAGTATTTTTGTGTTTTTAATTTCTGTTTTTATTTTTTTAACCGTTGTTTTAGTTTATCTAGTACTAGTAAGTTGTGCCCTTCTTAAACATGCGGGTAGAGAGAGTTATTTCTGTGTTTCTTTTGTTTACTGTTTTTTGTTTGAGTTTGCCGCACGCCGCTAATGCTAACGCAGTTAGCGGCAGCGATCCGGTCTTTGTTTACACCCGTGATCAGTTGATCTCGCTGAGGCAGGATGTTCCGGAGCACAGCGCAGTCCTCTCAGACATCCCCGCGGAGTTACGGAGGGGGAAGACTAAGAGAGGATGCCGTGGAGGAGCAAAGGTGCGTCTCCCTCAACAGGACACTGCTCACCTTTTCACAGTTTGTAGATTGCCCCACCAGAGAAAACAAGACGCTGGGACTTGCTGTATGCTAATGTAAAAGAGGCATACAGCTGTACAGCTATCTTACCTCTGGGCAGATCGGATCACAATCTTGTGTACCTTCAGCCCATTTACCTACCGTTGGTAAAGAGGCAGCCAGCCACTGTCAGGAAAGTGCGGGAGTGGTCAAAGGAGGCCAGTGCAGCCCTGCAAGACTGCATGGAGACTACGGACTGGGTGGCCCTGTGCGAGCCACATGGTGCGGATACTGATAACCTCACAGACTGTGTCACTGAGTACATCAACTTCTGTGTGGATTGTACCGTACCAGTGAAATCCATTCGCTGCTTTCCTAACAACAAGCCATGGGTTACTAAAGACATCAAAGCACTCCTGAATGAGAAGAAGAAAGCGTTCAGGTTAGGTGACAAGGAGGCAGCTAAGGAAGTACAGAGGTGCTTGACTGTGAGGTTAAAGGAGGGAAAGGATAGATACAGGAAAAAGCTGGAACAAGAGCTGCAACAGAATAACAGTAGGTATGTATGGAGGGGCATGAAGAATATAACCGGCTTTAAGACTAGTAGTCCTGTTACTGTTGATTTGGACACTCATAAACCATCCATCACCATTACCGAGGACCAAGTGAGGAGAGAACTATGCAGACTACATCCTGCTAAGGCACCGGGCCCAGATGGCTTAACCACATATGTAAGCTGTGTGCCTCTCAGCTATGTGGAGTACTGCTGAGGATCTTTAATTTGAGCCTCAGTATTAAGAAAGTTCCCGTGCTGTGGAAAACATCATGTCTGGTTCCTGTACCTAAGAAGGCGCGACCAAATGCTCCATCGGATTACAGGCCAGTAGCGCTTACCTCACATAGCATGAAGGTCTTTGAGAGGCTGGTCCTGGACACTCTCCACCCTCTGGTGAGGCCAGCGCAAGATTCCCTTCAGTTCGCTTACCAGGCCAAGATTGGAGTGGATGATGCTATCATCTACCTACTATACCGTGCCTACAGCCATCTTGACAAGCCGGGTGCATCCCTAAGGATTACATTCTTTGATTTCTCCAGTGCTTTTAACACCATTCAGCCAGCCCGGCTGGGGAGCAAACTGTCAGCAATGCAGGTTCATGCTCCCTTAGTTGCGTGGATTATGGACTACCTGACTGATAGGCCACAGTACGTACGGCTACAGGGATGTAAGTCTGACACGGTGCTGTGTAGCACTGGAGCACCTCAGGGAACTGTTCTGTCACCATTTCTCTTCACCTTGTATACATCTGACTTTAAATACAACACAGAGGGCTGTCATCTGCAAAAAATTTCAGATGACTCAGCAATAGTCGGATGCATCAAGGGAGGGGACGACTTGGAATACAGGATGGCTGTGGACAGTTTTGTGGACTGGTGTGAGCTGAATCAGTTGAAGCTCAACATCCAAAAGACCAAAGAACTGGTGGTGGACTTGCGAAGATCACGACCTCCAGTCACTCCCCTGTCCATTAGAGGGGTGGATGTGGAGATTGTTCAGGATTACAAATATCTGGGTGTGCATATTGACAATAAGTTGGACTGGTCCAAGAACTCTCTTGGTCACATACAAGAGGGGTCAAAGTAGGCTGTATTTCCTATGTAGACTTCGATCTTTTAGAGTCTGCAACATTATGTTGCGGATGTTCTATGAGTCTGTAGTAGCCAGTGTCATTTTCTATGCTGTGGTGTGCTGGGGTGGTAGCATGAAAATGGCAGACATGAAGAGACTTAACAAACTGATCAGGAAAGCTGGCTCTGTGGTGGGTGAGGAATTGGACAACATGGAAACTGTGGTTGAAAGGAGAACATTGTCCAGACTTCGGTCAATCATGGACAATGTAGATCATCCACTCTATAATGTGGTGGATGAACTGAGAAGTACCTTTAGCCACAGACTCACTAGTTTAAAGTGCTCCACTGAACGCCATAGAAAATCCTTCCTTCCCACTGCCATCAGACTCTATAACTCCTCCCGCAGTCACTCACCCTCACAGTAATCTATCAGTGTGTGGAAGATTGTGTGTATTATTTTGCTATGATGTGCAACAGTCTACTATGTGCAATACTGTGCAATGTTCTTACCAGGTGTTAAATATTATTATGTGCAATATTATTTGTTGTTCTCTAAATGGGTGCTAAATTATTTAACTATTTGCAATAACTTATGTGCAATAGATTTCATGTGTAATATTATTATTTGGTCAATAATACTTTTTATTATTGAATATTACTTAATAGTATTTAATTATCATTGTTTTTTAAAGTGCAATAATTTATTTTAAATTTTCACTTATGTTAGTAGTTTTTATTCAGTTGCGTGACTTACAGATAGATAGATATTATATCAAGTATTTCTGTGTGTAGCATAGTTTGTTTATATTGTGGTTGTTTTCTTTCTATAGATGTTTATTCAGATTTAGATTTATTTTAGACTTATTTATTTATTTTATTTTGTTTTATTTTAAATTGTTGTTTTTGTGTTTCTGTGTCTTGTGTGTTGTGGTAGGCATTACATAAGCAATTTCCTGTGGGATCAATAAAGTTTTCTGATTCTGATTCTGGTGGAAATTTTGTGTCAATAGCCCACTTAGAAATGCCCTTACTGATAAAAATGCTGATGTGTCAAATACTTATTTTCCCCGCTATATGTCCGCATCCTATTGGGGGGCTGGTGGTATCACTTTTCTTCATTGGAAGAGAGTGGAGGTGCGTTGTCCATCTTTTTTTTACAATATATGCGAGAAACAGGCAGAATGCGGTAAACCAGGCAGGAATCAAGACTCAGGGAAAAAAACAGACTAGACTAGACTATGGAAAACACGGAAATGCTCCATAAGTTGCTATAGCCCAGACAGAGATAAACTCAAACAATACTCGGCTATAAGAACAGGGAAGTCCATAGTTTATAAAGTGTGTGTCTGATTGGTTGCAGCTGTGTTTGTAAATCAGTGCAGTGGATGCTGGGAAGTGTTGTCCGGAGTGACATGCAACAGTTTGTGTAGTGTGAGAGTCACAGACCAAAATCATGACAACAGTACACGGTAAACAGTACACAGGTTGAACAGCTGTCTCTCTGGTGCAGTCACAATAACCTGGAGCTTAACCCACTCGAAACTGTAGAGATGACAGTAGACTTCCAGAGAAAGCCCCCTGCACTCCCTCCTCTCACCATCATGAACAGCACTGTGGCTGCAGTGGACTCATTCAAGTTCCTAGGAACTAACATCTCCCAGGACCTGAAGTGGGACATTCATATTGACTCAATTGTGAAAAAAAGCCCAGCAGAGGTTGTACTTTCTTCATCAACTGAAAAAGTTCAATCTACCACAGGCACTGCGGACACAGTTTTACTCCGCTGTCATTGAGTCAGTTCTGTGCTCTTCTATAACTGTCTGGTTTGGGGCAGCCAGTAAATCAGATATAAGAAGACTGCAACGGACTGTTAGGACAGCAGAAAGAATCATTGGTGTGCACCTGCCCAACCTTCAGGACTTGTACATCTCCAGAGTGAACCCTGGTGAAAAAACCAGCATATGCTGGTAGGTATGTTTTGATGCTGGGATGTTGGTTTGGTCGGTTTTGATGCTGGTTTAAGCTGGTCCTTGACCAGCAAAAACCATCAAAGGACCAGCTTTAACCAGCTAAGGACCAGCTTAAACCAGCATCAAAACCTACCTAACCAGCATTCCAGCATCAAAACATACCTACCAGCATATGCTGTTTTTTTTCACCAGGGAAGAAACGGGCAGGAAACATCATCAAAGACCCTTCTCACCCCGGACACAACCTGTTTGCACTTCTCCCCTCAGGCAGACGTTACAGATCCCTGCGCACTAAAACATCTAGACATAAAAACAGCTTTTTCCCAAATGCCATCTCCAGCTTTAACAGATAAACATGAATCATTACCTGGGTTCTACAATTAATTTCTGTGTTTCTTTCTCCATTTCTAATTATTGTCTCTTTCTGTAGTATTACTATGTAAATACACATGCACATCTCTTATTTATATAGTTGTATATAGAGAAAATAATGCACAAATCTGTACATAAATCTTCTGTTCCAGATTCATACATTATTATTTATTTTTAAGTTATTTTATTTGAATGTTTTTTTCTCTGTTCTCATGTCAGATATGTATGTATGTATGTATGTATGTATGTACCAGGAGCACCTTAAAAAAACCACAACAAATTCCTTGTGTGTTTGCGCACACTTGGCGAATAAAGCTAATTCTTATTCTGATCTGATTCTGAAAATAAGCAGTGTATAAAATGTTAAATGTTATTCATTCTAAAAGAGTTAAATTAATAACCAACAGTGTTAATGTTCTTTTGTAGTGTAGTTGCAGGGGTGCTACGTGGTGTAATTATATTTTTACACGTGAAGTGCAAAAAACCCACCAAATTATGTTTGTCCCTCCCCTTCTACCCATCGTGAAGACGAAAACGCCATTTTATCCACATGCCAGCTGCAAGGTGAGGTCTTTCTCTTTCTATACTTGCATTAAAAAAAAAATATGTATTTAAGTACTCACTAAATACTTTGTAAGGAGTGAAGATGCTTGTCAAAGTTAAGTTCAGAAGTGAACAGAAGTATGTGAAAGTTAGGCAAGTGACATGTGGTTGTTTGTGCTTTGAAAACATCAGTGGAGCATCAAAATATCACGTTAATAAAACTTAATTAAAATGTATTTGCATGTTGACTGTGATTGGGAAGTCAAACATTAAATTTATTTTGTTAATTAATTTGTATAGAGGGTGAGCTGCACTGCTTTTCCATTGTTTGTTTATGTAAGTATGCGTGTCTAATGTCGTTTGCATGAACGCTGGACCTAAGCCACTTGATGGGATTAGCACAACGGCTAATGCTAACGGCATGACTTCACAGGGAATTAAATAGCTCGAGATGCACCGAATGACCGGCCAGAAATCACAATCGGCTGAATTTTCGACCAGCCTCATGTCTTGCCGATCCTTGTAGATATAGGCGCATGCAATCCGCTGGTTAAGTGTGACTTAATATACAACTTTTCACCACCGCGTCCGGGTCTAAGATCACACCCACGCGCACATTCACAGTCACGTGTAAACATGTTTTTTAGGAAACGCAATTCAGATAACATTGCGATTGCAAACAGGTATTTAATTTTGTAAATTTAAAAAAAAAAAAAAAAATGAGTTTGTTAGCAGTACCAGGGTTTGACAGTTTGTCATTCATTGTTTATTAATTTGTTTATTTTACCTGCAAAGGTCATAGTTGAATAAGACATTGAAATATTTTTACAAACATGTCTTAAAAAACATTGCTGTACATTTTCAGACCAAAAAAAAAAAAAAAAACACTTTGCTTCGTGTACTTGCGGTGGGACAGGCGAGACAAGTTTGTTGCACTTAAACCACTAAAGCACTTCTGTTGATGTTATTGCTTCTGTTGTTCTCATTTGAAAGTCGCTAAATGACTGAATGTAATGTAAAATAATGACACTGATATATTTTAAGATTTATTTTCCGCCAAGACAGCTCAATCATGCTCCAGAACTTTTTCAATATTAAATTGTAGTGAACCACTAAACTTCGGGAAACTTAGCTCAAATTAACTCGACCAAGACTAATTTTGAGAGGGTGCTCGCTGCAGAGCCAAATGGGAGGAGCTGGAGCTCTAGCCCCCTCTCGCTGGAGGTAATGGGTGGAAATAGACATTTAACCACACCCTAACCCTTACCCTATCCTAAACATAACTCCACCCATTAGTTCACACAGAGGTGGAGCTGGACATCCAGAGAGGGGGAGCTGGAAGCCATTCGGTTCTGCAGTGAGCAGCATTTGCTAATTTTAGGTTTTTTTAATTCTTTGTCAACAGAATTGACCCATGTTCCTCCAGTGCCAAGTGAAGAAAGCTCAATTGAGATTTCAAGCAGTGAATCTGATCACACCATTCTTCTAAGTGATGACAGCCCTACAAGAAAGAGGAGAGCTGAAGATGAAGCAGGAATTGTGAGTGTGTGTCTGTGCCTTGGATGTCATTCAGTAAGAATTTAGAATTCAGTCACTTTTTTTTTTATTATTATTATTATTATTATTATTATTATTATATTTTAAACATTTTGAAGAAAATGCCTTGTTTTCTGACAATAAATCACACTATGTCATTTGTGTTAATGCATGAAACTAAACTGCAAAAGCTAAGTCGAGTTTACCAAATTCATGTGTTGGAGATTTGATCCAGGTGCAGAATCACAATGTGACTACACAATCATGTTCACAGAATGTTTCCTGAGATGGGTTGTTTGTGCTTTGTAACTTTGCAGATGGTCAAAAAAAAAAAAAAATTCTGCAGACTAAACCTGGTGGGGATGGAATCATCAGAGAGTACAACAAAACCAAATGCTTATCTGACAGCAACAGGAGAAAGATGGTCAATATTCTTACTGCAGAGATGACTGAAAAGCACAGGTAACTTGTATTTTCCAAGTATTCTTTATTCCAGTGGTCATGATTTCCTAGCCCAAAGCAAAATTTGGACATGATTTTTAAGATTATTTGAGTTGTGTCAGGTCATTAAAAGGTTAATTCAGTGAAAAGGATAATTCTTTCATTAATTATCCAATTATCTAAGATCTTTCTCATGTTCAGAAAACAAATGAACATATCTGTGATAAAGTCCCTCCTCATAGACAAAAAAAAAAAAAAAAAAAAGCTGCCACTTCAAGGCCAAGAATGTTAGCAAAACATCTTTAAAATAGTCCTTGTGACTATAGTGGTTCTTATAGAGCAAGAAAAGTAGTTTGTGTGTGCAAAAAACAACAATTTTAATAGTCTGTTTTTACACACACTAAGGATTTAAAGTTTCATGAAGTTTAGGTTAAACCACTATTGTCACAAACACACATACAAATATGGAGGAGACGAGAGGTAAGTAGCAATCCAATCCAGAGTTTTATTGACAAGTTAGAAGGTAGCCAAATGAAGTGAAACAGCGTAAATGAATTCTTAACTGACTGTCCTTGTAGTGTAGAGTAGATGAGCGTTCCAGAGTGTGAGCCACGCCAAACACCAGAGAGCAACAGAGAGATCCACGTGGAGAGGAGCATAGAGTCAGGAATAGCTTTAGCATGTGAACGGTAGAGTCTCTTTTATAGGGCGTGGCTCAATGAGTATCAGGTGCAGGTAGTTAGCATTCGGGTGATGATGAACGAGTGGGCGGTGCAACCGGAGGTGTGGCAGATGGAGGTGGCTGTGGTGAATGCCTGACAACTATAGCCACATGGAATATTATCACAATGGTTATACTACATTACATGGTCATGCAACACATGGGTCTTGAAAGTTGTAGTTGCGTTTCTGTTTATAGGGGCTCAGAAAGCTCTTGGATGTAATCAAAAGTGTATAAAGATCTTCCAGGTGTGGAAAAATACAAAACTGTATTTTTACAAAGGCGTCAGGACAAAATTTAATGTGACATTTGTTCTTCTGTAGCAAACACCTGTGACACTCAAATTCTCATCTTGGTGATCCAATTTTATAAAGTGTAATGTGTTAACTGCTGGGAAAAGTGAATTTTAAAAGTTAATAATATTTAATTATTTGAATTTCACACAAGGAAGTTAATGTTGCACAATACATTGATCGACTACAACATTATTTTTTACATTTGTGGTAATTTAATAATTTCAGATGACCAAGTCATGTGAAATCATTCGTCAAAATATATGGGACCACTGTTTGACAAAGAATATATGCTTCAATTCATATTTGATTGTTTCTCTATAATATTACAGCTCATCTCCACCCAAACAAGTAAGAGAACTGTATGCTCAAGGAATCATTGCCCTGTTTCCATATCTTAGGGATCCATATGCAAAGCTTGGATATGTAAGTTAAATTAATTAAATTAGTCAAATAATTATGTGGTAGATGGATGTCTTGTTTTACTTTAAACATTTTTTAAGGAACATTATTATGACCCTCAAAGTGGACAAGGGTACTTGTCATGGAAAATTAAGAACATTCAAAGGAACAGTGCACCATCAGAGACCCGTAGATGTGTCCCCCAGTCTTTTAGTGGTGCTCCATCTGTGCAGAGAGAAGCTTCATCCAGCACAGAAGTTATCCTGACCGAAGAACAGTATAGGGAAGCTGTTAGGGAAGCATACAGAGGAGGCGACAGTAAAGGTCAAGATGAGGTAGAAATTTCAGCAGCCATGGCCTAATGGTTAGGGAGTCAGGCTTGTAATCGAAAGGTTGCAGGTTCGAGTCCCAGGTCGGGCAGGGATTGAAGGTGGAGGGAGTGAATAACCACAAAGGTGTGCATGTGCGTATGTCTTGTCTTTTTGGTGAAAAGACAGCAGCTAAGTTTTTAGAGAGGTGGCCAACCAAGGACAGGACCCACCCACTTTTGAAGACCAGTGATATCGGACCCAACCACTTTTACCGCCTCTAATTTGGTGAACATGTCTGCGCACTTTTAGAGCGCCATCAGTCAAATCCATTCCACATGACGAATGCGCTAATAGATTAAGCTGTATGCTCACGCGTATGAATAGGCAGCATCTGGGGTGGAGGAGTGGACGGAGCGGGCGCGATCATCAGACATATTTTAAAGGAAGCGGGCGTCACGGTCCTGACCGCATCACTGTCTATACTGGTTGTGGTTGTGTTGTGAACATTCGTGCCTGCTACACTCCTGTAACAAAGCAAGGTAAACAAAACATCTGAGCGTATCTGCTTCTCAGATACACCTAACCCTACCCGATACTTTATTCAAACTTTTCGATTATTTCCTTGATTTTTATTTTTATTGAAAAAAATGCCTTTCCAATTTAAAATGAGATATGAAAAAGCAGAAGGACGATTTTGGCAATAGGCGCACATGAACTCGGGTCTTTGCGTCAAAAAACACTAGTTGTTCGCTTTACCACTTACGCCACTGCAAACGTGTTAAAGTAGCTGTCTTTTGCAATGTTGTCACGTTAGTGGGCAGATGTAATATATATAATAAAAAGCACCAGACTACAGAAAATGCCATATACTCCAGTAATTTTTTGGGGGAGGACCCACCCACATTTATTTTGCTTCTGACGCCCATGTGGCCAACTACATTTATGCAGAAAGTTATTCAGCAGATCAAGGGGCTTAACTCCTCCCAAGAACTTCAGGACCTGAGTCACTGTGCAGAATCAGCCGTGGACACTGAATTAGATGAAGACGGTAAACTGGTTTTTAACAAGTTAATAACATAATTGTGTACGTTACTGATGGGTTTTTTTTTTCCCCTAAAATAACCATGTCTCTTAGGATAGGGTAGCAGTCTTGCTTCGATTCTTTTTTTACTTCACCTAATTCCACCATCAGCACAAGGTCGCAAGAGACCTGGGAAAATGTCAGCATTCCAAGCTGAGAAACACATTGTGATCTTCAAAAAGGTAAATTTGGCATTTTCTGTATGACCTGTCTGCTTCAACTTCAACCCAGTTGTATTCATTGTAAAACTAATGTAGAAGCAAGCAAATGGAGCATTGTTAAGGATTGTCTTTGTTTTATTTTTAGGCAGGGACTAACATCTTGATTCAATTAAAGAGACCATCCAGCCCTACCTGCTTGCTGTCGGGACAAAGAAAAGCAGCATTCATGGATACTACATCATCCTCGACAAAAAAGCCATACCATGCAAGTCAGTGAGTGGTCTTGCTGCCTTGGATGAACTGTTGAAAGCCCACTTTGTGTTTGGTGCCTCGTACAATAAGGTGCTTCACAACATGTACACCTTCATACGAACAACCGTTTTTGAGATTGACATTGGCAAAGTGAAAGAGAGTCCAAGGGTTGCTGAGCTCCGAGCCAGATTCATGCATTAGAGGTAATTGCCAGCTAAAATGATTTGTTTTGTTTGTTCTTGCTGCCTGGAGAACACAATTTTGCTTGTTCGACATCTAAAACTAATTCATGGTCTGTTTTCTGGCAAATCACTTTGTCTAAAATGTGGACAGACAGGATGCTGTTTAGAATTTGGAACATATTCTGGGTTCCGCAAACATTTAAGTTCATGAAGCAAGTAATGAAGTTCCATTACATGTTCAAGATAGTGCTGTTCATGAAGCAGTTGTTGGGCAGTCTAGTAGTATTGATGTGGCTAAATGTTCAAATGTCAGTTCCTTGCCAATATCCAGTAATAACACCATGGATATGTGTGCATCAGTAATAGCACAACTGCAAGCTGCAGGTGTAAGTCAGACTACTATTAATACGTTTGTTATGTCTATGGAAGTAGTAGTTCAGGACATCCAGGAAGCAAAAGAGACAACTCTTCGTTGCTTATCCTCACAGAACACAGACATTAAAAGTGAAGTTGAACAGTCATTTCAGACAACTGAAAACCCTTTTACCTCACTTGTCTAAACAAAACTCGTATTTTTCAAGAAAATGGGGAATTGTCCAGCCTGTTCAGAAAGTACTTGGAGTCAGATTTGACAATAAAAAAAAACAAGTCCACTGGATTATATGAGCAAGATATATGGAACTGAATACCGTTCTGGTTTAATTATTTGTGGTGAAGTAGACATTGATTTGCCAGTGTTTTATAAAATCAAAGATATTGTTGTTAGAAATGAATTTGTGGTACTGGTTGCATCACCACTCAAAACGGTTTGCATTGATCATTGTTATGCCTACAGAATTGAACCAAGACACTGTGAATCCTTGAAAGTGTTCAATGTCACTGAACTCATTTATTACAAAACTTTTGATATGCAAATGTATTATGGGTCTGATAATTTCTATTGGTGTTTTCATATTTTATCATTTTATCTATGTAATTTTATGACAAGTCGAACTGTACATGTTTTAAAGTAGCCACTTTGCCCATTTTGTAAATAAACATTTAAATGTTTACATCTGTGTAAAGAATTTTTAAAATATTTTAATGTATTTTTTTAATGCATATTTTGCACCAAATAAGAACACCATGAATAACACTTAACACTTAAAAAAAAAATAACACCAGAGGTGTTAAATGCCCCATAGTGTTAAACTTATACTACAATAACAAGTGTAAATAAATACTCTCTCAGTGTTGTTTTTTAAAACTTTATGGTGTGTTATTTACACTATAAGTTCTACACTACAGTCAGTGTTATTTTTACTCTCAGTAGAGTGGGACCATATGTGCTCCAAAGAAGTGTTAAAATGAACTCTTTAAGTGTTATGTTGACACTGCTTATTTTACTGTGTATACTTTTGCCAGTAGAAAGAGCTCATCAAGAGCTTTCATTTGATATATCTCCATTTTACCCAAAATGTCACGTACACCCTTCTTCTTCTCAAACCTCAAATGTATCTTTGCTGTACCTAAATAAATTATTTTAATTTTAAGCAGTATCATGAACCTTTATCTTTAATATATTTTAAAGAAGACCCTATATGTAATGAATTCTTCAACAATAAAGCAAAAAGAGATGTGCAAAGAATTGGATAAAACAAACAAGACTCAATTCCTGACACTTTTATGTTCTAGATATACAGTAATAGTGAATGGGAAATTAGAAGAACTAATGCTTCATACAATCTAATGCATTATGTTGTGATACAAGTTGCTTTGTTTCACCACAAGGCCTTATTAGGCCAGCTTTTTTGTGATGAAGAGCTGAGAAAGAGGAGGGGTTGTGAAAATGAAAGCGATACAATGTGACTGGCATACAGTGTCAGATGTTAATCTATCATGCTAAAGCTGAAGTATATATATATATATATATAAAAAACTTTCATGATAACTTTGAGCCTTTCATGAAGTCAGAATCTCGCGCACCCAAATGTTTACACTTAAGTTTGAGTAATTACAAATAACAAATGTCTCTATAGGAGAAGTATTTTGGCCCTATTTACACTTAATGCAACTTGACAGACTGAATTTTCCATTTCCTATCCATCCAAGACCAAGAATGAGTCTTTGTCTTAATCGGATAGCTATGCATTAACCTGTAATCAATACCTAACATGTTCTGTATGTCTCCTTAATTGAAAACATGATGTTTACTAACCACATAACTTGCATTGTCTTATAGCTGTATATTACTGCCATACGGGCATTCATTTGACAGATTCTGTGGCTGATAACAGAATACTTAGTGATTGTAACACGGAAACATGCATTTTCTGAAATAATATGCTTTGTGAAAAGTGCTAAATAAACTTGAAGTTAATTAAATTATAAAGCGATTCAGGTTGACAACTGTTGCTGGCAGCGTCATGTGGATGTTGACACCAAGAGGTTCACAACTGTTTAACCACAAGATATATTGGTTTCACTGTATGGTGTGGTAAAGTAGAGATGCTTGTCATTTACCAGATTGCCTTTCTTACTAATGTGCTGTCTACAAAATCAGTTTTAGCTTGTTTGCCCATTACAATGCTGACAGGGATGAGGTATATATTATGAATATTATATATATTTCTTTTTAAAATGCTTCAGTCGCTAGATGTTTGAAACAGTTTCCTGTGTGATGAAGAATAAAAAACTGTTCTATACCCCGAAAGTCAGTAAGATCAAGAGAAGAGGAGGAGTTGTGAAATCGAATTGAAA
>JAMKFB010000807.1:0-25053 GCA_036247105.1 Cirrhinus mrigala
AATATGTTAATAGAATATTACAGTAATAATAAAAAAAGCCAGAAGAAAAATATGATGTAAAACTATGAGTTTCATGCCCATCAAAGACACAGCATAGAAATTATTATAATCTACCAAAAAAAAAAACATGGCCATTTAAAAGCAGAAATGTAAAGCATATTTTATATATTTTATTTGCTTTTGGTATAGCCAAAGAGTTGCTCTATAATATATATTAAAACGTGATAGCAATAATAAAAGAGTCAGAACAAATAACATTTATATGATGTAAAATTCTGGGAGTCATTTTTTTGTTTGTTTGTTTGTTTGACTTTTTTTTTTTTTTTTTTTACTTTTTGACTTTTCAAATTGATTTTTTGTCAATCAAAGACATAAAAATATAGTGGAAATATAGTCTATACCGCAACAAATAAATAAATAAATGCGGGCAATTTTTGAGGATTTAAAAGCAGAAATGTAAATTATATAAACGTAATGTCAAGCTGTCAGTAGTGCTTCGAGATTTACTAAGAGAAAAAAGGCTCTCGATCGCCCCCTGGAGGAGAAAGGAAGAATGAGGAGGCTGAGAGATGCTTTTTGCAGCACTTTGACAAAATATAAATGAAGCAATCCGTTTTAAATGATAAAGGGAAGAAGCAACGACTCTGAGTCATGTGTAAGTGTATTAACTGACGAGTGCAGAAAAAAGCAAAAGCTTACAGCACCTGGTATTCCCAGGCGGTCTCCCATCCAAGTACTAACCCGGCCCGACCCTGCTTAGCTTCCGAGATCGGACGAGATCGGGCGTGCTCAGGGTGGTATGGCCGTAAGCGAGAGCTCAAGTCAAGAGAGAGCTATTTAAACAAGACACACCGACAGCAGCACAACACGGATCGACCCGTAATGACACACGTCCCGGACTGCAGCAAGACACAAACAGTCCCCTTTCACCCTCAAGTGTTCGTGTCTTTTAAAACGTTTTATATAAAGAAGATGTTACGACTTCTTGATCTTAATCTAGGGTTGGAAGTTGTAACAGTTAGATTGTGACCAGTTTTGTGATGTGCAGGAGTAAAAGACAAAGCACAAACCGAAAGTAATGCCAACGAAGGTTAATTTATTTTACAAAATAAAAAGCAAAACAGAAAAGAACAACAAGAGTAATACTAAATAATAATAATGAAAAGACTTAACAAAAGAGTAAATTATATACAATATTTACACAAGAAAACAAACAAAAGAAAAAAACCCAAGATAATAAGCCCGCAGGAGAGAGTTGGACGTAAGTGGCGCTAAAGAAAAGAAAACAACAAAACAAAAACAAACTAACTCAATATAAACCTCTAACCTAACTGAAAAGAAAACAATCAAAGTAAGTCTTCGGCGTTTTTAGACGCCCTAACTTACCTATTCTAAAACTACCAAACAAAAAAATACAAGTGCAGCGCCCACTTCTAAACTAGTGTATCTATACATAAAGATCGCTAGATGTTGCAATATGTATGTCACGTGACATATTACCTGTCCAAAACCTCCTGGGGAAGAACGCAAAGGTTGTCATCAAAATAAACACAAATGCTAAAGAAAATAACAAGGAAAATGAACAAGATGACAACTTAAACTTTAACAACGACACATAACAAAATAGCAAAACCAAAAGAAATGACGAGAGGCAAATTAATAAATAAAGAAACAAAGCAGGAACGCAAACGGTGCCTCTCCCTTGGCGTTCCACTAGTCAGCTTTTAAAATATTGGCGGCAAATCATCACGTCACTCAAGATGATGATGATTGACAGCCTCCTTAGCCCATAGCAGTTGAAAGGGGTTGTACCTGAGAAAAAGACAGGGAGGGAGAAACAAGAGGGAGAAAGAGAGAGAGAGAGAGAGAGAGAGTAGAGAGAGAGAGGAGAGAGAGAGAGAGAGAGAGAGAGAGAGAGAGAGAGAGAGCGAGAGAGAGAGAGAGAGAGAGCGAGACACACCCACACGCGAAAGCACATCTGCCGGGACGTAACACTGGGAGTGAACTGTGAACCCTTAAGAACAAACTAGTTTGTGACATCTCTAAACTCTCGAAAGAGCGTCAGCCAAAACATTTTCAGAACCCTTTTTGTGTCTGATTTCCAAACTATAATTTTGGACTATTAAAGACCACCGCATTAAACGCTGATTTTGATTAAACATCCGCGATAGAAAAACAAGAGGATTATGATCGGTAAATACGATGACAGGTAGACTGCTGGAACCAATATATACCTCAAAATGTTGTAAAGCAAGCAACAACGCAAGAGCTTCCTTTTCGATCGTGGAATAATTCAACTGATGTTTATTAAACTTACGCGAGAAATAGCTAACAGGATGATCTATACCATCTCTATCCTCTTGAAGGAGAACAGCCCCAGCTCCAACAGCGCTCGCATCGACTTCAAGTTTAAAATCCTGAGAAAAATCCGGAGCCAAAAGAACAGGTGCATTACACAAGAGAGTCTTCACACAGTCAAACGCATACTGACACTCAACGGACCAATCAAAAGACTTAGACGGGCTAAGCAATGCAGTGAGAGGGCTGACAATAGTCGAGAAATTTTTACAAAAACTGCGATAATAGCCAGCCATACCCAAGAATCGTCTCAACTCCCGACGGGTTGTAGGCACGGGAAACTCCAGAATAGCTGTGATTTTGGCCTCTACTGGTCGTACTTGACCCTGACCCACTTCTTTGCCAAGATAAATGACCGTTGCTTGGCCAAATTCACACTTGGCCAAGTTAAGCGTTAAATTAGCATTGGCAAGACGTTCAAACACTGTTCTTAACAAACGCATATGTTCTGTCCAGTCTGCAGAATAGATAACAAGATCGTCAAGATATGCGTTACAGTTTGGTACGCCTGCCAACACTAAATTTACGAGACGTTGAAAAGTCGCGGGCGCATTTCGAAGGCCGAAAGCCATGGCCGTATACTGAAGAAAATTGTCAGGGGTTACAAATGCAGAAATTTCCGATGCTTGTGGAGTTAGTGGGACTTGCCAATAGCCCTTTAACATATCGAGCTTACTCACAAAACAAGCGGATCCTATATTATCGACGCAGTCCTCCATACGCGGTAAAGGATAACTATCTGGCACCGTTACTGCGTTAACTTTACGAAAATCCGTACAAAATCTAAATGTGCCATCCGGCTTAGGAACGAGCAAACAAGGTGAACTCCAGGGGCTATAACTGTGTTTGGCTAGACCATTCTCCAGTAAATAGTTTACTTCCTGACGCATTATTGATCTTTTTACTGCATTTACACGATAGGCGTGCTGCTTAATCGGACGGGCACCAATTACCTTTCAATGTCATGCTGCAAAACATTCGTTAGCTTAGGAACATCACCAAACAGACAGTTAAAATCAGAAATTAATTTAACAATGTCTGCCGTCTGGTCAGTAGTCAAATGGTGAAGAAAAGAATTTGGATCTTTTAACATCTCAGAATTTGCTAACCGTGCGCACTGCTGAGGAGCATTACGAAGTACCACGCCATCTTCGTCAGCATACGAACTACCAGGGGATGAAATAAGGTCCACGGCTACAGCAACAGAAGAGACAGCGGGCCCTGCAGTCTGTTCCGAAGCTTTTTCCAATGGACTCTCCCTGGCATGGTAAGCTTTTAACATGTTTATGTGACACACACGAGTTTGGCGTTTTCTATCAGGTGTAATGATCACATAATCGGTTTCGCTCATTTTCTTTTTCACTACATAAGGACCATAAAAACGAGCAGACAAAGAAGATCCGAGAACTGGTAAAAGTACAAGTACCTGATCCCCAGGCATAAAAGAACGCGCAACCGCTTTACGGTCATACCTGAACTTCATGTCCTTCTGTGCACTGGTTAGGGATTCTTTAGCAAAGGAACAAGCAGCATGCAAACGATCACGAAAATTACTGACATAATCCAATACATTCATTTTCGGACTTGAATCAATCGACAACATTTGTTCTTTAAGAATTTTTAAAGGACCTCTTACCTGATGACCAAAAACAAGTTCGGCAGGGCTAAAACCAAGAGATTCTTGTACGGTCTCTTTTACAGCGAATAAAACTAGAGGAACTCCCTCATCCCAGTCCTTAGCAGTGTCCAAACAGTATTTTCGTAGCATCGATTTTAACGTCTGGTGAAAGCGTTCTGAACAACCCTGGGATTCTGGATGGTACGAACTTGAAACACGATGAGTAATCCCCAAAGACTGCAATACTTGTTTAAAAAGCTTAGCTAAAAAATGAGTACCTTGATCACTCTGTACAATTTTTGGCAGGCCGAACGTAGAGAAGAACTTCACCAGGGCTTTGATGATAACAGGAGCGGTGATTTTTCTTAATGGAGTTGCCTCCGCAAATCTAGTAGCCATACACATGATGGTTAACAAATACTGGTTACCTGATTTTGTTTTGGGCAACGGCCCAACACCACATGTTCGAACGGCTCACCGATTACAAGTATGGGGACCAGTGGAGCAGGTGGAATGACTTGATTCGGCTTTCCTGCCAACTGACAAGAGTGACAAACACGACAATATTTTGCCACATCCTTTTTTAACCCTCGCCAAAAAAAATGTCTTAAAATTCGATTGTACGTTTTTGTGACTCCAAGATGACCAGCAAATGGATGATCATGTGCTAGAAATAAAACATGCTGACGATAAGGAGAAGGAATGACAATTTGATACACAACATTCCAATCTAAATCCGTATCAGTGTTTGAGCACCATTTTCTCATCAGCAAGCCATTGTCAATAAAATAGGCAACTTTCTTGTCTTTAATCACATCAGAAGAAATGACAGAATTAAAAATGGGAACAAGAGATTTGTCCTTTTTCTGCGCAGCAAAAATTTTCTCTCGAGACAAAGACAAGTTTGTTAATCCTGTATCAATTATAGTTACCTTGGAACTCTTCAAATTATCATTTTGTTTTTCAAATACAACATCATCCAACTGTTTCTCGTCAGCAAAGAGCAGAAGAATAAACGAATCAGACAGATCAACTGCATCGCCCATTTTGCGAGAGTGAGCGCGAGTGACCGCGCATACAGGGAAAACATCAGGGTAAGAGTCAGAAAAATCCTCTGACAAAAAACATCAGGTTTATCAACAACCTCTAAAACAGGCATTATTTTTCCTCCTGCCAGATCATTCCCAAGGATAAAATCTTTCACAGGAAGAGAGGGGCAAACAGCGACTCGTACAAACCCAGTACATAATTCGCTCCGCAGATGTACTCGGTGCAGTGGCACTTTTACGCAACCCATCTCAATACCCTGTACAATGACACTTGAACCACAGGAGGTTTCATCAGAAAATTGTAATTTTAGTTTGAGGTTGCTGTTTACGTTTTAAAGCCAAACAGTCAGCTATCACATGTCCAGATTTGTGGCAATAAAAACACTCCCGATTCTCTCGAGGTCGGGGTGGACTGGATTTCGAACGAGAGCTTTGCGGTTGAAAAGGAACAGATTGAGTTTTCTCTGAACGTACGGATGTAAAAACACTTTTGTGCGTTAAAACGAACTCGTCCGCTAACACAGCTGCATGTGACAAGGAAGCTACTTTTTGTTCATTCAGATAAACTACCACTCGTTCGGGCAGACAACTTTTAAACTCTTCCAACAAAACAAGCTCTCGCAACGAATGGAAATCGTTCACTTTGCTGGCAGTGCACCACTTATCAAATAAAATTCCTTTCTCCCTTGCAAACTCTACAAAAGTCTGGGTAGAACTTTTCTTATGTCCCCTAAATTTCTGTCTGTACGCTTCTGGAACTAATTCATAGGCGCGAAGTATAGCAGATTTTACGGTCTCGTATTTTAAACTCTCCTCTAGCCACAAGGCAGAGCAAACCTCCAGAGCTTTACCAAACAATTTACATTGTAGAAGAAGGGACCAAACATCTTTGGGCCACCGAAGCGAAATAGCAATGCGCTCAAAAGCACTAAAATAAGAATCTACTTCGGTCTCCCTAAATTGGGGTACTAATGCAATATGCTTACTCACGTCAAACGTAGTCGGGGATGAATCAACCAGCGGAGGAGCATCAGGCACCTGACTTAGGGTCGGCTGCGCAGCAGGACCGGCAGCAGCCTTCATCGCCTCCAGATCAAGCTGTCGCAGCTTCACCTGCTTGTCAGCCTCAATTTCGAGCCTGCGTACCTCTAGACGCAGATTTATCTCAGCCTGACGTGCTTGGGCTTTCTCTTGGGCCTCATATTGTAAACGGGCCAGGCGGACTTTCAGTCGCGCGTCCTCTCTAGAGCCAACAGAGCTGGGAGAGAGGGGATCAAAGGGTGGCAAACCGGCCTTAGCTTCGGGCTCCCCCTCCGCATCAGCATCAGCATCAGGCATACCACTCTGCGAACCCTCATCTCCACTACTGAGATGCCCCACAACAACGTCACCTTGGCTTAAAACTCCGCCAGTATCCACACCATCGGCTGTGTTTGACATAGGGAGAACTTTTAACTCTATCAAGCACAGTACTATTTTGCTCTTTATGTCTCTTTTAAGACCTTGCTTATTTACAACGATCTGATAGTGCTCAGCTATCAGAAATAAATCTTGCTTCCTGCATGAATTAATCTGCTCTAACGAAGGAGTGACAATAAAATTCTGCAAGCTAAACATTACCGCAATGCACAGCCAGCAGACGAACGCTGCTACGCAATTCTGCATAAGAACGCCGCCGCGTTACACCAACTAAAGCACGGTCAGTTTCCACCAGCACACACAAAACTGTCACAATTTTCAAAACTATTTGGGACTGATCCCGGACGAGCCCCCATTAAATGTTACGACTTCTTGATCTTAATCTAGGGTTGGAAGTTGTAACAGTTAGATTGTGACCAGTTTTGTGATGTGCAGGAGTAAAAAGACAAAGCACAAACCGAAAGTAATGCCAACGAAGGTTAATTTATTTTACAAAATAAAAAGAAAAACAGAAAAGAATAACAAGAGTAATACTAAATAATAATAATGAAAAGACTTAACAAAAGAGTAAATTATATACAATATTTACACAAAACAAACAAAAAAAAAAAAAACCAAGATAATAAGCCTGCAGGAGAGAGTTGGACGTAAGTGGCGCTAAAGAAAAGAAAACAACAAAACAAAAACAAACTAACTCAATATAAACCTCTAACCTAACTGAAAAGAAAACAATCAAAGTAAGTCTTCGGCGTTTTTAGACGCCCTAACTTACCTATTCTAAAACTACCAAACAAAAAAATACAAGTGCAGCGCCCACTTCTAAACTAGTGTATCTATACATAAAGATCGCTAGATGTTGCAATATGTATGTCACGTGACATATTACCTGTCCAAAACCTCCTGGGGAAGAACGCAAAGGTTGTCATCAAAATAAACACAAATGCTAAAGAAAATAACAAGGAAAATGAACAAGATGACAACTTAAACTTTAACAACGACACATAACAAAATAGCAAAACCAAAAGAAATGACGAGAGGCAAATTAATAAATAAAGAAACAAAGCAGGAACGCAAACGGTGCCTCTCCCTTGGCGTTCCACTAGTCAGCTTTTAAAATATTGGCGGCAAATAGGATTGGCCGCAGAAGCCATCACGTCACTCAAGATGATGATGATTGACAGCCTCCTTAGCCCATAGCAGTTAAAAGGGGTTGTACCTGAGAAAAAGACAGGGAGGGAGAAACAAGAGGGAGAAAGAGAGAGAGAGAGAGAGAGAGAGAGAGCGCGCGAGAGAGAGAGGGAGAGCGAGACACACCCACACGCGAAAGCACATCTGCCGGGACGTAACAAAGAAAGAAAAAAAAAAGTGGCCAGTTTTTGAGGATTTAAGAGCAGAAATACGAAGCATATCATTTTATAAAAAAAAAAAAAAAAAACATTTGTGCGTATTAGGCCTACTTGTTTTTTTCTTTATAGCTAAAATTAAATAGTTGCTCTATAATATGTTAATAGAATATTACAGTAATAATAAAAAAAGCCAGAAGAAAAATATGATGTAAAACTATGAGTTTCATGCCCATCAAAGACACAGCATAGAAATTATTATAATCTACCAAAAAAAAAAACATGGCCATTTAAAAGCAGAAATGTAAAGCATATTTTATATATTTTATTTGCTTTTGGTATAGCCAAAGAGTTGCTCTATAATATATATTAAAACGTGATAGCAATAATAAAAGAGTCAGAACAAATAACATTTATATGATGTAAAATTCTGGGAGTCATTTTTTTGTTTGTTTGTTTGTTCGTTTGACTTTGACTTTGACTTTTTTTTTCACTTTTTGACTTTTCAAATTGATTTTTTATGTCAATCAAAGACATAAAAATATAGTGGAAATATAGTCTATACCGCAACAAATAAATAAATAAATGCGGGCAATTTTTGAGGATTTAAAAGCAGAAATGTAAAGCATATAAACGTAATGTCAAGCAGTCAGTAGTGCTTCGAGATTTACTAAGAGAAAAAAGGCTCTCGATCGCCCCCTGGAGGAGAAAGGAAGAATGAGGAGCCTAGGAAATGCCTTTTTCAACACTTTGACAAAATATAAATGAAGCAATCCGTTTAAAATGATAAAGGGAAGAAGCAACGACTCTGAGTCATGTGTAAGTGTATTAACTGACGAGTGTAGGAAAAGCAAAAGCTTACAGCACCTGGTATTCCCAGGCGGTCTCCCATCCAAGTACTAACCAGGCCCGACCCTGCTTAGCTTCCGAGATCGGACGAGATCGGGCGTGCTCAGGGTGGTATGGCCGTAAGCGAGAGTTCAAGTCAAGAGAGAGCTATTTAAACAAGACACACCGACAGCAGCACAACACGGATCGACCCGTAATGACACACGTCCCGGACTGCAGCAAGACACAAACAGTCCCCTTTCACCCTCAAGTGTTCGTGTCTTTTAAAAAGTTTTATATAAAGAAGAAAGAAAAAAAAAGTGGCCAGTTTTTGAGGATTTAAAAGCAGAAATACGAAGCATATCATTTTATGAAAAAAAAAAAAAAACATTTGTGCGTATTAGGCCTACTTGTTTTTTTTCTTTATAGCTAAAATTAAATAGTTGCTCTATAATATATTAATAAAATATTACCGTAATAATAAAAAAAGCCAGAAGAAAAATAATATGATGTAAAACTATGAGTTTCATGCCCATCAAAGACACAGCATAGGAATTATAATCTAGAAAATAAAAAAAATAAAAAAACCCTTGACCAATTTTTGAGTATTTAAAAGCAAAAATGTAAATCATGTATATATATGTATGTATATACAGTAGTCAACATTTGTTATAACCAAAGAGCTGCTCCATAATATATAATAAGATTTGATAGTAATAATAAAAGAGCCAGAAAGAAATTACATTTACATGATGGATAAGAAGAAAAAAAGTGACCAGTTTTTGAGGATTTTAAAGCAGAAATGCGAAGCATATGGGTTTATGAAAAAAAAAAAAAAAAAAACATTTGTTCATATTAGGCTTTTTTCTTTGTAGCTAATGTTAAAGAGTTGCTTTATAATACACAATAAAATATAACAGTAATAATAAAAAAGCCAGAAAAAAATAATATGATGTAAAACTATGAGTTTCATGCCCATCAAAGACAAAGACAAATTTGGGCAATTTTGAGGATTTAAAAGCAGAAATGCGAAGCGTATCGTTTTATGAAAAAAGAACACTAACATTTGTTCGTATTAGGCCTACTTGTTTGTTCTTTATAGTTAACGTTAAAGAGTCAATCTATAATATATAATAAAATATAATAATAATATTATTTTTAAAAGCCAGAAAAAAAAAAAAAAAAAACAATTATTGTGATGTAAAACACAAGGAGTTTTTTTGTTTGTTTTTTTTTGTTTTTTGTTATTTGTTTTGTTGTTGTTTTCCTCACTTTTTTTTTTACTTTTTTTGACTTTTCAAATTGATTCTTTATGCCAATCAAAGACACTGGAAATATAGCCTATATCGCAAAAAAAAAAAAAAGCAAGAAAGAAATGTCATTTTTTGGAGGATTTAAGAGCAGAAATACGAAGCATATCATTTTATCAAAAAGAAAAAAAACAAAAACATTTGTGCGTATTAGGCCTACTTGTTTTTTTTCTTTATAGCTAAAATTAAATAGTTGCTCTATAATATAGTAATAAAATATTATAGTAATAATAAAAAAGCCAGAAGAAAAATAATATGATGTAAAACTATGAGTTTCATGCCCATCAAAGAGACAGCATAGGAATTATAATCTAGAAAATAAAAAAAAAAACCCTTGACCAATTTTTGAGTATTTAAAAGCAAAAATGTAAATCATGTATATATATGTATATACAGTAGTCAACATTTGTTATAACCAAAGAGTTGCTCCATAATATATAATAAGATTTGATAGTAATAATAAAAGAGCCAGAAAGAAATTACATTTACATGATGGATAAGAAGAAAAAAAAGTGACCAGTTTTTGAGGATTTAAAAGCAGAAATGCGAAGCATATGGGTTTATGAAAAAAAAACACTAACATTTGTTCGTATTAGCCCCGCTTGTTTGTTCTTTATAGCTCACATTAAAGAGTTGATCTATAATATTTAATAAAATATAATAGTAATAATAAAAAATGCCAGAAAAAAAGAAACAATTAATATGATGTAAAACTCATTGAAAGAGTTGCTCTATAATATATAATAAAATTTGATAGTAATAATAAAAGAGCCAGAAAAAAAATTACATTTACATGAGAAAAAAAAAAGAAAAAGAAAAAACATTACCAATTTTTGAGGTTTTAAAAGCAGAAATGTGAAGCATATGGGTTTATGGAGAAAAAAAAAAAAAACACAAACATTTGTTCGTATTAGGCTTTTTTCTTTATAGCTAATGTTAAAGAGTTGCTTTATAATATGTAATAAAATATTATAGTAATAATAAAAAGGCCAGAAAAACATAATATGATGTAAAACTATGAGTTTCATGCCCATCAAAGACACAGCATAGAAATTATTATGATCTACCAAAAAAAAAAAAAACATGGCCATTTAAAAGCAGAAATGTAAAGCATATGCATGTAATTTAAAGCAGTCAGTAGTGTTTCGAGATTTAGAAAATAAAAAAACTTGGCCAGTTTTTCAGGATTTAAAAGCAAAAAATGTAAAGCATATTTTATATATTTTATTTGCTTTTGGCATAGCCAAAGAGTTGCTCTATAATATATATAATAGCAATAATAAAAGAGTCAGAACAAATAACATTTATATGATGTAAAATTCAGGGAGTCATTTTTTGTTTGTTTGTTTGACTTTCTTTTTTTTTTTTTTTTTTACTTTTTGACTTTTCAAATTGATTTTTTATGTCAATCAAAGACATAAAAATATAGTGGAAATATAGTCTATACCAAAAAAATAAATAAATAAATAAATGCGGGCAATTTTTGAGGATTTAAAAGCAGAAATGTAAAGCATATAAACGTAATGTCAAGCAGTCAGTAGTGCTTCGAGATTTACTAAGAGAAAAAAGGCTCTCGATCGCCCCCTGGAGGAGAAAGGAAGAATGAGGAGCCTAGGAAATGCCTTTTTCAACACTTTGACAAAATATAAATGAAGCAATCCGTTTAAAATGATAAAGGGAAGAAGCAACGACTCTGAGTCATGTGTAAGTGTATTAACTGACGAGTGTAGGAAAAGCAAAAGCTTACAGCACCTGGTATTCCCAGGCGGTCTCCCATCCAAGTACTAACCAGGCCCGACCCTGCTTAGCTTCCGAGATCGGACGAGATCGGGCGTGCTCAGGGTGGTATGGCCGTAAGCGAGAGTTCAAGTCAAGAGAGAGCTATTTAAACAAGACACACCGACAGCAGCACAACACGGATCGACCCGTAATGACACACGTCCCGGACTGCAGCAAGACACAAACAGTCCCCTTTCACCCTCAAGTGTTCGTGTCTTTTAAAAAGTTTTATATAAAGAAGAAAGAAAAAAAAAGTGGCCAGTTTTTGAGGATTTAAGAGCAGAAATACGAAGCATATCATTTTATGAAAAAAAAAAAAAAAAACATTTGTGCGTATTAGGCCTACTTGTTTTTTTTCTTTATAGCTAAAATTAAATAGTTGCTCTATAATATATTAATAGAATATTACAGTAATAATAAAAAAAGCCAGAAGAAAAATAATATGATGTAAAACTATGAGTTTCATGCCCATCAAAGACACAGCATAGGAATTATAATCTAGAAAATAAAAAAAATAAAAAAACCCTTGACCAATTTTTGAGTATTTAAAAGCAAAAATGTAAATCATGTATATATATGTATATACAGTAGTCAACATTTGTTATAACCAAAGAGTTGCTCCATAATATATAATAAGATTTGATAGTAATAATAAAAGAGCCAGAAAGAAATTACATTTACATGATGGATAAGAAGAAAAAAAAGTGACCAGTTTTTGAGGATTTTAAAGCAGAAATGCGAATCATTTGGTTTTATGAAAAAAAAAAACACTAACATTTGTTCGTATTAGCCCTGCTTGTTTGTTCTTTATAGCTCACGTTAAAGAATTGATCTATAATATTTAATAAAAGTGGACAGACGCCTCGAGACCATGACATCCATCATAGTCAGCTATGCAGTAGAGAGGTTTGGCCTCAGTGAGAGCAAGAACCCCAAGACTAAATATATACTGAACCGCCGGGCTACTCAGATCCACAAATTACGCCAAGAACTGCGGGGCCTCAAGAAGCAGTACAAAGTAGCAGGTGAAGAGGAGAAACAACCCCTCGTCGAGCTTCGCAACATCCTGAGGAAGAAGCTCATGACGCTGCAGCGGGCAGAAGGACACCGAAGGCGAAGAAAGGAGAGAGCAAGGAAGCGTGCGGCGTTCATCTCCAACCCATTCACCTTTACCAAGAAGCTGCTTGGGGATAAACGGAGTGGCAACCTCATGTGCTCAGTGGCAGAGGCAGACACCTTTCTGCACAACACCCTCAGCGACCCAGAGAGGGACCAAGACCTTGAACCGCAGAGGACCCTCATCAGCCCACAGGCGCCAGCTGTGGAGTTTGTGATGAGGGAGCCCAGCTGGGCTGAAATACAGGAGGTGGTGAAGGGGGCCAGAACAGCGTCAGCCCCAGGCCCCAGCGGTGTTCCATATATTGTGTACAAACGTTGTCCACAACTACTACGACATCTGTGGAAGCTGTTGAGGGTGATCTGGCGCAGGGGACAAGTGGCAGGCCAATGGAGATGTGCAGAGGGTGTGTGGATCCCAAAGGAAGAAGACTCAAAGGACATCAGTCAGTTTAGGACAATCTCGCTGCTAAGCGTCGAAGGCAAGATTTTCTTCAGCATCTTGTCACGACGTCTAACTGAGTTCCTTCTGAAGAACAGTTACATAGACACCTCTGTTCAGAAGGGTGGGATTCCTGGCGTGCCTGGATGCCTGGAACATACAGGAGTGGTTACACAACTCATCAGAGAGGCTCGTGAAGGGAGAGGAGACTTGACCGTACTGTGGCTGGACCTAGCCAATGCGTATGGCTCCATACCTCACAAGCTGGTTGAGGTCGCCCTCCTGCGACATCATGTTCCCACTAAAGTCAAAGACCTTATTCTGGACTATTACAGCAATTTCAGACTAAGAGTCACTGCTGGGTCAGGCACATCGGACTGGCATCGACTTGAGAAGGGCATAATAACAGGCTGTACAATCTCAGTCATCCTTTTTGCACTCGCCATGAACATGATCGTCAAGTCAGCAGAGGTGGAGTGTAGGGGACCCCTGACAAAATCTGGAGTACGTCAGTCCCCTATAAGAGCGTTTATGGATGACCTAACTGTCACCACTACATCTGTCCCGGGCGGCAGATGGATTCTGCTAGGGCTGGAGAAGCTCATCAAATGGGCAAGGATGAGCTTTAAGCCAGCAAAATCTCTGGTGCTCAAGAAGGGGAAGGTGACAGATAGGTACCGCTTCTCGCTGGCTGGAACCACTATCCCGTCTATTACAGAACAGCCAGTCAAGAGCCTAGGGAAGCTCTTCGATAGCAGTCTTAAGGACACTGCATCCATTCAGAGAACCAGCAAGGAGCTGGGGGGCTGGTTGAGATGTGTTGACAGATCTGGCCTGCCAGGAAGATTCAAGGCTTGGATTTACCAGCATTCCATCCTGCCCCGCATCCTGTGGCCGCTGCTAGTGTACGCAGTACCCATGACGACTGTAGAGGTCATGGAGAGAAAGATCAGCAGTTACTTGCGAAGATGGCTTGGCCTACCCCGAAGCCTGAGCAGTGCTGCCCTGTACGGCAGTAGTAATATCCTGCAGCTTCCGTTCAGTGGACTCACTGAAGAGTTCATGGTGACCAGGACTCGGGAAGCTCTGCAGTACAGGGAATCCAGGGATGGAAAAGTGGCATCGGCTGGCATCCAGGTGAAGACAGGCCGGAAATGGAGGGCCGATGAGGCTCTGGAAGTGGCTGAGTCGCGACTGAGGCAGAAGGTACTTGTCGGGTCCATAGCCTCAGGACGCGCAGGAATTGGCTACTTCCCATCAACCAGGGTGGACAAAGCCCAAGGTAAACAGCGGCAGCGCCTCATTCAGGAGGAAGTGAGGGCAGGTGTGGAGGAAGAACGAGCCAGCAGGATGGTGGGGATGGGGCAACAAGGAGCATGGACTAAATGGGAGAATGTTCTTCAACGGAAGATCACCTGGCCCAACATTTGGAGAGCAGACTCCCTCAACATCAGGTTCCTAGTCCAAGCTGTTTATGACGTCCTACCAACTCCATCCAACCTCCATGTCTGGGGCAAAGCAGAGACACCATCCTGCACCCAGTGTCCAGGACGGGGGTCCCTGGAACACCTCCTCAGCAGTTGCCCAAAAGCCCTTGGAGAGGGGCGGTATCGCTGGCGCCACGACCAGGTGCTAAAGGCGGTTGCTGAGAGCATAGCCAAGGCCATTAACACCACCAAGGGCCATAGCAAGCCTAAGACCATCAGGTTTCACAGAGCTGGAGAGAAGCCCACCATCCCAGCAGGGGGCAGGTTAGGTCTCCTCACCACTGCCACGGACTGGCAACTGGAAGTGGATCTGGGCAAACAGCTGAAGATCCCATCAAGGATAACATCTACACGGCTCCGACCAGATATGATCATTGTTTCTGATTCTACCAAGCAGTTAATCATTCTGGAACTCACAGTTCCCTGGGAAGAACGCATGGAGGAGGCTAATGAGAGGAAGCGTGCCAAGTACCAGGAGCTAGTGGAGGAGTGCAGGAGCCAAGGCTGGAAGACCTACTGTGAACCCCTGGAGGTGGGATGCCGAGGATTTGCAGGGCGGTCCCTCTGCAAAGTGCTCACCATGCTAGGCCTCACCAGTGAGGCAAAGAGGAAAGCCATTAGGTCTGCAACTGAAGCCGCAGAAAGAGCCACAAGATGGCTTTGGATCAAGAGGGCTGATCCGTGGATGAATGCTGCTGGGACACAGGCCGGAGTCTGATCAACTCTGGTCGGGTCGCCTGGGTGAGGGTGTCTGATGTTGAAAGACCCGAAACACCCAGTGACCCCAGGTTACATCACTGATGATGTGTCCAAGCGCATCAGCAAGATGTATCTCTCACAATAAAATATAATAGTAATAATAAAAAAATGCCAGAAAAAAAGAAACAATTAATATGATGTAAAACTCATTGAAAGAGTTGCTCTATAATATATAATAAAAATTGATAGTAATAATAAAAGAGACAGAAAAAAAATTACATTTACATCAGAAAAAAAAAGAAAAAGAAAAAAAGTGACCAATTTGAGGTTTTAAAAGCAGAAATGCGAAGCATATGGGTTTATGGAAAAAAAAAAAAAAAACATTTGTTCGTATTAGGCTTTTTTCTTTGTAGCTAATGTTAAAGAGTTGCTTTATAATGTACAATAAAATATAACAGTAATAATAAAAAAGCCAGAAAAAAATAATATGATGTAAAACTATGAGTTTCATGCCCATCAAAGACAAAGACAAATTTGGGCAATTTTGAGGATTTAAAAGCAGAAATGCGAAGCGTATCGTTTTATGAAAAAAGAACACTAACATTTGTTCGTATTAGGCCTACTTGTTTGTTCTTTATAGTTAACGTTAAAGAGTTAATCTATAATATATAATAAAATATAATAATAATATTATTTTTAAAAGCCAGAAAAAAAAAAAAACAATTATTGTGATGTAAAACACAAGGAGTTTTTTTGTTTGTTTGTTTGTTTGTTTGTTTTTTGTTTTGTTGTTGTTTTCCTCACTTTTTTTTTTACTTTTTTTGACTTTTCAAATTGATTCTTTATGCCAATCAAAGACACTGGAAATATAGCCTATATCGCAAAAAAAAAAAAAAAAAAAGAAAAAAAAAAAAAAAAGCAAGAAAGAAATGTCATTTTTTGGAGGATTTAAGAGCAGAAATACGAAGCATATCATTTTATCAAAAAGAAAAAAAAAAAAAAACATTTGTGCGTATTAGGCCTACTTGTTTTTTTCTTTATAGCTAAAATTAAATAGTTGCTCTATAATATTATAATATATTAATAAAATATTATAGTAATAATAAAAAAGCCAGAAGAAAAATAATATGATGTAAAACTATGAGTTTCATGCCCATCAAAGACACAGCATAGGAATTATAATCTAGAAAATAAAAAAAAAAACCCTTGACCAATTTTTGAGTATTTAAAAGCAAAAATGTAAATCATGTATATATATGTATATACAGTAGTCAACATTTGTTATAACCAAAGAGTTGCTCCATAATATATAATAAGATTTGATAGTAATAATAAAAGAGCCAGAAAGAAATTACATTTACATGATGGATAAGAAGAAAAAAAGAAAAAGAAAAAAAGTGACCAGTTTTTGAGGATTTAAAAGCAGAAATGCGAAGCATATGGTTTTATGAAAAAAAAACACTAACATTTGTTCGTATTAGCCCCGCTTGTTTGTTCTTTATAGCTCACGTTAAAGAGTTGATCTATAATATTTAATAAAATATAATAGTAATAATAAAAAATGCCAGAAAAAAGAAACAATTAATATGATGTAAAACTCATTGAAAGAGTTGCTCTATAATATATAATAAAATTTGATAGTAATAATAAAAGAGCCAGAAAAAAAATTACATTTACATGAGAAAAAAAAAAGAAAAAGAAAAAACATTACCAATTTTTGAGGTTTTAAAAGCAGAAATGTGAAGCATATGGGTTTATGGAGAAAAAAAAAAAAAAAAAAAAAACATTTGTGCGTATTAGGCTTTTTTCTTTATAGCTAATGTTAAAGAGTTGCTTTATAATATGTAATAAAATATTATAGTAATAATAAAAAAGCCAGAAAAACATAATATGATGTAAAACTATGAGTTTCATGCCCATCAAAGACACAGCATAGAAATTATTATAATCTACCAAAAAAAAAAAAAACATGGCCATTTAAAAGCAGAAATGTAAAGCATATGCATGTAATTTAAAGCAGTCAGTAGTGTTTCGAGATTTAAAAAATAAAAAAACTTGGCCAGTTTTTCAGGATTTAAAAGCAAAAAATGTAAAGCATATTTTATATATTTTATTTGCTTTTGGCATAGCCAAAGAGTTGCTCTATAATATATATAATAGCAATAATAAAAGAGTCAGAACAAATAACATTTATATGATGTAAAATTCAGGGAGTCTTTTTTTGTTTGTTTGTTTGACTTTCTTTTTTTTTTTTTTTACTTTTTGACTTTTCAAATTGATTTTTTATGTCAATCAAAGACATAAAAATATAGTGGAAATATAGTCTATACCAAAAAAATAAATAAATAAATAAATGCGGGCAATTTTTGAGGATTTAAAAGCAGAAATGTAAAGCATATAAACGTAATGTAAAGCAGTCAGTAGTGCTTCGAGATTTACTAAGAGAAAAAAGGCTCTCGATCGCCCCCTGGAGGAGAAAGGAAGAATGAGGAGCCTAGGAAATGCCTTTTTCAACACTTTGACAAAATATAAATGAAGCAATCCGTTTTAAATGATAAAGGGAAGAAGCAACGACTCTGAGCCATGTGTAAGTATATTAACTGACGAGTGTAGGAAAAGCAAAAGCTTACAGCACCTGGTATTCCCAGGCGGTCTCCCATCCAAGTACTAACCAGGCCCGACCCTGCTTAGCTTCCGAGATCGGACGAGATCGGGCGTGTTCAGGGTGATATGGCCGTAAGCGAGAGCTCAAGTCAAGAGAGAGCTATTTAAACAAGACACACCGACAGCAGCACAACACGGATCGACCCGTAATGACACACGTCCCGGACTGCAGCAAGACACAAACAGTCCCCTTTCACCCTCAAGTGTTCGTGTCTTTTAAAACGTTTTATATAAAGAAGAAAGAAAAAAAAAAGTGGCCAGTTTTTGAGGATTTAAAAGCAGAAATACGAAGCATATCATTTTATGAAAAAAAAAAAAAAAACATTTGTGCGTATTAGGCCTACTTGTTTTTTTCTTTATAGCTAAAATTAAATAGTTGCTCTATAATATATTAATAAAATATTACAGTAATAATAAAAAAAGCCAGAAGAAAAATAATATGATGTAAAACTATGAGTTTCATGCCCATCAAAGACACAGCATAGGAATTATAATCTAGAAAATAAAAAAAATAAAAAAAACCCTTGACCAATTTTTGAGTATTTAAAAGCAAAAATGTAAATCATGTATATATATGTATGTATATACAGTAGTCAACATTTGTTATAACCAAAGAGTTGCTCCATAATATATAATAAGATTTGATAGTAATAATAAAAGAGCCAGAAAGAAATTACATTTACATGATGGATAAGAAGAAAAAAAGTGACCAGTTTTTGAGGATTTTAAAGCAGAAATGCGAATCATTTGGTTTTATGAAAAAAAAAAAAACACTAACATTTGTTCGTATTAGCCCTGCTTGTTTGTTCTTTATAGCTCACGTTAAAGAGTTGATCTATAATATTTAATAAAATATAATAGTAATAATAAAAAAATGCCAGAAAAAAAGAAACAATTAATATGATGTAAAACTCATTGAAAGAGTTGCTCTATAATATATAATAAAAATTAATAGTAATAATAAAAGAGACAGAAAAAAAAATTACATTTACATCAGAAAAAAAAAGAAAAAGAAAAAACATGACCAATTTGAGGTTTTAAAAGCAGAAATGCGAAGCGTATCGTTTTATGAAAAAAGAACACTAACATTTGTTCGTATTAGGCCTTCTTGTTTGTTCTTTATAGTTAACGTTAAAGAGTTAATCTATAATATATAATAAAATATAATAATAATATTATTTTTAAAAGCCAGAAAAAAAAAAAAAAAACAATTATTGTGATGTAAAACACAAGGAGTTTTTTTGTTTGTTTGTTTGTTTGTTTGTTTGTTTGTTTTTTGTTTTGTTGTTGTTTTCCTCACTTTTTTTTTTACTTTTTTTACTTTTCAAATTGATTCTTTATGCCAATCAAAGACACTGGAAATATAGCCTATATCGCAAAAAAAAAAAAAAGAAAAAAAAAAAAAAGCAAGAAAGAAATGTCATTTTTTGGAGGATTTAAGAGCAGAAATACGAAGCATATCATTTTATGAAAAAAAAAAAAAAAAAAAACATTTGTGCGTATTAGGCCTACTTGTTTTTTTTCTTTATAGCTAAAATTAAATAGGTGCTCTATAATATATTAATAAAATATTATAGTAATAATAAAAAAGCCAGAAAAAAATAATATGATGTAAAACTATGAGTTTCATGCCCATCAAAGACACAGCATAGAAATTATTATAATTATTATAATCTAAAAAAAAAACATGGCCATTTAAAAGCAGAAATGTAAAGCATATGCATGTAATTTAAAGCAGTCAGTAGTGTTTCGAGATTTAGAAAATAAAAAAACTTGGCCAATTTTTCAGGATTTAAAAGCAAAAATGTAAAGCATATTTTATATATTTTATTTGCTTTTGGTATTGTAATGCCAAGCCAGCAGAGGGAGCCATCTCCCGAATACTGACTGCGCGCTCCCTCTGCTGCTTCTACTGCTACTTGCTGTTTGGCAGTATTTAAGGACTCACCATGTGCTCACACGTCGCGAAGTATTGCCAGTTTACCTGCCTTACCGAGCGTTTTCTGATTATCCTGATTTGCTTACACGTGTATGATTCTGCTTTGTTTTCTTGGATTTCCCTATTGGATTGTTTGCCTGTGTGGACTGCTATTACGGTTTGACATTATTGCCTGGTTTCTCACTACGTTTAACGGATTACCCCTGGACTGTTGAAAGATTGGACTGCTTTCTGGTTACCGACCCGCTGCCTGGTTACGCGTGTATGTTCTCTGTTGTTTGCAATAAACTTCCGCAAATGGATTCTAACGCCGCCTCAGCGTCATCGTTACAGAATACTTCGCCTACCTTGAATCCAGCGGAGGTCTCCAACTTGCAAGTAGCATTCGCTTACCAAAGCGAATTATTAAAGAGTTATCAGGAGCAACTCGCGAAGCTACAATCAGTCAACGAACACCTGACGCACTACGTACGATCTCTGCCTCCTCCCATGCCTTCAACGGTAAGCTTCGCTCTCCCTAATAAGTTTGACGGTACGGCTGAGCAATGCAAAGGTTTTGTTCGTCAAGTAAAGCTGTATTTTGAATACCAACAAGACCGTTTTGAATCAGAGGAGAAGAGATGCGCGTTTCTGATGACTCTGCTCACAGGAAGAGCTTTAGATTCGGCCTCAGCTGTATGGGACGCCGACCCTCAACTCAAGAAATCTGTTGAGTATTTTCTGCTACAGATTCAAGAAGTGTTCGAATATCCCGCAGGGGGCAGGGATATTTCGACGCAACTCATTCACGCTAAGCAGGGTAACCGTACAGCAGCGGAGTATGCGATCGAGTTTCGTACTCTGGCAGCCCAGAGTGGATGGAATGATGTTTCTCTTAAAGCTATCTTCTACAACAGTTTAAACATCGATCTGCAAACCGAGCTTGCCTGCCGGCGAGAGAATTCATCATTTTCTGAACTCATCAACCTCACTATCAAGATCGACAATCTCATGAGGCAGTCACCCAAGCAACGCTCAAGCAAGCGCAACCGGCACATGTCATCAATCGGTGATCCAGCAACGGAACAAACACCGTCCGAACCCATGCAACTCAACGCCTCACGATTGACTGAAGAGGAACGGGTTAGACGTCGTCTAAACCATCTGTGTTTTTACTGCGGTGGACCAGGCCACCGTAGCAACGGATGTTCACTCAAGTACAAGAATTCATCAGGGGTAAATATCAAAAATCTCTCGTTGCTGCAGTATAAATCTCTGACATTGCCGGTTACCATAAGAACTGATACTCTCTCTCTTGATCTTACAGCGATGATTGACTCTGGGGCCGCACTGAATCTTATTAACCAAGACATCGTCAAGAAATATAACATCCCCACTCAACCATGCATACCACCCATCCAAATCAAAGCCATCAATGACACCCTCATCGACCACGGCATCCACCATCAAACCAAAACCGTAACACTACAGATTGGCTTACTTCAAGAGAGTATCACCTTGTATGTGGTCGATTCACCCAAGTACGAAGTCATCCTCGGATTCCCCTGGCTCTCCATCCATGATCCTGACATCTCCTGGTTCCAGGGGAACTGACTCATTGGTCACGATTCTGCATGGAAAACTGTCTCCTCGCTCAACCACAACCATGTCTCACCACAAGCATCAAGAGTCCCGACACCCAGGTAAAGATCACCATTCCAAGTCACTATCAAGATTTATCTGAGGTGTTCAGCAAGACAAAAGCCACACAGCTTCCTCCACACTGTCCCTGGGACTGTGCAATTGAATTGCTGCCCAACGCCATGCCACCCAAGAGTAAAGTTTACCCGTTGTCACGGATGGAGGACCAAGCTATGGAGGATTACATTGAGGAGGCACTTGAATCAGGTTTCATCTGTGTGTCAACATCCCCTGCGGCAGCAGGGTTTTTCTTCGTAAGCAAGAAGGATGGTGGGTTAAGGCCATGTATTGATTATCGAGGACTTAACAACGTCACGGTAAAGTTCCGTTACCCTCTGCCTCTAGTTCCCCCGGCTCTAGAACAACTACGGGAGGCCACCATTTACACCAAACTTGACTTACGAAGCGCATACAACCTCATCAGGATCAAGGAGGGGGACGAGTGGAAGACTGCATTTCTCACCACCAGGGGGCACTACGAATACCAGGTGATGCCGTATGGGTTAGCCAACGCCCCAGCTGTCTTCCAGTCCTTTATAAACGAGATACTTAAGGACTTCATGAACAAATTTGTAATCGCCTACATTGACGACATTTTGATCTTTTCCAAGTCAGAAGCAGAACACATCACCCATGTATGTGCAGTACTATCTCGCCTGCTGGACCACCAACTGTATGTCAAGGCAGAAAAGTGTGAGTTTCACGTCGACCAGACATCCTTCCTCGGATATCAAGTCAGCCACCAGGGGGTCAAGATGGATTCAAGCAAAATCCAGGCAGTCACGGAGTGGCCTCAGCCGTCAACTATCAAGGAGTTACAAAGATTCCTGGGCTTTGCCAACTTTTATCGCCGATTCATCCGTAACTATAGTACCATTGCTGCTCCATTAACATCACTGCTAAAGAACAAACCCAAGAAGCTCTGTTGGACCAAAGGCGCAGATCAAGCATTCTCAACGCTCAAGGCAAGCTTCACTTCCTCCCCTATCTTGAAACACCCCGATCCCGAATTGCCGTTTGTAGTGGAGGTGGATGCATCGGACTGCGGTATCGGAGCCATCCTGTCTCAACGTCACGGTCAGCCAGGCAAACTTCAGCCCTGTGCCTTCTATTCCAAAAAACTCACCAGTGCGGAACGGAATTATGATGTGGGTAACAAAGAGTTATTATTCATGAAAGCAGCTATTGAGGAATGGCGGCACTGGCTTGAGGGCGCCAAACACCCGTTTCAAGTTATCACCGACCACAAGAATCTTGAGTATATCAAGGGTGCTAAGAGGCTGAATCCACGCCAGGCTCGTTGGGCCCTCTTCTTCACTCGTTTCAACTTTACAGTCACTTATCGACCTGGAAGCAAGAATAGTAAGGCAGACGCTCTCTCCCGGCAACATGATCCTCACTTGGACCTTCTCCCACCAGAACCCATTCTTCCACCCACTGTCATTCTGGCTCCCATCTCATGGGACATCATGGAGGAGATTCAGCGAAGGCACGAGCAGGACCCTCCACCGCCACAATGTCCACCCAATAAGCACTATGTACCTCAAGACATGCGTCAACAAGTTCTCCAATGGGTCCACACATCTCTCAGTGCAGGACACCCAGGTATATCACGTACACTACATCTGGTGAAAAACTCATTCTGGTGGCCTTCAATGACCGCTGACACCTCTACCTTCGTCAAGTCTTGTCAGATCTGTGCACAGTCTAAGACCCCCAAGGAACTACCTTCAGGACTACTGCAACCATTACCCATTCCTCAACAACCCTGGTCCCATCTTTCCATAGATTTCGTCACGGATCTGCCACCCTCCCAAGGATTCACAACCATTCTGGTAATCATTGACCGTTTCTCCAAATCCTGCCGTCTCATTCCACTAAAAGGTTTACCCACAGCCATGGAAACAGCCCTAGCCCTCTTCAACCATGTCTTCCGTGTGTATGGTCTGCCTGAGGATATCGTAAGTGACAGAGGAACTCAGTTCACTTCACAAGTCTGGAAGGCCTTCTGCAAGCGACTTGACATCAATGTCAGCCTCACCTCAGGTTACCATCCACAAAGTAATGGGCAGGTAGAGAAATTAAATCAGGAGATCGGTCGATACCTGCGTTCATACTGCAGTAGAGAACAGCACAGATGGTCAGAGTTCCTTCCCTGGGCCGAATATGCCCAAAACTCACTCACCCACTCTTCTACAGGCCTCACCCCCTTTCAGTGTGTCCTGGGGTTTCAGCCCCCTATGTTCCCGTGGTCAGGTGAACCCTCTTCGGTACCGGCTGTCGATGATTGGATTAAGCGTAGTGAGAGGGTGTGGGACAGTGCTCATGTGCGTCTTCAGCGGGCTGTAAGGAATCAGGAGATCCAGGCCAACAGACGCCGCCTTCCACACCCTCCCTACCAACCTGGACAGCGGGTCTGGCTCTCTACAAGGGACATCAAGCTGCGGCTGCCCAGCAGGAAGCTCAGCCCAAGGTATGTAGGCCCATTTAAAATTCTTAAGAGAGTTAATGAAGTTACATACCAGCTTGAGCTTCCTCCTAACTATTGTATCTCTCCCTCCTTCCATGTGTCGCTCCTCAAACCGGTCCACCCGGAGGCTGACCCCGGCCAGATGGCCCCAGAACCGCCGCCACCCTTGGATGTGGACGGCTCGCCTGCATATCAGGTGAAGGAGTTGCTGGACTCTCGACGCAGAGGGGGTCAGCTCCAATATTTGGTGGACTGGGAGGGCTATGGACCTGAGGAGAGGTCATGGGTAGCCGCCAACGACATTCTGGATCCGTCCCTCACGGAGGAGTTCCACCGAGCCAGACCCGATCGTCCAGCACCACGACCACGGGGACGTCCTCGCCGAGCTCCAGGAGTCGCTCCTAGAGGGAGGGGTACTGTAATGCCAAGCCAGCAGAGGGAGCCATCTCCCGAATACTGACTGCGCGCTCCCTCTGCTGCTTCTACTGCTACTTCCTGTTTGGCAGTATTTAAGGACTCACCATGTGCTCACATGTCGCAAAGTATTGCCAGTTTACCTGCCTTACCGAGCGTTTTCTGATTATCCTGATTTGCTTACACGTGTATGATTCTGCTTTGTTTTCTGACTACCGTTTTCTTGGATTTCCCTATTGGATTGTTTGCCTGTGTGGACTGCTATTACGGTTTGACATTATTGCCTGGTTTCTCACTACGTTTAACGGATTACCCCTGGACTGTTGAAAGATTGGACTGCTTTCTGGTTACCGACCCGCTACCTGGTTACACGTGTATGTTCTCTGTTGTTTGCAATAAACTTCCGCAAATGGATTCTAACGCCGCCTCAGCGTCATC
>JAMKFB010000808.1:0-25016 GCA_036247105.1 Cirrhinus mrigala
GCAGTGTTTCCCACAGGTTTGAAGGCAATGTGTGGTGGTCAGCCCGGGGGGGGGGGGTTAGATGGATAGGGGATACGATTGGATCCCCTAAAGGGATTTCCTAATTCCTAAAGGTTAAAAAAACTGTTAATAATTGGTTACACAGAACTTTATTACATTAATTTAACACCATATACAACAGCCTACTTGCTGCACAGTCTGCAACTTTTGTTAGGGCACCACCTGCTACTACATCTTTTTGTCCACCTCACCTGTTGCTTCAGCTGGTTCTCTCACAGCAGCATGTTGGATGCTGTCCTCCTCTCCTACTCTTTCTTCAATGCCTAACAAATCTATTTCTTTCTCTCCCTGACCTTGTCTTTCTGCTTGAGCAGCACTAGTTGAAGCCTGAAAATATTGTAAACAATAACATAACTAATTACACTGGTCGGACTAAGCTCTGTTTCAGACTGATACCTCCGGTTCAGGATGGTCCTCATCCTCAACACGTGCCTTTTTCAGTCGCGGAAAATACTTTTCAATACTCATCTGGATTGAAGCAGCAAACATTCAGTGTAAGAGTAAATAAACGACATAATTTATAATACGTTTATTTGATTCACAGCTGCTACATATAGTGTTTTGACCTCGACAACCCAACTAGGCTAGCCTACATTTTACCGCAAACTTGCGACTAGTTAACTTTCTAAAGAAGGCGCAATCGCGTTTGCTAAGGGTCGGGACTTACAGTAACATCAACACACTGAAACTATTGTATTCAGAATATAAAATATTTTATAGCACTTTTTAATCTGTGATTGTGTGTTAAAAGTGTTCACGAGATACCAACCTTTCGCCAGCCGTCTTCTCTCCACAGATGATCCAGACAGATGTGGCGTGCACGGAGGGGAGGGGCTGTGTGCGTGTGTGTGTGTGTGTGAGGGAGAGACGCGTGAGTGACAGAGAGATGAAGAGAGAGCAGGTAAAGGAAATGCAGTTGAACGAATTCGCTGCGTGTTTTAAATAGCGTACAAAAGAATAACGAAACGCAATATGTGACGGTCGGTATTGATTTTTTTTTTTTCTTTGGTCGGTGTTGAATCTGTGGCGGCCGGAATTTAATCTGTGGCGCACCGCCACAGATTCGTCTATGTGTGGGAAACACTGGGGTGAGTAATTAATGACAGAATTTTAATTTTTGAGTGAAATATCCCTTTAAAAAGAAGAGCTATTTGAGGAACTTCCAGAAATAATAGTTTAGAAAACATCCCTGCTTGTTCTGGTTTTCCCCACGTGGGATACAACAAATAACAGAATAGCAAAAGCGGAAAAACACGATCAGTCGAGCAGTTTAGTTAAGGTTTCACACAAGCCATTTCTGGGAATGGATTTTTATAACATTTAGAAGACAATCCACCTTATTTTTCCCTTAAGAGCAGGCACAGCCATTTCAAGGGGTGAGAATTAGAAGTGTGTAAGTGACATTTTGGGTGAAATGGAGATATACAGGTGCTGGTCATATAATTAGAATATCTTCAAAAAGTTGATTTATTTCACCAATTCCATTCAAGAAGTGAAACTTGTATAATGCATACATTCATTCCACACAGACTGATATATTTCAAGTGTTTATCTCTTTTAATTTTGACAATTATAACTGACAACTAATGAAAACCCCAAATTCAGTATCTCAGAAAATTAGAATAAAAGTATGAACATGAAAAGTATGAGCATGTACAGCACTCAGTACTTAGTTGGGGCTCCTTTTGCCTGAATTACTGCAGCAATGTGGCGTGGCATGGAGTCGATCAGTCTGTGGCACTGCTCAGGTGTTATGAGAGCCCAGGTTGCTCTGATAGTGGCCTTCAGCTCTTCTGCATTGTTGGGTCTGGCATATCGCATCTTCCTCTTCACAATACCCCATAGACTTTCTATGTCAGGTCAGGCGAGGTACTGGTAGCTTTGGCACTGTGTGCAGGTGCCAAGTCCTGTTGGAAAATGAAATCTGCATCTCCATAAAGTTGGTCAGCAGCAGGAAGCATGAAGTGCTCTAAAACGTCCTGGTATACAGCTGCATTGACCTTGGACCTCAAAAAACACAGTGGACCAACACCAGCAGATGACATGGCACCCCAAACCATCACTGACTGTGGAAACTTTACACTGGACCTCAAGCAACGTGGATTCTGTGCCTCTCCTCTCTTCCTCCAGACTCCGGCACCCTGATTTCCAAAGGAAATGCAAAATTTACTTTCATCAGAGAACATAACTTTGGACCACTCAGCAGCAGTCCAGTCCTTTTTGTCTTTAGCCCAGGCGAGACGCTTCTGACGCTGTCTGTTGTTCAAGAGTGGCTTGACACAAGGAATGCGACAGCTGAAACCCATGTCTTGCGTACTTCTGTGCATAGTGGTTCTTGAAGCACTGACTCCAGCTGCAGTCCACTCTTTGTGAATCTCCCCCACATTTTTGAATCGGTTTTGTTTCACAATTCTCTCCAGGGTGCAGTTATCCCTATTGCTTGTACACTTTTTTTCTACCACATCTTTTCCTTCCCTTCGCCTCTCTATTAATGTGCTCGAACACAGAGCTCTGTGAACAGCCAGCCTCTTTTGCAATGACCTTTTGTGTCTTGCCCTCCTTGTGCAAGGTGTCAACGGTCGTCTTTTGGACAACTGTCAAATCAGCAGTCTTCCCCATGATTGTGTAGCCTACAGAACTAGACTGAGAGACCATTTAAAGGCCTTTGCAGGTGTTTTGCGTTAATTAGCTGATTAGAGTGTGGCACCAGGTGTCTTCAATCCTGAACCTTTTCACAATATTCTCATTTTCTGAGAGACTGAATTTGGGGTTTTCATTAGTTGTCAGTTATAATCATCAAAATTAAAAGAAATAAACACTTGAAATATATCAGTCTGTTTGGAATGAATGTATGCATTATACAAGTTTCACTTCTTGAATGGAATTAGTGAAATAAATCAACTTTTTAAAGATATTCTAATTATATGACCAGCACCTGCATATGTGACCCTGGACCACAAAACCAGTTATAAGTCGCTGGGGTATATTTGTAGCAATAGCCAAAAAGACATTGTATGGGTCAAAATTATTCCTTTTTTTTTATGCCAAAAATCTTTTAGATATTAAGTAAAGATCATGTTCCATGAAGATTTTTTGCAAAATGCCTACTGTAAATATATCAAAACTTAATGTTTGATGAGTAATATGCATTGTCATTGGATGCAAAGTTCACTTTTACATGTTGTTTATGTCTTACCATATTATTTTAATGTATTATCTTAATTATGAACACACTGGTTTATAGTGTAAACAGTTTTACTGCACATTGTTACTCTTCTCGTTGTTCCCCTAAAGTGGTTAATGAACCAGAAGTCTCACACATAGACTTACTTCTGCATTGAAGAACAATGTGGATAACCTCCTTGAAAAGTTCAACTATAGTGTTTCAGCAGAACAGAAACCAAACAAGCAACTACAAAGAAAAACTTTATTTAACTTCAGGTTTGGAAGAAATTTTGCAGCAATTTTGAGTTAAATGATTAGACAGAGAAACCAAGTAGTCTTGGTCAGTTTTAACAGAAATACAATATTTCAGTGTGATAAATTGAGTATAATATACCAGCATTATCAAAATGATTTACACGCACATACAGAAGAAACATAAGAAAATTCGAACACATAAGAGTACCACAAAACCAGAGTACTATTCATCTACCATGAATTTAATCCATCTTTATTAAATTTTCTTCAAAAATAATTAGTTTAATTATTAAATAAAAATGCATAGTTTGGCTTCATCTTATGAAATAGTGCAAAATAAAAACAAGCAAGGCTTCAAGGGCAAGTACAAAGAATCCCTAGTTAAAGTTTGTCTCATTTCCTCCCTTTCAGTTTTATACTTGGAAAAACATGTCTTGTCACTCTTATGTTAGCTGTTGAATATTTCAAATTGCAATAGATTGAACAATTTCAGTGCTTTCTGTATTGCTAATGGCCTGTTAGGTCCAGTACAATACAATAATGTGATTAGCTCTTTTCTCATTTAGCAGGAGCAAAGCCCACACGGTCTGTCTCTCTGTCAAACACCGTGTAGTAGCGGCCGATGAACACGTCTCCCAGAATCCACAGCGGGCCGGCGGGGGGCGGGATATCCATCGCCAGAAAGCCGGACAGACAAACACTTACGCCCATGTGACTCACCTGTGAAAAGGTAGAAGTGAGGTAAATAGATGTAAAGTGTTGAATTAATCAATGCTGCAATCAGTTCCAAAGTAGTTATATTCACTGTCCTGAGATTGCAAACAAAGCAACAGGAATTGTTTGCTTTTGATTGGATTTATAGGAATAGTTCACCCAAAAATGAAGATTTGCTGAATTCACTCTCAGGCCATCCATGATGTAGATGAGTTTCTTCATCAGAGCAGATTTGAAGAAATGTAGCATTACATCACTTGCTCACCAGTGGATCCTCTGCAATGAATGATTGCTGTCAGAATGAGTCCCCAAACAGCTGATTAAAAAACATCACAATAATCCACATGATTAAACAAATCTAGTCCGTCCATTAAACAAATCCAACATGGACTTTAAACATATAATCTTTTCACTTTAAAAGGTGTTAATTGATAAACTGGATTGGTGTGGATTACTTGTAGATTGTGATGTTTTTATCAGCGGTTTGGATGCTTATTCTGACGGCACCCATTCATTGTAAAGGATCCTTTTTTATTTCAAGCAAACTTCCATTTTTTTGTAAACTATTCTTGAAAATGATTGGAGCCATGAATGAAGGTGAAGAAAAAAAAAATATTCCAAACCCATTACACAATATATCAACGGTAAATTCTATTTACTCAAACTATTTAATCTCAATCTATTTACTTGCATACCATACAAAAAATTGAGCAATTGATTAATTAAAAAAAAGATGACTTCACTTACAAAAGCACCATTGTTTAGCAACCACTTTAAAACATTATTTTTCACTTCAATGGTTCTGGTAATTTATTCCAAGGAATTGCACTTCTAAATAAGATTGCAAGTCACAGAGGAACATTATAAGTTCCTCTATAAAGTCCCTTTCCAATCTCTGCCGATTAAAATGAAAACCCCACCAGATTCTGTAAAGAGGGAGACGCACCTTAAACACGTAGTCCTTTCCAGTTAAGTTGAACATCTTGCCTCCCAGGCTGAAGGAGATAACAGGAAGTGATGGAATCCTCTTACAGTCAATCCAGTACTACCAAAGATAAAACGGATTAAAAAATAAATAAATAAAATTCACATCTTCCTCACTTTACGCAAGAATACATAGCAATAAAAGTATCAACAAACTGAAAAGGATTCAAGGAAATAAATGAAAATGTATCAAAGAATAAATAAAAATTCTTAATGATTTAATTAGTGCTATTAAACCGATTAATCATGATTAATCACGCATTCAAAATAAAAGTTTCTGTTTAGTTGATATGTGACCCTGGACCACAAAACCAGTCATAAGGGTCAATTTGTTGAAATTGATATTCACAGGTGCATCTCAATAAATTAGAATGTCGTGGAAAAGTTTATTACATTTATTTCAGTAATTCAGCTCAAATTGTGAAACTTGTGTATTAAAAGTAGTTTAAATTAAATAAAACAAAAAGTAGTTTAAGTCTTTGGTTCTTTTAATTGTGATGATTTTGGCTCTTAACAAAACCCCACCAATTCACCATCTTAACACATTAGAATATGGTGACATGCCAATCAGCTAATCAACTCAAAACACCTGCAAAGGTTTCCTGAGCCTTCATGGTCTCTCAGTTTGGTTCACTAGGCTACACAATCATGGGGAAGACTGCTGATCTGACAGTTGTCCAGAAGACAATCATTGACACCCTTCACAAGGAGTGTAAGCCACAAACATTCATTGCCAAAGAAGCTGGCTGATAACAGAGTGCTGTATCCAAGCATGTTAACAGACAGTTGAGTGGAAGGAAAAAATGTGGAAGAAAGATGCACAACCAACCAAGAGAACTGCAAAAATCAGTTGTCAAGCAAAATCGATTCAAGAATTTGGGTGAACTTCACAAGGAATGGACTCAAGAGCTTCAAGAGCCACCACCCACAGACGTGTCAAGGAATTTGGCTACAGTTGTCGTATTCTTTGTTAAGCCACTCCTGAACCACAGACAATGTCAGAGGCGTCTTACCTGGGCTAAGGAGAAGAAGAAATGGACTGTTGCCCAGTGGTCCAAAGTCCTCTTTTCAGATGAGAGCAAGTTTTGTATTTTATTTGGAAACCAAGGTCCTAGAACAGGGGTGGTGAACTCCGGTCCTGGAGAGCCGCAGCCCTGCAGAGTTCAGCTCCAACCCTAATTAAAACTCACCTGCCTGTTGTTTTCTAGTAACCCTTCAGATCTTGATTAGCTTGTTCAGGTGCGTTTGATTAGGGTTGAAGCAAAACTACGCAGGGCTGTGGCTCTCCAGGACCGACGTTCACCACCCCTGTCCTAGAGTATGCAGGAAGGGTGGAGAAGCTCATAGCCCAAGTTGGTTGAAGTCCAGTGTTAAGCTGAGGTGCAATGTCATCTGCTGGTGTTGGTCCACTATGTTTTTTGAAAACCAAAGTTACTGCACCCGTTTACCAAGAAATTTTAAGAGCACTTAATGCTTCCTTCTGCTGACCAGCTTTTTAAAGATGCTGATTTTATTTTCCAGCAGGATTTGGCACCTGCCTACACTGCCAAAAGCACCAAAAGTTGGTTAAATGACCGTGGTGTTGGTGTGCTTGACTGGCCAGCAAACTCACCAGACCTGAACCCCATAGAGAATCTATGGAGTATTATCAAGAGGAAAACGAGAAACAAGAGACCAAAAAAATGCAGATGAGCTGAAGGCCACTGTCAAAGAAAACTGGGCTTCCATACCACCTCAGCAGTGCCACAGACTGATCACCTCCATGCCACGCCGAATTGAGGCAGTAATTAAAGCGAAAGGAGCCCCTTCCAAGTATTGAGTACATATACAGTAAATGAACATACTTTCCAGAAGGCCAACAATTCACTAAAAATGTTTTTTTATTGGTCTTATGAAGTATTCTAATTTGTTGAAATCTAATTTGAGTGAATTGGTGGGTTTGTTAAATGTGAGCCAAAATCATCACAGTTAAAAGAACAAAAGCCTTAAACTACTTTATTTAATACACAAGTTTGAATTGGAGTTGAATTATTGAAATAAATGAACTTTTCCACAACACTAACTTATAGAGATGCACCTGTATACATCATCTGAAAGAGAATTAATAAGCTTTTATTGGGATAGGACAATAGTTGGCAGAGATGCAACTATTTGAAAATCTGGAATCTGAGGGTGCAGTATTGAGAAAATCACCTTTAAAGTTGTCCAAATGAAGTACTTAACTTTAGATTAGTGAGATATATTGCTAAGTTTCTGAAACATTTACAGTAAGAAATTTACAAAATATCTTCATGGAACATGATCTTTACTTAATATCCTAATTATTTTTGGCATAAAAGAAAAATCGATTTGACTCATACAATGTATTTTTGGCTATTGCTACAAATATACCCGTGCTATTTAAGACTGGTTTTGTGGTCCAGGGTCACATTTGCTTTTTGTGCAGACTTAAAATAAATCTGTGACGCATCAAGTTAGGCTTGTCATTACCGATAACGTCTTTTCCCATTGGTCGACGCACCAAAACAGTTTGAATATGTAAAAATCGAGAATGACAATGAGGATTTCAACATTCATTTTAAAGCATGAAGGCAAATCTTGCCCAGTTTGATACCATTAAAACTGTTTTTGTGGTCCAGGGTCACATATATGCGTGTTTATATATACACATACAAATATACACAGTACACACAAGCTTATTATTGGATGCGATTAGTCACGGTTAATTGAATTGACAGTACTACATTTATTATACATGTTTTGATGCAGATATTTTAGCTGGAATGCTCCTCACCTCTCCCATCAGCAGTGGGATGGCTCCGATGGCTTTCTGCAGCGCTCGCACCTCTTGAGTTGGCCCAGCGATCAATGATGTTCCCGTGTCAACAATTGCCTGGCATCCATTTTTGCAAAGGGTGAGAGTGCTACCCACCTGAACTCTGTAGGAAAACGTCCAATAAATACAATTAGTCATTATTACAAATAGGTTTCCAACCATCATAAACACAGAACCAAAAAATATTCTGGTAAAATAAAATCAATTAAGTGTTTCTATACAAACGCCACAGTCTTGGCTATTGAAACAAGGCTTGTGTAGCAATGCTGATCACATACTTGTCCATCTTTATCTGCCAGTAGGCTTTTCGTGTGACGTTGACGTAATGCAGATCTCCGTCGAAATACTGCTGGTCAAAGCCTCCCAGCATCAGCTCACCTCCAACCTCACCTGCAGGGTCACTACACAACATTTAGTAATGATATGCATTAAACAATAGCAATGACAGTCACTACAACATAGGTGATTTTTTAGAAGTTTTACACATCTCCAAAATGTAAGCCTTACCCACATATTGTATACATGTTTTAGCCATGAATCACTCATTTTAGTAAAAGAAGCTTTTTGTACAGACAGAACAATCAACTCTAGTGTGATAAATTGGCTGTAACACGCATTTGGAAAGCAAGAAGAGGACGGCACTGCTGTGCAAGCAGTAATCGGGGTCATGCATTGCCGTTTAACACAAGAATAAACACAATTCATTCATGCTGAAGGTCACACATACTTCGCTATTATAAAACTGAGAAGGAAAAGAAAATAGAGGAACTTCAGATAAGGAAACAATGTTGTTTCCCAATTCCTTACCAAAATTCTCCCATGTCAATATTAAATGTTAACCAATTGGCTAAATAATCTAAAAAAAAAATTAAAAAAAAAAAACACATCGGTCAAATGATCCTTGAAATGGGCAAGAGAGAGGCTTACCGGTTGATGTAAAATGAGAAAATATTCTGAGGCAGGATTTTGGCAGCCATAGCTGTGTCAAACACCGGCATAACCCCATCTACAGAAATGGAATGGTATGCCATGCCCAGGACGCCATCAAAACGTGCCACCGCGAACACAATACCAGGCTGTTTGACTGCTTCTGCAAACTGCTGGTTTGGCACCTTCAGGCCTGCCAACTGCAGACACAAACAAATTTGTGAGTGTTTGGGCATGCTGATGCCTCAAATGTTGATGTGCTTATCGTTAAGTAAAATGATTAAAAATTATCTTCGTAAATAGTTAGAGAAAAACTGGATCACACACACACACACACACACACAACCAAACAAAAAAAGAAACTCATGCATAACATGCTTTAAAAAGTTGTTTGACAAATTTAAAGGCCATGTGTTTTCAAAAATAATTAAAATTTGTTATTTCATTATTTTCATTAGTTATTTAAAAAAAAGTAATAAAAATAATAAAAATAATAAAAAATAAAAATAAAATAATAAAAACACGGTAAAAATCAAGTCTTAATTGGGTAAAGTCACAATCTAAAGCTAAAATAATAACAACAATAATAATAATTATAATAATAATTAAATAAATCAGAGTCTATGCCCATCATACAGTACATGATTTTCTGTGAAATTTGACAACTCTGACTGCTAGAAATCATGCAGATTGGCTCTGAACTTTAGCAACTTTCTTCAACTCTTCCTTCATTTTAAATCAGGGTAAATATCTAGAAAAAAAAAAAAAAAGTTGTGTAGTGTATTCCTGCATCAAGTTAAAATACTCAAATTCTTAAAACTAGAACTGAAAATAAATATATAAATAAATAGCAATATTTAAATATTAAGATAAAAACTGAAAACATACAAATATAAGAATAATAGTATTTAAATAATAGAGGGTTTGCACTTATGTCACAACTTGGTCAGTTACCCGGATGCGCAGCCATATTGGCAATACTCAGATGTACCACAGAAAAAAAAATGTGCGCAAGCTGCTAAATCATATAGAGAAGGACTTAGTGAGCAGGAAGCGGTGCAATATTTTGAGAAACTAAAGTTAATAGGTGGAAAAGATACATACGAGCAGTATTAATTAAGATATTAGCCTAATATTTCACCTACCTGACCAAAAATTATAAAAACAAACGTTTTCAAGATTCTCGACCTGAAAAACCTGGTTCAGTTTGGCCAACCACAAACACATTTTGTTCCTCAGACAGTTCTCTGTGCACTCTAACTTTTGGCAGTCTATAGTACTCAAAATGCTTTTTCCAGTCCAACCAAATAGTACAGCCCAAACATGGCAATAATTGACCAATTTCAGCAGCAATAATCAGCAAAATATGCAAATTTTGTTTGGTTTAGTGGCATTGTTTACATTCAGTTCCACTAATATGGCTGATTGATGATGCTTGGCAAAAACCCTCTATAGTAAAATAACACTAGCCTCAGCAACAGAATTGGTTTCTTTTTGAACACTGTTGATCTGTTTTTCAAAGCTACTGGATTTCTTTAGAGGCCTGTAGTGTAGTCTATAGTCACTTTTATGATGCTTTTATGGTGTTTTGTCTTGTTATTTTGGAGTTTTACAGCTTTCATGACCCGCTCTTGGAGACTTTACTCACAGTGACTGTATCCTGACTGATGAAGCCAGAGAGACTCCCTCTGCCGTACTGGATTGAGAACTCAGTACCATTCTTAACATAAGTGCTTGACGACTTAGAGTTGTAGCGACGGTGCAACCCTGAGAGAAAGCCAGAGTAGCACAGTTAGTTAAAAAAAAAAAAAAGATATATATATATATATATATATATATATATATAAAAATCTCAATACAATGACCCAAATCATCACTGACAGCATGCAATGTCCAGGTAGGAGCAACGGACAGATGGAACCCAGAGGTTGGATGATCCAGTGTCAAACAGCACAGTGAAGTCCTGAGGAGGAGTGCCAATACTGATCACTCCAAAATACTGAGCCTGAAATGGAAGAAAGGACAGTCAGACTTACTATATTCCAAAAGCATAATCAGTGACTGAAACCACATTCTCTTACATCCATGAAGTTGGTGAGTTTCTCAATAGGTGGTGGTGGTTTTGTTGTTGATGGTGAATGTGTTGTTGAAACCGGGGATGAAAATTGGACTTTGGAAGATTTCTCTCTGGCCATGGCTTTGATTTCATCAATAGTCCTCCCATTCTCTGCCAGCATGCGGCGCACAGTGCGCATCTTGTACAGAGGAATTCTAGAGATACAACAGTGATAAAGCAATAAAACACCTGAGCGCGTGCATCTATAAAACTGTGACCATCACAAAATGACACCAATGTTCAAACAAGGGATTTACTGAATAATCTGAACTAGATTTGTAGGTTTTCCAAAGAAAACGTGCCTGGTGCTTGCACGTGGCATCATTATTGGATTGCTATCCACCTCTTTTTTCAATGGTTTCTTAGCCACCATAGGGAAATAACAAGAATAACAACATGCAGTAAACTGTAAAACTCTTTGGACTACAAAACAGTGTTTTCATAATTAAGATAGTACATTAAATTAACATGGTAAAACACACCAATCTGCAATATCAAGCAGCAAAATGAGCGGTTTTGTGCAGCTTAAAATAGCTGGGTTCGGTTGAGACCGGAAGCCTGACCCATAAAATTTACAAATAGCCACACCTGCTCTAATGGGGGACTGCAGCACCATTATTTAGATATTTTGCCCAGGCTTACCTATTATTGTGGTTTATTTATACATCTCAATTAACCCCACCCTCTAATCATTAAGTAAAAAATAATAATAATAATAAATAAATAAATAAATAAAACTGTGATTGGTTGAGTGGGCGGTCCTTGAATGCACCATCAACCACAATTACGACCTAATATTCCAGTTTAGAGGCTGGTGAGCGGTGAACTTGTATCATTGTGAGGCGGAAATGGAATAACATCGCTTACTGGTCGTTTAAATGGGTTTGTGAACGGCTTCATTGTTCACTAATCAGACATCTACGTCAAATTAGAACGCTGACTTTATAAGCAACTAAAATGTCAAAACTGTAAGCATGAATGTCAGCTTCTATTATTATGAATAAGCATTTAAGTTTTTGCACCTCTCTCGTTATCATTGTAGATGCAGGTTTACACAATGTCGCACCTCAACCACAGCAGTTCACACAAGTAACTAGTTACTAACTGAAATGTAGCCATGCTCGGTCATGTGCCTTCAACTTCCTGATCTAAAACACTAGTTGATGCTGTTTAAAACTTTTACAGAAATCGTCCCAAGTAGCACTGTTTATTGCAGCCTGACTAATATTAAGAAATATAATGCATTGGATTGTTGTTTGAAGACTCTATTTTAGTGCAATACAGATAAAATGTAAAAATATAGTGAAAGTTAATGTGCAAAGCCACAGTGGGGCTGTTTAAGTTTTCATAAGCAAAATGTTTCAAAATTATGTGTAAATCTGTTTACAAAATGCGCTTACATCTATAATAAATAAGAGAATTGATGCATTTACCTGATTATTGCTTGGCTGTCCGCAATTAACAGCCAAATTAAAAACCCGAACAGGTGAAAGCGATTCATTCTCTGTTCCTTAAAAGTTATAAATGGTTTTACTTCTGATCTGAAACTAAATTTAGACTTGCAGAAGCAATTCTAGAGAGAAACTTCCACCGCCGCCCCTTGTGCGCAACTTATATATCCACAACCTTTCGGAGAGCTTCGTGTAAGTTCGGGGGTTTCCGTTCTACTTAAACCTAATTGGCTAGCAGCGCAGATATACAACTACGATTGGCTAATGAACATATCAATCAAGTTGAATTTACACCCCCGCTTCCTCAACAGCTGACTGCTGAAATGTAGCGTTACTGGTTTGTTACGTTTCTGTTTTGGTGAATTTTAAATTTGCATAGTTGAGAAGCATCACGGTTTCCAAACGAACATAGTTAACTACAATAAACAAACAATAAATACACAGTCATGTAAATAATAGTAACAATAAATAAATAGTCATGTAAATAATAAAAGAGAAACATCCTTCCTCTTTGAACCCTTTTGAAACTGTGAAATAAACCGCAATACGCAAAATAGGAAGTGGAGTAACCAGCAAAACCTAAACTTCTCTAAGCATGCAGGGTTTTTTCCATCTCTCTCATTTTGGTGTACACATTATACTTTCGATGTCACATTATAAACAACTACATGTTGCTTTTGTTTTAAAGTGTGTTTTCAGGCTGGTTAGTATGGATATTATGGCCCCTGCTGGTAGATGAAAAAAACTGCACCCATTCTACGGATTACCAGCATCCATCTCTTAACTGTCAATCAAAAATAGCCATGTATTCTAATAGAATAAAAATGTAAGCAACTTTTTTTTTTTTTCCAGAGTTTGTAAAAGTGATTTTACAAGTGTTTGTAAAAATATGTATGAATGCGGTAGTGAAACTGGTTAAAATATACTGTAAAATATTGTAAGAATTATATTTTTAATGGTTTGTGATGTTTTGGAATCATATTCTTGAAGGTTTTAGGTGTTCCAAAGGGCTCCAGGTAAAGAGATCTGTTACCCGACCCCAGGTTCAGGACCCCGGGTTGGGTTTAACTCGGGCTTATGTAGGGATTATTTTTTTTTTGGTCCCAGTCCAGCTCTTCAGTCAACATTTGTTTTTGGCTAAGTTGAAAAACAGGAAAAGTACACTTTTAGATGAACAAGTCGACATAATGAATGGCACTCGCGGATTTAGAACAAAGTGATTTATGACCCACATGATGGTTTGTAATAAAGATTTATTTCAAATTGCAACAGAAAAGGCACCGTCATCTGTTTCTATTATTGTGAGTCATCTGTTTCTGTTTGCGAAAGACCGGGGGCAATTGTAACATTTTCCTTCACAACTTGCAGACTACTTGAAATACACTACTCATTTTTTGATACAAGAAACAAATACAGGTGCATTAAGTAATAATACAATTGATACGCGGAACGCGATTTGTATCGAAGGGGACCACCGGTGAATAGGGTAGACCGGATACAGTTGGTACAGGGGTACATTTGAAACACCTTAAATAACATGCGTGCGATATTTGCTTCGCACATGCGTATTAGCGCCCTCTTCGATCGCAAGTAGCCTACATGCGTTTCTCCAGTCCGAAGATATCGGCTAAAGTGTTTTAAGGTAAGTTTTTCACTTCACCGCGTCCCTTCCACATTGAATAGCTTCTCCTCCTTACATGACTGATAAAGTATAATTTATTTATTTTGTTTATTATTATTATGTTTATTAGGTTATTGCTTGCATTTAATCTGTTTTATTATTGCTGCTTGCAATTGTTGATTTTTTTTTTATATAATCAATTTTTTTTTACATTTTTAAATTTTTATTTATTTTTTATTATTTTTTTCAAATAATCAAATAAAATATTAAATGGAAATAAAAACGGTTAAATTCTAATTTTTAAAGGTATTTTACATTTGCAATTAATTGGTTAGGCAGCTTTACAGCATTACAGATGGGTGTCTCAACTGTACTCCGGTACTGTTCCAACTGTACCCGACATGATTCAGTTGGAACAAAAAAGCTTCTTGTGTTTATGAGCTAATTGTGGCAAATATGACCTACTTATGGATGTTAATAATTATTAATATTTTAGTAAACAAGTAAAGGAAATATCATATGAAAAATCACTTTTTTTCAGTCCTTTTGGTGTGCTAACGGAAAAAGCAAAAAGTATACCAACTGTACCCGATCTACCTATGCTGTCCAGGCGGCCAAAAAACCGTAGTGGCGTCCCTGCCCCTGCTGTTGGGAATATCCTCACCAAGACAAACCTTCTCAGTGTTTAAAGATGTTCCAGCAGCGTGCATGGTGGAGGCAGTGGAAGGTGCTTGCACTGCACGCGGCTCGGGGGCAATTGTAACACAGTGTGACCCAACCAGTGCCGGCCCGTCCAACAGGCAGTACAGGCGGTCGCCTAGGGCCCCGCCCCAAGTATAGGGCCCCGCGGCCGCGAGGCCACCAATTGGATTTTTAGGTGCGTTCGATTTGAAGCGGCGCTGCGCAGAAAGATCCGTTTTTAAAATCAAAGTTCCGCAAGAACTATTGAGTGCAGACAGCTCTGCGTGCTTTCAAATCGCGTTTGCGGTACTTTAATGTCATACACCGATCGGTGTGCGCAGCACAACTTCAAGCCGCACGCACATAACTAAGGTAACGCACACCAGTGCTGTACAGCGCGGCATATGTGTCGAACGTATATATACAAAAAAAAGAAAAAATCAGTCTGTGCGTTCATATTTACCTCAGTAGAACGCGTGCATGGGTTTGAGTCCGTTTACAAACCTGTTGCCTATTAAGAACATTTTAATGACATGATTTTGCTCCAAATTCATTTAATAACAAAAGTCGAGACTGAAAAAAAAACTGTCGAGTTTTTCAAATAACTTCTTTTTTTGATCTGACGTGGTTTAAAATCACAGAATGAGACAAAATCATTATTTTATACAGTATTTTATAAAGTGATAAAAGCTATTGATTAGCATTGCATTGCATGCCCGATATGGCTCAAAGAACAGAGATAAACCATTTAGTCGCAATCGCACAGATATGTCTCCATGTTTCATGAGTTAAAACGTCTCTATCTGAGTTTTATTCAGCTACGCAAAAGCGTATACCTTTGTCCATTTTAGGGATGAATGAAACATTATATTATATGTATTACATATTAACACCTTATTTTGGGTAAAAATAGGAATAATAATACTTCTCTCTAAGTTTTTTTTTTCTCCAGTGTAGCTGGAGATTTTCTGATTTTCAGACCAAAAAAAAATTATTTTTAATCATAATTAATTTTATAATAAATTCTTATACCTAACATTTATAGTCAGGCCTCCTGCACATTAACAAGTCATGCTGCAGTTTTCTGTCAAATATATTGATAATCATTAACAATAATTATTGTTTTGTTTAATGTTTTTATTTAGTAATAACAATAATCAGAATTAGTCATATTGATAAAAACAACATTTTGGCCAAATTGTGCAGCCCTACAAACCAGCACAACAAACTCAGTGTTCTTCTATTTTTTAATTATTTGAAATAAAACAATGATAGAGAGATTAAAGTGAAGTTGTGGTAAAAATGGAACCCAAACAATATCTTTCCGGAGCTGGAAAAAAGGATTGTTTGACTCTTATATACATAATATTTATTGCTGTATTACTTTTTAGTAGTTTTTTTTTTTTTTTTTTTACATGCAATGATGCCCATGATCACAGACAGACTTGTCATACAAGGAAAAATTAAGCCACATTTAGCATGTTACATTAAATAATTACAGATTATTATTATTTTTTTTTTATGTGATCATCAATCAATCCTTAAAAACAAGCAGAATAGCCTGCATTTCTTATCATTTATGAATATTAAGGCCTATGTTTGTTTTGTTTATGCTCTGTTTATTTTGTTTTGTTTTGTGTATACTTAATTTATGTTTTATTTATTTGTGTTTCATGTGTATCTATTTACTCAATCTCACTTGCACTCCTATTTTTTTTTTTTTTTTGTTTAAATGTTTTTTTTTTTACATTTGTTGGTTGAATGTGTTACAATTAATACACATTCATGCTTAAATATTGAAATAGTCATTTTATGTGCTTTCTCTTCACTCGTCAAATTTCTATGACAGTTTTTTACAGTAGTGGGGCCTATTTACATTATAGGGCCCCACAAACATACAGGCCGGCACTGGACCCAACAAGAGTAAAATCTTTCCGTGCCACGGGCATATGCCACTCGACATGTCACTATTCAATGCGCTTGGCACTGCACATGTCACCGTTATATGCGCATGGCTCTGGACCCGGCACGGCCATACGCGCATGGCACTTTTTGAAACTTTGATTTCACGTTCAAGTTTTATTTAAATTTAGCTTTGCATGCTATCAGTGACATACTAAACATAAAAAGCAAATAATAAATAAAAATAAAAACAACTTAACTCTTGACAGGTAAAGAATAACAAATATACAGACTAAAAACATGTGTGACTGACGCCTTTTACTCTAAACTACCCCAAGCACGGATAACTGCAGGCTGGAGCAATGGGCGTGCCGAAAGGTAGGGGGCGTGTCAAAAGCTTTCTTATTGGTCAAAGGAGCTTCTGCGTTGGCCAATCAGCGGTAACCTTACTTTTATGGGAGTTTGGCGGCGGTAATGCGTATAACTGCCATAGTTTATTAAGATGTGGTCATAATATATAATTTTCTTTCGCACTGTATTTTTCAATTTTAGTAATTATTTAATTGTTGTTGACAGACACATGTTACTGTGAGACAAAGCAACGACTGTATTTGCATCAAGCTTGTATGGATGTTGATTTTGTGCAACCAATGTTTTTTAAAGTGCCCCTATTATGCCTTTTCAAATATGTCCTTTCATGCAGTGTGTCATGTAGCTGTATGTGAAAATAAACTATCTGCAAAGTTGTGAAGCCGACAGTGCACAATAAATAAAGTTATTGTCTATCAAAAAAAAAGAGTCGGCTCACATTTGCCTAAACGAGTCGTCAGGAATTCGAATCTTTTTATGTTACGGCCACACGTCACGAAGTAACACATTTGCTTAATGCCTGCCCACGTTCTACGTCGCGAACAACTTGTCCGCCCACAAACAGTGAAATTTCCATGTGGTTTAAGTCACATGGAAATTTACACGTACATTATACAGAAGACGCTGTATCATACACTGTGAGTAAAACTGTTTTATATTCACTTCCAAAAGATGAATCTACAAAGATTGTATTTTCTGGCGATCGTTCAAAATACGTAGTTGTGTATGTTAGGTTGTGTAACAACCCTGCACATGGCTTTCTAACCGGCTAAATCACGCTTTTGTAGTTCTGTTGTTCAGCTGTGGACCCACTGTAGTCTGACAATTTGTGATTGATGCAGCTTGTCTGTCTCATTAGTTGAAGTAATGATAAAGGATGGCGTACGAAGCGGCTTTCACACCGAATGCGGAAAGCGCTGTGCTATGAAACCCATTCGTTTCAATGTCTTCCGCCCTGCGAGGACGGCTTGTTTCTGCCTCGACCTACGCGGACGTGCAGCAGAGCGCGCACGCCGCGGACAAAGTTCAAATAAGTTGTTCAAATAAACTTTTGTCGCTCTGAAGGGCTGCACTGAACCCAGCGGCCAGCGCAGCGCTTTCCGCGTTCGGTGTAATAGCAAGTACTGCTCACTGCAGAGCCGAATCGCCTCCAGCTCCCCCTCTCGGATGACTGCGGTCACGCCAGCCGCGTCTTGAAAATACACTGTCTCGCCAGCCGCACTTTTTTTTTCTTTGCGCATCTAATCGCGTACTTACAGTATGGGTGCTAAGAGCGGTCAAAATGGATGTAAAGATGCTGTCAGAAGGGCGTTTTCTTTATGCTTTTAGCTGATATTTTCAGTAGATTGCTGTTCACGAATATTACTGCATAAAATCTAATTTAACCCTTAAAAGACCGTAAAGCAACACCAGAATAGTTGCTTATTGCTATTTTCCATCAGAATGTAAAAACAGTAGTACAATTACAGATTTTTTTTAACATTGATTTGAATGAATCTGAATACATTACATATATACATATATATTTTTATTTACTTATTTATTTATTTATTTATTTATTTCTGTATCAAAGCTGATTTTTTTAGGTTCAATAGTCCAGTCAAATGATAATTCATAAATAATTCTAATATTCTCATTTGCTGCTCAGAAAACATTTATTAATATTATTATGTTGAAAAGAGAGGAGTACAATTTTTCAGGTTTCTTTGATGAATAGAAGTTCAGAAGAACAGCATTTATCTAAAATAGTAATCTTTTGTATTAATAAATGTCTTTAGCATCACTTGTGATCAATTGAAAGCATCCTTGTCAAATAAAAGTATTAATTTCCATAATGTCTTTCCAAAAAAAAAAAAAAAAAAAAAAAAAAGAAAGAAACATTCCTTTTTAAGAAATGCTGATCTTTGGATTTTCTATTCATCAAAGAATCCTGAAAAAATGTACTCAACTGTTTTAAATAATAATAACAGCAACAACAACAACAATGATATATTATATATTATTAACACCAATATATATAATTATAATACATTGTTTCTTGAGCAGCAAATCAGCATATTAGAATGATTTCTGAAGCATCATGTGACACTGAAGACTGGAGTAATGACGCTTAAAATTTAGCTTTGATCAAAGTAATAAATTACATTTTAAAATACATTCAAATACAAAACAGTTATTTTAAATAGAAAAAAACAATTCACAACATTGCTGCTTTTGCTGTATGTTGGACTCTTTCCTTTATAGGTTTGCTCATTCTTTCACTTGATTCTTGTTCACAGTCACCCTGGCTATTACTGTATTAATTTTCAAGTAATTTTACTGTATAGTTTTGGAGAAAATTTAAGGCAAATTCACCTCAAGCATGTCTGCATTCTAGCACTTTTATATCATGTCCCATATTCAAATGCTCATAAAAATCTTTCCTTCATAGGTTTGCTCATTCTTTCACTTGCAAGTAATTCTACTGTATAGTTTTGGAGAAAATTAAAGGCAAATTCACCCCAAGCATAAGTGCATCCTAGCACTTTTGCATCATGTCCCATATTCAAATGCTCATAAAAATCTTTCCTTTATAGGTTTGCTCATTCCTTCACTTGATTCTTGTTCACAGTCACCCTGACTAATACTGTATTAATTTCCAAGTAATTTTACTGTACAGTTTTGGAGAAAATTAATAGCAAATTCACGCCAAACGTAGAAGTGCGTCCTTGCACTTTTAAATCATGTTCCATTTTTAAATACTCATAAAACTCTTCCAAGCATGTGAGCTTTCTACCACTTTTACTTCATGTCTCAATTTCACTATGTATACTCACATTTATCGAGGCTATTACTGTATTAATTGTTAAGTCATTAACAGCACAGTTCTGGAAAAAATAAAGGGAATATCAACACAAAATTTGAAGTATATTCTTGCACTTTTTTGTATTTATTCACAAAATAATAATAATAATAATAATAATAATAATAATAATCTGCATAATTAAATATATTCATGAAAAGTGACATAATTTACATAATGTTGCAATGTTTCAGAAAAAAAGTAAAAAAAAAAAAAAAAAAGTCTTGTTTTCATTTTGTAAGAACATAAATACATAGGGATCTGGATTTTCACTTTTCCTCTTCTTATTTTTTAACAACTAAAACTTCAAAGACAAATAAATATATTTTTTATATATAATTAATAAATGTACAATACAAATGTTACAAAATAATGTATTCAGAGTTCAAGTAAAAAAGTACTATTTTTTCATGTGTGTGTGTATATATAGACATACATAAACACACACACACACACACACACACACACACACACACACACACACACACACACACACACACACAGAGTTTGCCTTTAATTTAACCAGAAACTGTACATTGTTTGAAAGATTTTTATGAGTAGTTGAATATGGAAAATTATATAAAAGTGCAAGAATGAGCAAACCTATAAAGGAAAGATTTTTGTGAATGTTTGAATACGGGACATGATGCATTTATGCTTGGGGTGAATTCGCCTTTAATTTTCTCTGTACAGTAAAATTACTTGAAAATTAATACAGTAATAGTCAGGTTGACTGTGAACAAGAATCAAGTGAAAGAATGAGCAAACCTATAAAGGAAAGATTTTTATGAGCATTTTAAAATGGGACATAGTGTAAAAAGTGCTAGGATGCACTTATGCTTGGGGTGAATTTGCCTTTAATTTTCTCCAAAACTGTACAGTAAAATTACTTGGAAATTAATACAGTAATAGTCAGGGTGACTGTGAACAGGAATCAAGTGAAAGAATGAGCAAACCTATAAAGGAAAGATTTTAAGAGTCCAACATACAGCAAAAGCAGCAATGTTGTGATTTTTTTTTTACTATTTAAAATAACTGTTTTGTATTTAAATATATTTTAAAATGTAATTTATTACTTTGATTAAAGCTAAATTTTAAGCATCATTACTCCAGTCTTCAGTGTCACATGATACTTGAGAAATCATTCTAATATGCTGATTTGCTGCTCAAGAAACAATGTATCATAATTATATATATTGGTGTTAATAATATATAATATATTGTTGTTGTTGTTGTTGCTGCTGTTATTATTATTTAAAACAGTTGAGTACATTTTTTTTCAGGATTCTTTGATAAATAGAAAATCCAAAGATCAGCATTTCTTAAAAAAATGTTTCTTTTCTTTCTTTTCTTTTCTTTTTTTTTGGAAAGACATTATGGAAAGTAATACTTTTATTTAACAAGGATGCTTTAAAGTGATTTCTATTTGAGATAAATACTAATAAATGCTTTTAGATAAAAGATTTCTATTTTAGATAAATGCTGTTCTTCTGAACTTCTATTCATCAAAGAAACCTGAAAAATTGTACTCCTCTCTTTTCAACATAATAATATTAATAAATGTTTCCTGAGCAGCAAATGAGAATATTAGAATTATTTTTGAAGGATCATTTGACTGGACTATTGAACCTAAAAAATCAGCTTTGATACCGTCTTTCCAGAGCCTGCACTCAAGATGGCCACCACGTCCCTGATGCCGGAACCAGCCTACATCAGGTCTGCTGCTCCAGAGTCAAGTCAAGCTCCAGCCGCTGCTCCAGAGTCAAGTCAAGCTCCAGCCGCTGCTCCAGAGTCAAGTCAAGCTACAATTGCTGCACCAGAATCAAGTCAAGCTACAGTTGGTCAAGTCAAGAGTCAAGTCAGAGCTGCTGGGCCTAAGGCAAGTCAAGTCACAGCTGTTGTTCCAGTGTCAAGTCAAGTTAAAGCTGTGTTTCCTGCATCAAGTCTAGCCAGAGCTGCTCTTCCTAAGTCAAGTCAAATTACAGCTGTCATTCCTCTGTCAAGTCGAGTCACAGCTATTGTTCCTGTGTCAAGTCAAGGCGGTATTTCCTGCGTCAAGCAACGTCAAAGCTGTCGTTCCTACGTCAAGCAACGTCAAAGATGTCAATCCTGCATCAAGCACAGTCAAAACAGCCTTTCGCAAGCCAAGTCAAGTCACTGCTGTTCCCCATGAATCAAGTCAAGTCACCATTGATCTCCTTGAGCCAAGTCAAGTCACTACCGAACTTCACAAACCAAGTCACGTCTCGTCTGTCGGCCCAGAGCCAAGTCTCGTCTCGTCAGTCCGCCCAGAGCCCCGTCACATTTCTACTGTCAGTCCAGACCTGTCGGATCGTCAAGAGTCAAGTCAAATCTCGTCTGGCCTCCCAGAGCCTAGTCACGTTATGTCTACCAGTATGATGGCGATCACCATTCTCAGTATGTGGGCCGCACACTACGCTCCAGAGGTCACGTCCGTTCACAAGTCAGCTCCTGAGGTCACGTCTGATTCCAAGCCTGCTCCAGAGCTCACGTCTGTTCACAAGTATGTCCCTGAGGTCGTGTCTGATCACAAGCCTGCTCCAGAGCTCCCGTCTGGTCTCAAGTCTGCTCCAGAGATCCCGTCCGACCACGAGTCAGCTCTAGAGGCCTTCCCCGTCAGAGAAGCTGCGCCAATGCCTCCAGAGGTGTCAGCATGAGCTGTAGAACTTCTTATGGAGGCGGCATTATTCTTTGGACTCTCTGATTCTCTCCTTATTCTGTCCGCCTCCTCTATCCCTGCTCTCCCCAGGTCCCAGTCCCTGACGCGAGTTCCTGCTCTGCCTCCTGTTCCGTCCTGGAGGGCTTCCGCGCCCCCTGCTCCGTCCTGGAGGGCTTCCGCGCCCCCTGCTCCGCCCTGGAGGGCTTCCGCACCTCCTGCTCCGCCCTGGAGGGCTCCCGCACCTCCTGCTCCGGCCCGGAGGGCGCTTGCGCCTCTTCCTGCACCTCCTGCTCCGCCCTGGAGGGCTCCCGCACCTCCTGCTCTGGCCCGGAGGGCGCTTGCGCCTCTTCCTGCGCCTCCTGCTCCGCCCTGGAGGGCTCCTGCTCCGCCCCCGGCTCTGCCTTGGAGGGCTCTTGTGCCTCCTGCTGCTCCCTGGAGGGCTCCTGTGCCCTCGGCTCCACCCTGGAGGGCTCCTGCGCCTCCTGCTCCGCCTCCGGCTCCACCCTGGTGGGCTCCTGCTCTGTCGGTCCTGCCTCAGTCACCTGGTCCTCTGCACGGACCTGGCCCTCCGGCCCTTGCCCTGTCTCATCCCCGCCCCACCACTCCCCTGGACTATGGTTCGTTTGGAGCGTCTGGAAGCCGCTCCTTGGGGGGGGCTATGTTATGGATCTGGTCGGTGAGCTGTGGACCACTCACCACCAGATGTCGCTCTCACCTTGTTTACACACACTGACTGTTATACCACACCCCGGACTACATTCCCTATCAGCCACTGCTCCCATCACCTGCGCCCAATCAGAGCCACTATTTAAACCCCGGTCTTCCTGTTTCGCACTGCCGAGTATTGGATTGCATTTAGCACTGTTGGTGTTAGCATCTGTACGGAGCCTTAGTCTATCGTATTTTCTAGTCTAGTCTTGTCCCTTGTCTTCCTAGCCTTGAACCTTCGCCTTGCTATATCGTCCTGTCAGTCTCGCTGCCTGCCTTTTGTTACTCTCGCCTGTCTGACCATTCTCCTGCCTCGCCCTATGGATTACATTCACCGCTGGACTGACCCTCGCCTGTTTTAAGGATTACTCTTGGTTTGCTGTCTATGTACCTGTCTGCCGTTGTCTGACCCTGCCTGCCTTTTGACCATGTTTCTGTCTCGTCCTCTTAATAAAAGCATATGGATCCGCTCGGCTCTCGGCTCTCTGTTACAGATACAGAAATAAATAAATAAATAAATATACATATATTTAGCATGTAATGTATTCAGATACATTCAAATCAATGTTAAAAAAATCTGTAATTGTGCTACTATTTTTTACATTCTGATGGAAAATAGCAAAAAGTAACTATTCTGGTGTTAGTTTATGGTCTTTTAAGGTTTAAATTAGATTTTATGCAGTAATATTCATGAACAGCAATCTACTGAAAATATCAGCTAAAAGCATAAAGAAAACGCCGTTCTGACAGCATCTTTACATCCATTTTGACCGCTCTCAGCACCCATACCGTAAGTACGCAAAGAAAGATGCGCAAAGAAAAAAAAAGTGCGGCTGGCGAGACAGCAGTCACTGACGTCTCTGGAATTCCCTTAATGGGTGGAGTTAGAGTTAGGATAGGGCAAGGGCTAGGGTGTTAGGTGTCTTTTCTCCATGGCATTGCTGCAGATGTTATGAGACTTTTTCTAGCCAGGAGAGAACTATACACCATGCTTGAAGCGCAGCGGATGAAAGAAGGCGCAGATGAAAGATTTTCACTCTAAAGGTAAATTATTAGTTGTAATTTAAAAACAAACGTGTAATGAAAAGTAACACGCTTGCGAAATCGGAAATGTCAAGTTAGAGCTGCAGAATTTACAATTTTGGAATTATAAATAGACTTTCAGAGGTGAGTTATCATTCCTTTCCTCTTTTCCCAATAATATTACAGGGATTTCATCCCTACCCTGATCAAGTTACGTTTTGCATTCAGTACTGATGAAACCGTCTGAATGAGCATATTTGTAAGATTTCAAAAAGGAAATTAGTAAAATAGTTATTTGTCTTTCTCCATTGATGTACTAAAGTTTGGAGCCGCTGTTACAAGTGTGTCAATCAGAGGTCAAAATGAAGTTACATAATAATAAATAGTTACAAGGACTGTAATAATGATTGTTCTCATATGCTAATTTTGTTAATGCTGTTAAAAACAATTAACATTAACAATGTGGATGTTTCTTTTGTCACACTGTATTTCTGAGAGGTTACGCTCATTGCCTCTCCTCATCATGCCCTGTGATTCATCTGTTTTCCTGTTTTGTCTTATATGGTCATTTTGTTTATATACTGTATGCTACTGTTAAAAAGTTGCATTAAAAGAAAGATGCATTAAATTTTGATCATAAAGACTTATATTAAAGACAATATTACTCTTTTAACTGCATTTT
>JAMKFB010000809.1:0-24989 GCA_036247105.1 Cirrhinus mrigala
GAAATTATTATAATCTACCAAAAAAAAAAACATGGCCATTTAAAAGCAGAAATGTAAAGCATATTTTATATATTTTATTTGCTTTTGGTATAGCCAAAGAGTTGCTCTATAATATATATTAAAACGTGATAGCAATAATAAAAGAGTCAGAACAAATAACATTTATATGATGTAAAATTCTGGGAGTCATTTTTTTGTTTGTTTGTTTGTTTGACTTTTTTTTTTTTTTTTTTTTACTTTTTGACTTTTCAAATTGATTTTTTATGTCAATCAAAGACATAAAAATATAGTGGAAATATAGTCTATACCGCAACAAATAAATAAATAAATGCGGGCAATTTTGAGGATTTAAAAGCAGAAATGTAAATTATATAAACGTAATGTCAAGCTGTCAGTAGTGCTTCGAGATTTACTAAGAGAAAAAAGGCTCTCGATCGCCCCCTGGAGGAGAAAGGAAGAATGAGGAGGCTGAGAGATGCTTTTTGCAGCACTTTGACAAAATATAAATGAAGCAATCCGTTTTAAATGATAAAGGGAAGAAGCAACGACTCTGAGTCATGTGTAAGTGTATTAACTGACGAGTGCAGAAAAAAGCAAAAGCTTACAGCACCTGGTATTCCCAGGCGGTCTCCCATCCAAGTACTAACCCGGCCCGACCCTGCTTAGCTTCCGAGATCGGACGAGATCGGGCGTGCTCAGGGTGGTATGGCCGTAAGCGAGAGCTCAAGTCAAGAGAGAGCTATTTAAACAAGACACACCGACAGCAGCACAACACGGATCGACCCGTAATGACACACGTCCCGGACTGCAGCAAGACACAAACAGTCCCCTTTCACCCTCAAGTGTTCGTGTCTTTTAAAACGTTTTATATAAAGAAGATGTTACGACTTCTTGATCTTAATCTAGGGTTGGAAGTTGTAACAGTTAGATTGTGACCAGTTTTGTGATGTGCAGGAGTAAAAGACAAAGCACAAACCGAAAGTAATGCCAACGAAGGTTAATTTATTTTACAAAATAAAAAGCAAAACAGAAAAGAACAACAAGAGTAATACTAAATAATAATAATGAAAAGACTTAACAAAAGAGTAAATTATATACAATATTTACACAAGAAAACAAACAAAAAAAAAAAACCCAAGATAATAAGCCCGCAGGAGAGAGTTGGACGTAAGTGGCGCTAAAGAAAAGAAAACAACAAAACAAAAACAAACTAACTCAATATAAACCTCTAACCTAACTGAAAAGAAAACAATCAAAGTAAGTCTTCGGCGTTTTTAGACGCCCTAACTTACCTATTCTAAAACTACCAAACAAAAAAATACAAGTGCAGCGCCCACTTCTAAACTAGTGTATCTATACATAAAGATCGCTAGATGTTGCAATATGTATGTCACGTGACATATTACCTGTCCAAAACCTCCTGGGGAAGAACGCAAAGGTTGTCATCAAAATAAACACAAATGCTAAAGAAAATAACAAGGAAAATGAACAAGATGACAACTTAAACTTTAACAACGACACATAACAAAATAGCAAAACCAAAAGAAATGACGAGAGGCAAATTAATAAATAAAGAAACAAAGCAGGAACGCAAACGGTGCCTCTCCCTTGGCGTTCCACTAGTCAGCTTTTAAAATATTGGCGGCAAATAGGATTGGCCGCAGAAGCCATCACGTCACTCAAGATGATGATGATTGACAGCCTCCTTAGCCCATAGCAGTTGAAAGGGGTTGTACCTGAGAAAAAGACAGGGAGGGAGAAACAAGAGGGAGAAAGAGAGAGAGAGAGAGAGAGAGAGAGAGAGAGAGAGAGAGAGAGAGAGAGAGAGAGAGAGAGAGAGAGAGAGAGCGAGAGAGAGAGAGAGAGAGAGCGAGACACACCCACACGCGAAAGCACATCTGCCGGGACGTAACACTGGGAGTGAACTGTGAACCCTTAAGAACAAACTAGTTTGTGACATCTCTAAACTCTCGAAAGAGCGTCAGCCAAAACATTTTCAGAACCCTTTTTGTGTCTGATTTCCAAACTATAATTTTGGACTATTAAAGACCACCGCATTAAACGCTGATTTTGATTAAACATCCGCGATAGAAAAACAAGAGGATTATGATCGGTAAATACGATGACAGGTAGACTGCTGGAACCAATATATACCTCAAAATGTTGTAAAGCAAGCAACAACGCAAGAGCTTCCTTTTCGATCGTGGAATAATTCAACTGATGTTTATTAAACTTACGCGAGAAATAGCTAACAGGATGATCTATACCATCTCTATCCTCTTGAAGGAGAACAGCCCCAGCTCCAACAGCGCTCGCATCGACTTCAAGTTTAAAATCCTGAGAAAAATCCGGAGCCAAAAGAACAGGTGCATTACACAAGAGAGTCTTCACACAGTCAAACGCATACTGACACTCAACGGACCAATCAAAAGACTTAGACGGGCTAAGCAATGCAGTGAGAGGGCTGACAATAGTCGAGAAATTTTTACAAAAACTGCGATAATAGCCAGCCATACCCAAGAATCGTCTCAACTCCCGACGGGTTGTAGGCACGGGAAACTCCAGAATAGCTGTGATTTTGGCCTCTACTGGTCGTACTTGACCCTGACCCACTTCTTTGCCAAGATAAATGACCGTTGCTTGGCCAAATTCACACTTGGCCAAGTTAAGCGTTAAATTAGCATTGGCAAGACGTTCAAACACTGTTCTTAACAAACGCATATGTTCTGTCCAGTCTGCAGAATAGATAACAAGATCGTCAAGATATGCGTTACAGTTTGGTACGCCTGCCAACACTAAATTTACGAGACGTTGAAAAGTCGCGGGCGCATTTCGAAGGCCGAAAGCCATGGCCGTATACTGAAGAAAATTGTCAGGGGTTACAAATGCAGAAATTTCCGATGCTTGTGGAGTTAGTGGGACTTGCCAATAGCCCTTTAACATATCGAGCTTACTCACAAAACAAGCGGATCCTATATTATCGACGCAGTCCTCCATACGCGGTAAAGGATAACTATCTGGCACCGTTACTGCGTTAACTTTACGAAAATCCGTACAAAATCTAAATGTGCCATCCGGCTTAGGAACGAGCAAACAAGGTGAACTCCAGGGGCTATAACTGTGTTTGGCTAGACCATTCTCCAGTAAATAGTTTACTTCCTGACGCATTATTGATCTTTTTACTGCATTTACACGATAGGCGTGCTGCTTAATCGGACGGGCACCAATTACCTTTCAATGTCATGCTGCAAAACATTCGTTAGCTTAGGAACATCACCAAACAGACAGTTAAAATCAGAAATTAATTTAACAATGTCTGCCGTCTGGTCAGTAGTCAAATGGTGAAGAAAAGAATTTGGATCTTTTAACATCTCAGAATTTGCTAACCGTGCGCACTGCTGAGGAGCATTACGAAGTACCACGCCATCTTCGTCAGCATACGAACTACCAGGGGATGAAATAAGGTCCACGGCTACAGCAACAGAAGAGACAGCGGGCCCTGCAGTCTGTTCCGAAGCTTTTTCCAATGGACTCTCCCTGGCATGGTAAGCTTTTAACATGTTTATGTGACACACACGAGTTTGGCGTTTTCTATCAGGTGTAATGATCACATAATCGGTTTCGCTCATTTTCTTTTTCACTACATAAGGACCATAAAAACGAGCAGACAAAGAAGATCCGAGAACTGGTAAAAGTACAAGTACCTGATCCCCAGGCATAAAAGAACGCGCAACCGCTTTACGGTCATACCTGAACTTCATGTCCTTCTGTGCACTGGTTAGGGATTCTTTAGCAAAGGAACAAGCAGCATGCAAACGATCACGAAAATTACTGACATAATCCAATACATTCATTTTCGGACTTGAATCAATCGACAACATTTGTTCTTTAAGAATTTTTAAAGGACCTCTTACCTGATGACCAAAAACAAGTTCGGCAGGGCTAAAACCAAGAGATTCTTGTACGGTCTCTCTTACAGCGAATAAAACTAGAGGAACTCCCTCATCCCAGTCCTTAGCAGTGTCCAAACAGTATTTTCGTAGCATCGATTTTAACGTCTGGTGAAAGCGTTCTGAACAACCCTGGGATTCTGGATGGTACGAACTTGAAACACGATGAGTAATCCCCAAAGACTGCAATACTTGTTTAAAAAGCTTAGCTAAAAAATGAGTACCTTGATCACTCTGTACAATTTTTGGCAGGCCGAACGTAGAGAAGAACTTCACCAGGGCTTTGATGATAACAGGAGCGGTGATTTTTCTTAATGGAGTTGCCTCCGCAAATCTAGTAGCCATACACATGATGGTTAACAAATACTGGTTACCTGATTTTGTTTTGGGCAACGGCCCAACACAGTCTATAACCACATGTTCGAACGGCTCACCGATTACAAGTATGGGGACCAGTGGAGCAGGTGGAATGACTTGATTCGGCTTTCCTGCCAACTGACAAGAGTGACAAACACGACAATATTTTGCCACATCCTTTTTTAACCCTCGCCAAAAAAAATGTCTTAAAATTCGATTGTACGTTTTTGTGACTCCAAGATGACCAGCAAATGGATGATCATGTGCTAGAAATAAAACATGCTGACGATAAGGAGAAGGAATGACAATTTGATACACAACATTCCAATCTAAATCCGTATCAGTGTTTGAGCACCATTTTCTCATCAGCAAGCCATTGTCAATAAAATAGGCAACTTTCTTGTCTTTAATCACATCAGAAGAAATGACAGAATTAAAAATGGGAACAAGAGATTTGTCCTTTTTCTGCGCAGCAATAATTTTCTCTCGAGACAAAGACAAGTTTGTTAATCCTGTATCAATTATAGTTACCTTGGAACTCTTCAAATTATCATTTTGTTTTTCAAATACAACATCATCCAACTGTTTCTCGTCAGCAAAGAGCAGAAGAATAAACGAATCAGACAGATCAACTGCATCGCCCATTTTGCGAGAGTGAGCGCGAGTGACCGCGCATACAGGGAAAACATCAGGGTAAGAGTCAGAAAAATCCTCTGACTGACAAAAAACATCAGGTTTATCAACAACCTCTAAAACAGGCATTATTTTTCCTCCTGCCAGATCATTCCCAAGGATAAAATCGACACCTTTCACAGGAAGAGAGGGGCAAACAGCGACTCGTACAAACCCAGTACATAATTCGCTCCGCAGATGTACTCGGTGCAGTGGCACTTTTACGCAACCCATCTCAATACCCTGTACAATGACACTTGAACCACAGGAGGTTTCATCAGAAAATTGTAATTTTAGTTTGAGGTTGCTGTTTACGTTTTAAAGCCAAACAGTCAGCTATCACATGTCCAGATTTGTGGCAATAAAAACACTCCCGATTCTCTCGAGGTCGGGGTGGACTGGATTTCGAACGAGAGCTTTGCGGTTGAAAAGGAACAGATTGAGTTTTCTCTGAACGTACGGATGTAAAAAACACTTTTGTGCGTTAAAACGAACTCGTCCGCTAACACAGCTGCATGTGACAAGGAAGCTACTTTTTGTTCATTCAGATAAACTACCACTCGTTCGGGCAGACAACTTTTAAACTCTTCCAACAAAACAAGCTCTCGCAACGAATGGAAATCGTTCACTTTGCTGGCAGTGCACCACTTATCAAATAAAATTCCTTTCTCCCTTGCAAACTCTACAAAAGTCTGGGTAGAACTTTTCTTATGTCCCCTAAATTTCTGTCTGTACGCTTCTGGAACTAATTCATAGGCGCGAAGTATAGCAGATTTTACGGTCTCGTATTTTAAACTCTCCTCTAGCCACAAGGCAGAGCAAACCTCCAGAGCTTTACCAAACAATTTACATTGTAGAAGAAGGGACCAAACATCTTTGGGCCACCGAAGCGAAATAGCAATGCGCTCAAAAGCACTAAAATAAGAATCTACTTCGGTCTCCCTAAATTGGGGTACTAATGCAATATGCTTACTCACGTCAAACGTAGTCGGGGATGAATCAACCAGCGGAGGAGCATCAGGCACCTGACTTAGGGTCGGCTGCGCAGCAGGACCGGCAGCAGCCTTCATCGCCTCCAGATCAAGCTGTCGCAGCTTCACCTGCTTGTCAGCCTCAATTTCGAGCCTGCGTACCTCTAGACGCAGATTTATCTCAGCCTGACGTGCTTGGGCTTTCTCTTGGGCCTCATATTGTAAACGGGCCAGGCGGACTTTCAGTCGCGCGTCCTCTCTAGAGCCAACAGAGCTGGGAGAGAGGGGATCAAAGGGTGGCAAACCGGCCTTAGCTTCGGGCTCCCCCTCCGCATCAGCATCAGCATCAGGCATACCACTCTGCGAACCCTCATCTCCACTACTGAGATGCCCCACAACAACGTCACCTTGGCTTAAAACTCCGCCAGTATCCACACCATCGGCTGTGTTTGACATAGGGAGAACTTTTAACTCTATCAAGCACAGTACTATTTTGCTCTTTATGTCTCTTTTAAGACCTTGCTTATTTACAACGATCTGATAGTGCTCAGCTATCAGAAATAAATCTTGCTTCCTGCATGAATTAATCTGCTCTAACGAAGGAGTGACAATAAAATTCTGCAAGCTAAACATTACCGCAATGCACAGCCAGCAGACGAACGCTGCTACGCAATTCTGCATAAGAACGCCGCCGCGTTACACCAACTAAAGCACGGTCAGTTTCCACCAGCACACACAAAACTGTCACAATTTTCAAAACTATTTGGGACTGATCCCGGACGAGCCCCCATTAAATGTTACGACTTCTTGATCTTAATCTAGGGTTGGAAGTTGTAACAGTTAGATTGTGACCAGTTTTGTGATGTGCAGGAGTAAAAAGACAAAGCACAAACCGAAAGTAATGCCAACGAAGGTTAATTTATTTTACAAAATAAAAAGAAAAACAGAAAAGAATAACAAGAGTAATACTAAATAATAATAATGAAAAGACTTAACAAAAGAGTAAATTATATACAATATTTACACAAAACAAACAAAAAAAAAAAAAACCAAGATAATAAGCCTGCAGGAGAGAGTTGGACGTAAGTGGCGCTAAAGAAAAGAAAACAACAAAACAAAAACAAACTAACTCAATATAAACCTCTAACCTAACTGAAAAGAAAACAATCAAAGTAAGTCTTCGGCGTTTTTAGACGCCCTAACTTACCTATTCTAAAACTACCAAACAAAAAAATACAAGTGCAGCGCCCACTTCTAAACTAGTGTATCTATACATAAAGATCGCTAGATGTTGCAATATGTATGTCACGTGACATATTACCTGTCCAAAACCTCCTGGGGAAGAACGCAAAGGTTGTCATCAAAATAAACACAAATGCTAAAGAAAATAACAAGGAAAATGAACAAGATGACAACTTAAACTTTAACAACGACACATAACAAAATAGCAAAACCAAAAGAAATGACGAGAGGCAAATTAATAAATAAAGAAACAAAGCAGGAACGCAAACGGTGCCTCTCCCTTGGCGTTCCACTAGTCAGCTTTTAAAATATTGGCGGCAAATAGGATTGGCCGCAGAAGCCATCACGTCACTCAAGATGATGATGATTGACAGCCTCCTTAGCCCATAGCAGTTAAAAGGGGTTGTACCTGAGAAAAAGACAGGGAGGGAGAAACAAGAGGGAGAAAGAGAGAGAGAGAGAGAGAGAGAGAGAGCGCGCGAGAGAGAGAGGGAGAGCGAGACACACCCACACGCGAAAGCACATCTGCCGGGACGTAACAAAGAAAGAAAAAAAAAAGTGGCCAGTTTTTGAGGATTTAAGAGCAGAAATACGAAGCATATCATTTTATAAAAAAAAAAAAAAAAAACATTTGTGCGTATTAGGCCTACTTGTTTTTTTCTTTATAGCTAAAATTAAATAGTTGCTCTATAATATGTTAATAGAATATTACAGTAATAATAAAAAAAGCCAGAAGAAAAAATATGATGTAAAACTATGAGTTTCATGCCCATCAAAGACACAGCATAGAAATTATTATAATCTACCAAAAAAAAAAACATGGCCATTTAAAAGCAGAAATGTAAAGCATATTTTATATATTTTATTTGCTTTTGGTATAGCCAAAGAGTTGCTCTATAATATATATTAAAACGTGATAGCAATAATAAAAGAGTCAGAACAAATAACATTTATATGATGTAAAATTCTGGGAGTCATTTTTTTGTTTGTTTGTTTGTTTGTTCGTTTGACTTTGACTTTGACTTTTTTTTTTTCACTTTTTGACTTTTCAAATTGATTTTTTATGTCAATCAAAGACATAAAAATATAGTGGAAATATAGTCTATACCGCAACAAATAAATAAATAAATGCGGGCAATTTTTGAGGATTTAAAAGCAGAAATGTAAAGCATATAAACGTAATGTCAAGCAGTCAGTAGTGCTTCGAGATTTACTAAGAGAAAAAAGGCTCTCGATCGCCCCCTGGAGGAGAAAGGAAGAATGAGGAGCCTAGGAAATGCCTTTTTCAACACTTTGACAAAATATAAATGAAGCAATCCGTTTAAAATGATAAAGGGAAGAAGCAACGACTCTGAGTCATGTGTAAGTGTATTAACTGACGAGTGTAGGAAAAGCAAAAGCTTACAGCACCTGGTATTCCCAGGCGGTCTCCCATCCAAGTACTAACCAGGCCCGACCCTGCTTAGCTTCCGAGATCGGACGAGATCGGGCGTGCTCAGGGTGGTATGGCCGTAAGCGAGAGTTCAAGTCAAGAGAGAGCTATTTAAACAAGACACACCGACAGCAGCACAACACGGATCGACCCGTAATGACACACGTCCCGGACTGCAGCAAGACACAAACAGTCCCCTTTCACCCTCAAGTGTTCGTGTCTTTTAAAAAGTTTTATATAAAGAAGAAAGAAAAAAAAAGTGGCCAGTTTTTGAGGATTTAAAAGCAGAAATACGAAGCATATCATTTTATGAAAAAAAAAAAAAAAAACATTTGTGCGTATTAGGCCTACTTGTTTTTTTTCTTTATAGCTAAAATTAAATAGTTGCTCTATAATATATTAATAAAATATTACCGTAATAATAAAAAAAGCCAGAAGAAAAATAATATGATGTAAAACTATGAGTTTCATGCCCATCAAAGACACAGCATAGGAATTATAATCTAGAAAATAAAAAAAATAAAAAAACCCTTGACCAATTTTTGAGTATTTAAAAGCAAAAATGTAAATCATGTATATATATGTATGTATATACAGTAGTCAACATTTGTTATAACCAAAGAGCTGCTCCATAATATATAATAAGATTTGATAGTAATAATAAAAGAGCCAGAAAGAAATTACATTTACATGATGGATAAGAAGAAAAAAAGTGACCAGTTTTTGAGGATTTTAAAGCAGAAATGCGAAGCATATGGGTTTATGAAAAAAAAAAAAAAAAAAAACATTTGTTCATATTAGGCTTTTTTCTTTGTAGCTAATGTTAAAGAGTTGCTTTATAATACACAATAAAATATAACAGTAATAATAAAAAAGCCAGAAAAAAATAATATGATGTAAAACTATGAGTTTCATGCCCATCAAAGACAAAGACAAATTTGGGCAATTTTGAGGATTTAAAAGCAGAAATGCGAAGCGTATCGTTTTATGAAAAAAGAACACTAACATTTGTTCGTATTAGGCCTACTTGTTTGTTCTTTATAGTTAACGTTAAAGAGTCAATCTATAATATATAATAAAATATAATAATAATATTATTTTTAAAAGCCAGAAAAAAAAAAAAAAAAAACAATTATTGTGATGTAAAACACAAGGAGTTTTTTTGTTTGTTTTTTTTTGTTTTTTGTTATTTGTTTTGTTGTTGTTTTCCTCACTTTTTTTTTTACTTTTTTTGACTTTTCAAATTGATTCTTTATGCCAATCAAAGACACTGGAAATATAGCCTATATCGCAAAAAAAAAAAAAAAGCAAGAAAGAAATGTCATTTTTTGGAGGATTTAAGAGCAGAAATACGAAGCATATCATTTTATCAAAAAGAAAAAAAAACAAAAACATTTGTGCGTATTAGGCCTACTTGTTTTTTTTCTTTATAGCTAAAATTAAATAGTTGCTCTATAATATAGTAATAAAATATTATAGTAATAATAAAAAAGCCAGAAGAAAAATAATATGATGTAAAACTATGAGTTTCATGCCCATCAAAGAGACAGCATAGGAATTATAATCTAGAAAATAAAAAAAAAAACCCTTGACCAATTTTTGAGTATTTAAAAGCAAAAATGTAAATCATGTATATATATGTATATACAGTAGTCAACATTTGTTATAACCAAAGAGTTGCTCCATAATATATAATAAGATTTGATAGTAATAATAAAAGAGCCAGAAAGAAATTACATTTACATGATGGATAAGAAGAAAAAAAAGTGACCAGTTTTTGAGGATTTAAAAGCAGAAATGCGAAGCATATGGGTTTATGAAAAAAAAACACTAACATTTGTTCGTATTAGCCCCGCTTGTTTGTTCTTTATAGCTCACATTAAAGAGTTGATCTATAATATTTAATAAAATATAATAGTAATAATAAAAAATGCCAGAAAAAAAGAAACAATTAATATGATGTAAAACTCATTGAAAGAGTTGCTCTATAATATATAATAAAATTTGATAGTAATAATAAAAGAGCCAGAAAAAAAATTACATTTACATGAGAAAAAAAAAAGAAAAAGAAAAAACATTACCAATTTTTGAGGTTTTAAAAGCAGAAATGTGAAGCATATGGGTTTATGGAGAAAAAAAAAAAAACACAAACATTTGTTCGTATTAGGCTTTTTTCTTTATAGCTAATGTTAAAGAGTTGCTTTATAATATGTAATAAAATATTATAGTAATAATAAAAAGGCCAGAAAAACATAATATGATGTAAAACTATGAGTTTCATGCCCATCAAAGACACAGCATAGAAATTATTATGATCTACCAAAAAAAAAAAAACATGGCCATTTAAAAGCAGAAATGTAAAGCATATGCATGTAATTTAAAGCAGTCAGTAGTGTTTCGAGATTTAGAAAATAAAAAAACTTGGCCAGTTTTTCAGGATTTAAAAGCAAAAAATGTAAAGCATATTTTATATATTTTATTTGCTTTTGGCATAGCCAAAGAGTTGCTCTATAATATATATAATAGCAATAATAAAAGAGTCAGAACAAATAACATTTATATGATGTAAAATTCAGGGAGTCATTTTTTGTTTGTTTGTTTGACTTTCTTTTTTTTTTTTTTTTTACTTTTTGACTTTTCAAATTGATTTTTTATGTCAATCAAAGACATAAAAATATAGTGGAAATATAGTCTATACCAAAAAAATAAATAAATAAATAAATGCGGGCAATTTTTGAGGATTTAAAAGCAGAAATGTAAAGCATATAAACGTAATGTCAAGCAGTCAGTAGTGCTTCGAGATTTACTAAGAGAAAAAAGGCTCTCGATCGCCCCCTGGAGGAGAAAGGAAGAATGAGGAGCCTAGGAAATGCCTTTTTCAACACTTTGACAAAATATAAATGAAGCAATCCGTTTAAAATGATAAAGGGAAGAAGCAACGACTCTGAGTCATGTGTAAGTGTATTAACTGACGAGTGTAGGAAAAGCAAAAGCTTACAGCACCTGGTATTCCCAGGCGGTCTCCCATCCAAGTACTAACCAGGCCCGACCCTGCTTAGCTTCCGAGATCGGACGAGATCGGGCGTGCTCAGGGTGGTATGGCCGTAAGCGAGAGTTCAAGTCAAGAGAGAGCTATTTAAACAAGACACACCGACAGCAGCACAACACGGATCGACCCGTAATGACACACGTCCCGGACTGCAGCAAGACACAAACAGTCCCCTTTCACCCTCAAGTGTTCGTGTCTTTTAAAAAGTTTTATATAAAGAAGAAAGAAAAAAAAAGTGGCCAGTTTTTGAGGATTTAAAAGCAGAAATACGAAGCATATCATTTTATGAAAAAAAAAAAAAAACATTTGTGCGTATTAGGCCTACTTGTTTTTTTTCTTTATAGCTAAAATTAAATAGTTGCTCTATAATATATTAATAAAATATTACCGTAATAATAAAAAAAGCCAGAAGAAAAATAATATGATGTAAAACTATGAGTTTCATGCCCATCAAAGACACAGCATAGGAATTATAATCTAGAAAATAAAAAAAATAAAAAAACCCTTGACCAATTTTTGAGTATTTAAAAGCAAAAATGTAAATCATGTATATATATGTATATACAGTAGTCAACATTTGTTATAACCAAAGAGTTGCTCCATAATATATAATAAGATTTGATAGTAATAATAAAAGAGCCAGAAAGAAATTACATTTACATGATGGATAAGAAGAAAAAAAAGTGACCAGTTTTTGAGGATTTTAAAGCAGAAATGCGAATCATTTGGTTTTATGAAAAAAAAAAACACTAACATTTGTTCGTATTAGCCCTGCTTGTTTGTTCTTTATAGCTCACGTTAAAGAATTGATCTATAATATTTAATAAAAGTGGACAGACGCCTCGAGACCATGACATCCATCATAGTCAGCTATGCAGTAGAGAGGTTTGGCCTCAGTGAGAGCAAGAACCCCAAGACTAAATATATACTGAACCGCCGGGCTACTCAGATCCACAAATTACGCCAAGAACTGCGGGGCCTCAAGAAGCAGTACAAAGTAGCAGGTGAAGAGGAGAAACAACCCCTCGTCGAGCTTCGCAACATCCTGAGGAAGAAGCTCATGACGCTGCAGCGGGCAGAAGGACACCGAAGGCGAAGAAAGGAGAGAGCAAGGAAGCGTGCGGCGTTCATCTCCAACCCATTCACCTTTACCAAGAAGCTGCTTGGGGATAAACGGAGTGGCAACCTCATGTGCTCAGTGGCAGAGGCAGACACCTTTCTGCACAACACCCTCAGCGACCCAGAGAGGGACCAAGACCTTGAACCACAGAGGACCCTCATCAGCCCACAGGCGCCAGCTGTGGAGTTTGTGATGAGGGAGCCCAGCTGGGCTGAAATACAGGAGGTGGTGAAGGGGGCCAGAACAGCGTCAGCCCCAGGCCCCAGCGGTGTTCCATATATTGTGTACAAACGTTGTCCACAACTACTACGACATCTGTGGAAGCTGTTGAGGGTGATCTGGCGCAGGGGACAAGTGGCAGGCCAATGGAGATGTGCAGAGGGTGTGTGGATCCCAAAGGAAGAAGACTCAAAGGACATCAGTCAGTTTAGGACAATCTCGCTGCTAAGCGTCGAAGGCAAGATTTTCTTCAGCATCTTGTCACGACGTCTAACTGAGTTCCTTCTGAAGAACAGTTACATAGACACCTCTGTTCAGAAGGGTGGGATTCCTGGCGTGCCTGGATGCCTGGAACATACAGGAGTGGTTACACAACTCATCAGAGAGGCTCGTGAAGGGAGAGGAGACTTGACCGTACTGTGGCTGGACCTAGCCAATGCGTATGGCTCCATACCTCACAAGCTGGTTGAGGTCGCCCTCCTGCGACATCATGTTCCCACTAAAGTCAAAGACCTTATTCTGGACTATTACAGCAATTTCAGACTAAGAGTCACTGCTGGGTCAGGCACATCGGACTGGCATCGACTTGAGAAGGGCATAATAACAGGCTGTACAATCTCAGTCATCCTTTTTGCACTCGCCATGAACATGATCGTCAAGTCAGCAGAGGTGGAGTGTAGGGGACCCCTGACAAAATCTGGAGTACGTCAGTCCCCTATAAGAGCGTTTATGGATGACCTAACTGTCACCACTACATCTGTCCCGGGCGGCAGATGGATTCTGCTAGGGCTGGAGAAGCTCATCAAATGGGCAAGGATGAGCTTTAAGCCAGCAAAATCTCTGGTGCTCAAGAAGGGGAAGGTGACAGATAGGTACCGCTTCTCGCTGGCTGGAACCACTATCCCGTCTATTACAGAACAGCCAGTCAAGAGCCTAGGGAAGCTCTTCGATAGCAGTCTTAAGGACACTGCATCCATTCAGAGAACCAGCAAGGAGCTGGGGGGCTGGTTGAGATGTGTTGACAGATCTGGCCTGCCAGGAAGATTCAAGGCTTGGATTTACCAGCATTCCATCCTGCCCCGCATCCTGTGGCCGCTGCTAGTGTACGCAGTACCCATGACGACTGTAGAGGTCATGGAGAGAAAGATCAGCAGTTACTTGCGAAGATGGCTTGGCCTACCCCGAAGCCTGAGCAGTGCTGCCCTGTACGGCAGTAGTAATATCCTGCAGCTTCCGTTCAGTGGACTCACTGAAGAGTTCATGGTGACCAGGACTCGGGAAGCTCTGCAGTACAGGGAATCCAGGGATGGAAAAGTGGCATCGGCTGGTATCCAGGTGAAGACAGGCCGGAAATGGAGGGCCGATGAGGCTCTGGAAGTGGCTGAGTCGCGACTGAGGCAGAAGGTACTTGTCGGGTCCATAGCCTCAGGACGCGCAGGAATTGGCTACTTCCCATCAACCAGGGTGGACAAAGCCCAAGGTAAACAGCGGCAGCGCCTCATTCAGGAGGAAGTGAGGGCAGGTGTGGAGGAAGAACGAGCCAGCAGGATGGTGGGGATGGGGCAACAAGGAGCATGGACTAAATGGGAGAATGTTCTTCAACGGAAGATCACCTGGCCCAACATTTGGAGAGCAGACTCCCTCAACATCAGGTTCCTAGTCCAAGCTGTTTATGACGTCCTACCAACTCCATCCAACCTCCATGTCTGGGGCAAAGCAGAGACACCATCCTGCACCCAGTGTCCAGGACGGGGGTCCCTGGAACACCTCCTCAGCAGTTGCCCAAAAGCCCTTGGAGAGGGGCGGTATCGCTGGCGCCACGACCAGGTGCTAAAGGCGGTTGCTGAGAGCATAGCCAAGGCCATTAACACCACCAAGGGCCATAGCAAGCCTAAGACCATCAGGTTTCACAGAGCTGGAGAGAAGCCCACCATCCCAGCAGGGGGCAGGTTAGGTCTCCTCACCACTGCCACGGACTGGCAACTGGAAGTGGATCTGGGCAAACAGCTGAAGATCCCATCAAGGATAACATCTACACGGCTCCGACCAGATATGATCATTGTTTCTGATTCTACCAAGCAGTTAATCATTCTGGAACTCACAGTTCCCTGGGAAGAACGCATGGAGGAGGCTAATGAGAGGAAGCGTGCCAAGTACCAGGAGCTAGTGGAGGAGTGCAGGAGCCAAGGCTGGAAGACCTACTGTGAACCCCTGGAGGTGGGATGCCGAGGATTTGCAGGGCGGTCCCTCTGCAAAGTGCTCACCATGCTAGGCCTCACCAGTGAGGCAAAGAGGAAAGCCATTAGGTCTGCAACTGAAGCCGCAGAAAGAGCCACAAGATGGCTTTGGATCAAGAGGGCTGATCCGTGGATGAATGCTGCTGGGACACAGGCCGGAGTCTGATCAACTCTGGTCGGGTCGCCTGGGTGAGGGTGTCTGATGTTGAAAGACCCGAAACACCCAGTGACCCCAGGTTACATCACTGATGATGTGTCCAAGCGCATCAGCAAGATGTATCTCTCACAATAAAATATAATAGTAATAATAAAAAAATGCCAGAAAAAAAGAAACAATTAATATGATGTAAAACTCATTGAAAGAGTTGCTCTATAATATATAATAAAAATTGATAGTAATAATAAAAGAGACAGAAAAAAAATTACATTTACATCAGAAAAAAAAAGAAAAAGAAAAAAAGTGACCAATTTGAGGTTTTAAAAGCAGAAATGCGAAGCATATGGGTTTATGGAAAAAAAAAAAAAAACATTTGTTCGTATTAGGCTTTTTTCTTTGTAGCTAATGTTAAAGAGTTGCTTTATAATGTACAATAAAATATAACAGTAATAATAAAAAAGCCAGAAAAAAATAATATGATGTAAAACTATGAGTTTCATGCCCATCAAAGACAAAGACAAATTTGGGCAATTTTGAGGATTTAAAAGCAGAAATGCGAAGCGTATCGTTTTATGAAAAAAGAACACTAACATTTGTTCGTATTAGGCCTACTTGTTTGTTCTTTATAGTTAACGTTAAAGAGTTAATCTATAATATATAATAAAATATAATAATAATATTATTTTTAAAAGCCAGAAAAAAAAAAAAAACAATTATTGTGATGTAAAACACAAGGAGTTTTTTTGTTTGTTTGTTTGTTTGTTTGTTTTTTGTTTTGTTGTTGTTTTCCTCACTTTTTTTTTTACTTTTTTTGACTTTTCAAATTGATTCTTTATGCCAATCAAAGACACTGGAAATATAGCCTATATCGCAAAAAAAAAAAAAAAAAAAGAAAAAAAAAAAAAAAAAGCAAGAAAGAAATGTCATTTTTTGGAGGATTTAAGAGCAGAAATACGAAGCATATCATTTTATCAAAAAGAAAAAAAAAAAAAAACATTTGTGCGTATTAGGCCTACTTGTTTTTTTCTTTATAGCTAAAATTAAATAGTTGCTCTATAATATTATAATATATTAATAAAATATTATAGTAATAATAAAAAAGCCAGAAGAAAAATAATATGATGTAAAACTATGAGTTTCATGCCCATCAAAGACACAGCATAGGAATTATAATCTAGAAAATAAAAAAAAAAACCCTTGACCAATTTTTGAGTATTTAAAAGCAAAAATGTAAATCATGTATATATATGTATATACAGTAGTCAACATTTGTTATAACCAAAGAGTTGCTCCATAATATATAATAAGATTTGATAGTAATAATAAAAGAGCCAGAAAGAAATTACATTTACATGATGGATAAGAAGAAAAAAAGAAAAAGAAAAAAAGTGACCAGTTTTTGAGGATTTAAAAGCAGAAATGCGAAGCATATGGTTTTATGAAAAAAAAACACTAACATTTGTTCGTATTAGCCCCGCTTGTTTGTTCTTTATAGCTCACGTTAAAGAGTTGATCTATAATATTTAATAAAATATAATAGTAATAATAAAAAATGCCAGAAAAAAGAAACAATTAATATGATGTAAAACTCATTGAAAGAGTTGCTCTATAATATATAATAAAATTTGATAGTAATAATAAAAGAGCCAGAAAAAAAATTACATTTACATGAGAAAAAAAAAAGAAAAAGAAAAAACATTACCAATTTTTGAGGTTTTAAAAGCAGAAATGTGAAGCATATGGGTTTATGGAGAAAAAAAAAAAAAAAAAAAAAGACATTTGTGCGTATTAGGCTTTTTTCTTTATAGCTAATGTTAAAGAGTTGCTTTATAATATGTAATAAAATATTATAGTAATAATAAAAAAGCCAGAAAAACATAATATGATGTAAAACTATGAGTTTCATGCCCATCAAAGACACAGCATAGAAATTATTATAATCTACCAAAAAAAAAAAAAACATGGCCATTTAAAAGCAGAAATGTAAAGCATATGCATGTAATTTAAAGCAGTCAGTAGTGTTTCGAGATTTAAAAAATAAAAAAAACTTGGCCAGTTTTTCAGGATTTAAAAGCAAAAAATGTAAAGCATATTTTATATATTTTATTTGCTTTTGGCATAGCCAAAGAGTTGCTCTATAATATATATAATAGCAATAATAAAAGAGTCAGAACAAATAACATTTATATGATGTAAAATTCAGGGAGTCTTTTTTTGTTTGTTTGTTTGACTTTCTTTTTTTTTTTTTTTTACTTTTTGACTTTTCAAATTGATTTTTTATGTCAATCAAAGACATAAAAATATAGTGGAAATATAGTCTATACCAAAAAAATAAATAAATAAATAAATGCGGGCAATTTTTGAGGATTTAAAAGCAGAAATGTAAAGCATATAAACGTAATGTAAAGCAGTCAGTAGTGCTTCGAGATTTACTAAGAGAAAAAAGGCTCTCGATCGCCCCCTGGAGGAGAAAGGAAGAATGAGGAGCCTAGGAAATGCCTTTTTCAACACTTTGACAAAATATAAATGAAGCAATCCGTTTTAAATGATAAAGGGAAGAAGCAACGACTCTGAGCCATGTGTAAGTATATTAACTGACGAGTGTAGGAAAAGCAAAAGCTTACAGCACCTGGTATTCCCAGGCGGTCTCCCATCCAAGTACTAACCAGGCCCGACCCTGCTTAGCTTCCGAGATCGGACGAGATCGGGCGTGTTCAGGGTGGTATGGCCGTAAGCGAGAGCTCAAGTCAAGAGAGAGCTATTTAAACAAGACACACCGACAGCAGCACAACACGGATCGACCCGTAATGACACACGTCCCGGACTGCAGCAAGACACAAACAGTCCCCTTTCACCCTCAAGTGTTCGTGTCTTTTAAAACGTTTTATATAAAGAAGAAAGAAAAAAAAAAGTGGCCAGTTTTTGAGGATTTAAAAGCAGAAATACGAAGCATATCATTTTATGAAAAAAAAAAAAAAAAACATTTGTGCGTATTAGGCCTACTTGTTTTTTTCTTTATAGCTAAAATTAAATAGTTGCTCTATAATATATTAATAAAATATTACAGTAATAATAAAAAAAGCCAGAAGAAAAATAATATGATGTAAAACTATGAGTTTCATGCCCATCAAAGACACAGCATAGGAATTATAATCTAGAAAATAAAAAAAATAAAAAAAACCCTTGACCAATTTTTGAGTATTTAAAAGCAAAAATGTAAATCATGTATATATATGTATGTATATACAGTAGTCAACATTTGTTATAACCAAAGAGTTGCTCCATAATATATAATAAGATTTGATAGTAATAATAAAAGAGCCAGAAAGAAATTACATTTACATGATGGATAAGAAGAAAAAAAGTGACCAGTTTTTGAGGATTTTAAAGCAGAAATGCGAATCATTTGGTTTTATGAAAAAAAAAAAACACTAACATTTGTTCGTATTAGCCCTGCTTGTTTGTTCTTTATAGCTCACGTTAAAGAGTTGATCTATAATATTTAATAAAATATAATAGTAATAATAAAAAAATGCCAGAAAAAAAGAAACAATTAATATGATGTAAAACTCATTGAAAGAGTTGCTCTATAATATATAATAAAAATTAATAGTAATAATAAAAGAGACAGAAAAAAAATTACATTTACATCAGAAAAAAAAAGAAAAAGAAAAAACATGACCAATTTGAGGTTTTAAAAGCAGAAATGCGAAGCGTATCGTTTTATGAAAAAAGAACACTAACATTTGTTCGTATTAGGCCTTCTTGTTTGTTCTTTATAGTTAACGTTAAAGAGTTAATCTATAATATATAATAAAATATAATAATAATATTATTTTTAAAAGCCAGAAAAAAAAAAAAAAAACAATTATTGTGATGTAAAACACAAGGAGTTTTTTTGTTTGTTTTTTTGTTTTTTGTTTGTTTGTTTTTTGTTTTGTTGTTGTTTTCCTCACTTTTTTTTTTACTTTTTTTACTTTTCAAATTGATTCTTTATGCCAATCAAAGACACTGGAAATATAGCCTATATCGCAAAAAAAAAAAAAAAAAAAAAAAAAAAAAAGCAAGAAAGAAATGTCATTTTTTGGAGGATTTAAGAGCAGAAATACGAAGCATATCATTTTATGAAAAAAAAAAAAAAAAAAAACATTTGTGCGTATTAGGCCTACTTGTTTTTTTTCTTTATAGCTAAAATTAAATAGGTGCTCTATAATATATTAATAAAATATTATAGTAATAATAAAAAAGCCAGAAAAAAATAATATGATGTAAAACTATGAGTTTCATGCCCATCAAAGACACAGCATAGAAATTATTATAATTATTATAATCTAAAAAAAAAAACATGGCCATTTAAAAGCAGAAATGTAAAGCATATGCATGTAATTTAAAGCAGTCAGTAGTGTTTCGAGATTTAGAAAATAAAAAAACTTGGCCAATTTTTCAGGATTTAAAAGCAAAAATGTAAAGCATATTTTATATATTTTATTTGCTTTTGGTATTGTAATGCCAAGCCAGCAGAGGGAGCCATCTCCCGAATACTGACTGCGCGCTCCCTCTGCTGCTTCTACTGCTACTTGCTGTTTGGCAGTATTTAAGGACTCACCATGTGCTCACACGTCGCGAAGTATTGTCAGTTTACCTGCCTTACCGAGCGTTTTCTGATTATCCTGATTTGCTTACACGTGTATGATTCTGCTTTGTTTTCTTGGATTTCCCTATTGGATTGTTTGCCTGTGTGGACTGCTATTACGGTTTGACATTATTGCCTGGTTTCTCACTACGTTTAACGGATTACCCCTGGACTGTTGAAAGATTGGACTGCTTTCTGGTTACCGACCCGCTGCCTGGTTACGCGTGTATGTTCTCTGTTGTTTGCAATAAACTTCCGCAAATGGATTCTAACGCCGCCTCAGCGTCATCGTTACAGAATACTTCGCCTACCTTGAATCCAGCGGAGGTCTCCAACTTGCAAGTAGCATTCGCTTACCAAAGCGAATTATTAAAGAGTTATCAGGAGCAACTCGCGAAGCTACAATCAGTCAACGAACACCTGACGCACTACGTACGATCTCTGCCTCCTCCCATGCCTTCAACGGTAAGCTTCGCTCTCCCTAATAAGTTTGACGGTACGGCTGAGCAATGCAAAGGTTTTGTTCGTCAAGTAAAGCTGTATTTTGAATACCAACAAGACCGTTTTGAATCAGAGGAGAAGAGATGCGCGTTTCTGATGACTCTGCTCACAGGAAGAGCTTTAGATTCGGCCTCAGCTGTATGGGACGCCGACCCTCAACTCAAGAAATCTGTTGAGTATTTTCTGCTACAGATTCAAGAAGTGTTCGAATATCCCGCAGGGGGCAGGGATATTTCGACGCAACTCATTCACGCTAAGCAGGGTAACCGTACAGCAGCGGAGTATGCGATCGAGTTTCGTACTCTGGCAGCCCAGAGTGGATGGAATGATGTTTCTCTTAAAGCTATCTTCTACAACAGTTTAAACATCGATCTGCAAACCGAGCTTGCCTGCCGGCGAGAGAATTCATCATTTTCTGAACTCATCAACCTCACTATCAAGATCGACAATCTCATGAGGCAGTCACCCAAGCAACGCTCAAGCAAGCGCAACCGGCACATGTCATCAATCGGTGATCCAGCAACGGAACAAACACCGTCCGAACCCATGCAACTCAACGCCTCACGATTGACTGAAGAGGAACGGGTTAGACGTCGTCTAAACCATCTGTGTTTTTACTGCGGTGGACCAGGCCACCGTAGCAACGGATGTTCACTCAAGTACAAGAATTCATCAGGGGTAAATATCAAAAATCTCTCGTTGCTGCAGTATAAATCTCTGACATTGCCGGTTACCATAAGAACTGATACTCTCTCTCTTGATCTTACAGCGATGATTGACTCTGGGGCCGCACTGAATCTTATTAACCAAGACATCGTCAAGAAATATAACATCCCCACTCAACCATGCATACCACCCATCCAAATCAAAGCCATCAATGACACCCTCATCGACCACGGCATCCACCATCAAACCAAAACCGTAACACTACAGATTGGCTTACTTCAAGAGAGTATCACCTTGTATGTGGTCGATTCACCCAAGTACGAAGTCATCCTCAGATTCCCCTGGCTCTCCATCCATGATCCTGACATCTCCTGGTTCCAGGGGGAACTGACTCATTGGTCACGATTCTGCATGGAAAACTGTCTCCTCGCTCAACCACAACCATGTCTCACCACAAGCATCAAGAGTCCCGACACCCAGGTAAAGATCACCATTCCAAGTCACTATCAAGATTTATCTGAGGTGTTCAGCAAGACAAAAGCCACACAGCTTCCTCCACACCGTCCCTGGGACTGTGCAATTGAATTGCTGCCCAACGCCATGCCACCCAAGAGTAAAGTTTACCCGTTGTCACGGATGGAGGACCAAGCTATGGAGGATTACATTGAGGAGGCACTTGAATCAGGTTTCATCTGTGTGTCAACATCCCCTGCGGCAGCAGGGTTTTTCTTCGTAAGCAAGAAGGATGGTGGGTTAAGGCCATGTATTGATTATCGAGGACTTAACAACGTCACGGTAAAGTTCCGTTACCCTCTGCCTCTAGTTCCCCCGGCTCTAGAACAACTACGGGAGGCCACCATTTACACCAAACTTGACTTACGAAGCGCATACAACCTCATCAGGATCAAGGAGGGGGACGAGTGGAAGACTGCATTTCTCACCACCAGGGGGCACTACGAATACCAGGTGATGCCGTATGGGTTAGCCAACGCCCCAGCTGTCTTCCAGTCCTTTATAAACGAGATACTTAAGGACTTCATGAACAAATTTGTAATCGCCTACATTGACGACATTTTGATCTTTTCCAAGTCAGAAGCAGAACACATCACCCATGTATGTGCAGTACTATCTCGCCTGCTGGACCACCAACTGTATGTCAAGGCAGAAAAGTGTGAGTTTCACGTCGACCAGACATCCTTCCTCGGATATCAAGTCAGCCACCAGGGGGTCAAGATGGATTCAAGCAAAATCCAGGCAGTCACGGAGTGGCCTCAGCCGTCAACTATCAAGGAGTTACAAAGATTCCTGGGCTTTGCCAACTTTTATCGCCGATTCATCCGTAACTATAGTACCATTGCTGCTCCATTAACATCACTGCTAAAGAACAAACCCAAGAAGCTCTGTTGGACCAAAGGCGCAGATCAAGCATTCTCAACGCTCAAGGCAAGCTTCACTTCCTCCCCTATCTTGAAACACCCCGATCCCGAATTGCCGTTTGTAGTGGAGGTGGATGCATCGGACTGCGGTATCGGAGCCATCCTGTCTCAACGTCACGGTCAGCCAGGCAAACTTCAGCCCTGTGCCTTCTATTCCAGAAAACTCACCAGTGCGGAACGGAATTATGATGTGGGTAACAAAGAGTTATTATTCATGAAAGCAGCTATTGAGGAATGGCGGCACTGGCTTGAGGGCGCCAAACACCCGTTTCAAGTTATCACCGACCACAAGAATCTTGAGTATATCAAGGGTGCTAAGAGGCTGAATCCACGCCAGGCTCGTTGGGCCCTCTTCTTCACTCGTTTCAACTTTACAGTCACTTATCGACCTGGAAGCAAGAATAGTAAGGCAGACGCTCTCTCCCGGCAACATGATCCTCACTTGGACCTTCTCCCACCAGAACCCATTCTTCCACCCACTGTCATTCTGGCTCCCATCTCATGGGACATCATGGAGGAGATTCAGCGAAGGCACGAGCAGGACCCTCCACCGCCACAATGTCCACCCAATAAGCACTATGTACCTCAAGACATGCGTCAACAAGTTCTCCAATGGGTCCACACATCTCTCAGTGCAGGACACCCAGGTATATCACGCACACTACATCTGGTGAAAAACTCATTCTGGTGGCCTTCAATGACCGCTGACACCTCTACCTTCGTCAAGTCTTGTCAGATCTGTGCACAGTCTAAGACCCCCAAGGAACTACCTTCAGGACTACTGCAACCATTACCCATTCCTCAACAACCCTGGTCCCATCTTTCCATAGATTTCGTCACGGATCTGCCACCCTCCCAAGGATTCACAACCATTCTGGTAATCATTGACCGTTTCTCCAAATCCTGCCGTCTCATTCCACTAAAAGGTTTACCCACAGCTATGGAAACAGCCCTAGCCCTCTTCAACCATGTCTTCCGTGTGTATGGTCTGCCTGAGGATATCGTAAGTGACAGAGGAACTCAGTTCACTTCACAAGTCTGGAAGGCCTTCTGCAAGCGACTCGACATCAATGTCAGCCTCACCTCAGGTTACCATCCACAAAGTAATGGGCAGGTAGAGAAATTAAATCAGGAGATCGGTCGATACCTGCGTTCATACTGCAGTAGAGAACAGCACAGATGGTCAGAGTTCCTTCCCTGGGCCGAATATGCCCAAAACTCACTCACCCACTCTTCTACAGGCCTCACCCCCTTTCAGTGTGTCCTGGGGTTTCAGCCCCCTATGTTCCCGTGGTCAGGTGAACCCTCTTCGGTACCGGCTGTCGATGATTGGATTAAGCGTAGTGAGAGGGTGTGGGACAGTGCTCATGTGCGTCTTCAGCGGGCTGTAAGGAATCAGGAGATCCAGGCCAACAGACGCCGCCTTCCACACCCTCCCTACCAACCTGGACAGCGGGTCTGGCTCTCTACAAGGGACATCAAGCTGCGGCTGCCCAGCAGGAAGCTCAGCCCAAGGTATGTAGGCCCATTTAAAATTCTTAAGAGAGTTAATGAAGTTACATACCAGCTTGAGCTTCCTCCTAACTATTGTATCTCTCCCTCCTTCCATGTGTCGCTCCTCAAACCGGTCCACCCGGAGGCTGACCCCGGCCAGATGGCCCCAGAACCGCCGCCACCCTTGGATGTGGACGGCTCGCCTGCATATCAGGTGAAGGAGTTGCTGGACTCTCGACGCAGAGGGGGTCAGCTCCAATATTTGGTGGACTGGGAGGGCTATGGACCTGAGGAGAGGTCATGGGTAGCCGCCAACGACATTCTGGATCCGTCCCTCACGGAGGAGTTCCACCGAGCCAGACCCGATCGTCCAGCACCACGACCACGGGGACGTCCTCGCCGAGCTCCAGGAGTCGCTCCTAGAGGGAGGGGTACTGTAATGCCAAGCCAGCAGAGGGAGCCATCTCCCGAATACTGACTGCGCGCTCCCTCTGCTGCTTCTACTGCTACTTCCTGTTTGGCAGTATTTAAGGACTCACCATGTGCTCACATGTCGCAAAGTATTGCCAGTTTACCTGCCTTACCGAGCGTTTTCTGATTATCCTGATTTGCTTACACGTGTATGATTCTGCTTTGTTTTCTGACTACCGTTTTCTTGGATTTCCCTATTGGATTGTTTGCCTGTGTGGACTGCTATTACGGTTTGACATTATTGCCTGGTTTCTCACTACGTTTAACGGATTACCCCTGGACTGTTGAAAGATTGGACTGCTTTCTGGTTACCGACCCGCTACCTGGTTACACGTGTATGTTCTCTGTTGTTTGCAATAAACTTCCGCAAATGGATTCTAAC
>JAMKFB010000810.1:0-15754 GCA_036247105.1 Cirrhinus mrigala
TAGGCTCTGACTAAATTTCACATGCATAAAACTTCTAACACATCAAGAAGTGTATTTCTGCATTGCAAATAACATTTCTTTCATGCATATGAAAATTCTTTAATGTGGCTCAGCTTTATTCATGAAACTGCATAACTAACGTTTTCTGACTGAGAAAAGTCGTTTTAGAGCATTTCTGAGCAAGCCTTCTTTTCAGAAGCCGAGATGCATAAAACCGCTATTAGTGATCCTAGAAGGCCTTAACTAAGCGTTTTATGCATTTAGGCTCTGACTAAATTTCACATGCATAAAACTTCTAACACATCAAGAAGTGTATTTCTGCATTGCAAATAACATTTCTTTCATGCATATGAAAATTCTTTAATGTGGCTCAGCTTTATTCATGAAACTGCATAACTAACGTTTTCTGACTGAGAAAAGTCGTTTTAGAGCATTTCTGAGCAAGCCTTCTTTTCAGAAGCCGAGATGCATAAAACCGCTATTAGTGATCCTAGAAGGCCTTAACTAAGCGTTTTATGCATTTAGGCTCTGACTAAATTTCACATGCATAAAACTTCTAACACATCAAGAAGTGTATTTCTGCATTGCAAATAACATTTCTTTCATGCATATGAAAATTCTTTAATGTGGCTCAGCTTTATTCATGAAACTGCATAACTAACGTTTTCTGACTGAGAAAAGTCGTTTTAGAGCATTTCTGAGCAAGCCTTCTTTTCAGAAGCCGAGATGCATAAAACCGCTATTAGTGATCCTAGAAGGCCTTAACTAAGCGTTTTATGCATTTAGGCTCTGACTAAATTTCACATGCATAAAACTTCTAACACATCAAGAAGTGTATTTCTGCATTGCAAATAACATTTCTTTCATGCATATGAAAAATCTTTAATGTGGCTCAGCTTTATTCATGAAACTGCATAACTAACGTTTTCTGACTGAGAAAAGTCGTTTTAGAGCATTTCTGAGCAAGCCTTCTTTTCAGAAGCCGAGATGCATAAAACCGCTATTAGTGATCCTAGAAGGCCTTAACTAAGCGTTTTATGCATTTAGGCTCTGACTAAATTTCACATGCATAAAACTTCTAACACATCAAGAAGTGTATTTCTGCATTGCAAATAACATTTCTTTCATGCATATGAAAAATTCTTTAATGTGGCTCAGCTTTATTCATGAAACTGCATAACTAACGTTTTCTGACTGAGAAAAGTCGTTTTAGAGCATTTCTGAGCAAGCCTTCTTTTCAGAAGCCGAGATGCATAAAACCGCTATTAGTGATCCTAGAAGGCCTTAACTAAGCGTTTTATGCATTTAGGCTCTGACTAAATTTCACATGCATAAAACTTCTAACACATCAAGAAGTGTATTTCTGCATTGCAAATAACATTTCTTTCATGCATATGAAAATTTTTAATGTGGCTCAGCTTTATTCATGAAACTGCATAACTAACGTTTTCTGACTGAGAAAAGTCGTTTTAGAGCATTTCTGAGCAAGCCTTCTTTTCAGAAGCCGAGATGCATAAAACCGCTATTAGTGATCCTAGAAGGCCTTAACTAAGCGTTTTATGCATTTAGGCTCTGACTAAATTTCACATGCATAAAACTTCTAACACATCAAGAAGTGTATTTCTGCATTGCAAATAACATTTCTTTCATGCATATGAAAAATTTTTAATGTGGCTCAGCTTTATTCATGAAACTGCATAACTAACGTTTTCTGACTGAGAAAAGTCGTTTTAGAGCATTTCTGAGCAAGCCTTCTTTTCAGAAGCCGAGATGCATAAAACCGCTATTAGTGATCCTAGAAGGCCTTAACTAAGCGTTTTATGCATTTAGGCTCTGACTAAATTTCACATGCATAAAACTTCTAACACATCAAGAAGTGTATTTCTGCATTGCAAATAACATTTCTTTCATGCATATGAAAATTTTTTAATGTGGCTCAGCTTTATTCATGAAACTGCATAACTAACGTTTTCTGACTGAGAAAAGTCGTTTTAGAGCATTTCTGAGCAAGCCTTCTTTTCAGAAGCCGAGATGCATAAAACCGCTATTAGTGATCCTAGAAGGCCTTAACTAAGCGTTTTATGCATTTAGGCTCTGACTAAATTTCACATGCATAAAACTTCTAACACATCAAGAAGTGTATTTCTGCATTGCAAATAACATTTCTTTCATGCATATGAAAATTTTTTAATGTGGCTCAGCTTTATTCATGAAACTGCATAACTAACGTTTTCTGACTGAGAAAAGTCGTTTTAGAGCATTTCTGAGCAAGCCTTCTTTTCAGAAGCCGAGATGCATAAAACCGCTATTAGTGATCCTAGAAGGCCTTAACTAAGCGTTTTATGCATTTAGGCTCTGACTAAATTTCACATGCATAAAACTTCTAACACATCAAGAAGTGTATTTCTGCATTGCAAATAACATTTCTTTCATGCATATGAAAAATCTTTTAATGTGGCTCAGCTTTATTCATGAAACTGCATAACTAACGTTTTCTGACTGAGAAAAGTCGTTTTAGAGCATTTCTGAGCAAGCCTTCTTTTCAGAAGCCGAGATGCATAAAACCGCTATTAGTGATCCTAGAAGGCCTTAACTAAGCGTTTTATGCATTTAGGCTCTGACTAAATTTCACATGCATAAAACTTCTAACACATCAAGAAGTGTATTTCTGCATTGCAAATAACATTTCTTTCATGCATATGAAAAATCTTTAATGTGGCTCAGCTTTATTCATGAAACTGCATAACTAACGTTTTCTGACTGAGAAAAGTCGTTTTAGAGCATTTCTGAGCAAGCCTTCTTTTCAGAAGCCGAGATGCATAAAACCGCTATTAGTGATCCTAGAAGGCCTTAACTAAGCGTTTTATGCATTTAGGCTCTGACTAAATTTCACATGCATAAAACTTCTAACACATCAAGAAGTGTATTTCTGCATTGCAAATAACATTTCTTTCATGCATATGAAAATTTTTTAATGTGGCTCAGCTTTATTCATGAAACTGCATAACTAACGTTTTCTGACTGAGAAAAGTCGTTTTAGAGCATTTCTGAGCAAGCCTTCTTTTCAGAAGCCGAGATGCATAAAACCGCTATTAGTGATCCTAGAAGGCCTTAACTAAGCGTTTTATGCATTTAGGCTCTGACTAAATTTCACATGCATAAAACTTCTAACACATCAAGAAGTGTATTTCTGCATTGCAAATAACATTTCTTTCATGCATATGAAAATTCTTTAATGTGGCTCAGCTTTATTCATGAAACTGCATAACTAACGTTTTCTGACTGAGAAAAGTCGTTTTAGAGCATTTCTGAGCAAGCCTTCTTTTCAGAAGCCGAGATGCATAAAACCGCTATTAGTGATCCTAGAAGGCCTTAACTAAGCGTTTTATGCATTTAGGCTCTGACTAAATTTCACATGCATAAAACTTCTAACACATCAAGAAGTGTATTTCTGCATTGCAAATAACATTTCTTTCATGCATATGAAAATTCTTTAATGTGGCTCAGCTTTATTCATGAAACTGCATAACTAACGTTTTCTGACTGAGAAAAGTCGTTTTAGAGCATTTCTGAGCAAGCCTTCTTTTCAGAAGCCGAGATGCATAAAACCGCTATTAGTGATCCTAGAAGGCCTTAACTAAGCGTTTTATGCATTTAGGCTCTGACTAAATTTCACATGCATAAAACTTCTAACACATCAAGAAGTGTATTTCTGCATTGCAAATAACATTTCTTTCATGCATATGAAAATTTTTTAATGTGGCTCAGCTTTATTCATGAAACTGCATAACTAACGTTTTCTGACTGAGAAAAGTCGTTTTAGAGCATTTCTGAGCAAGCCTTCTTTTCAGAAGCCGAGATGCATAAAACCGCTATTAGTGATCCTAGAAGGCCTTAACTAAGCGTTTTATGCATTTAGGCTCTGACTAAATTTCACATGCATAAAACTTCTAACACATCAAGAAGTGTATTTCTGCATTGCAAATAACATTTCTTTCATGCATATGAAAATTTTTTAATGTGGCTCAGCTTTATTCATGAAACTGCATAACTAACGTTTTCTGACTGAGAAAAGTCGTTTTAGAGCATTTCTGAGCAAGCCTTCTTTTCAGAAGCCGAGATGCATAAAACCGCTATTAGTGATCCTAGAAGGCCTTAACTAAGCGTTTTATGCATTTAGGCTCTGACTAAATTTCACATGCATAAAACTTCTAACACATCAAGAAGTGTATTTCTGCATTGCAAATAACATTTCTTTCATGCATATGAAAAATTTTTAATGTGGCTCAGCTTTATTCATGAAACTGCATAACTAACGTTTTCTGACTGAGAAAAGTCGTTTTAGAGCATTTCTGAGCAAGCCTTCTTTTCAGAAGCCGAGATGCATAAAACCGCTATTAGTGATCCTAGAAGGCCTTAACTAAGCGTTTTATGCATTTAGGCTCTGACTAAATTTCACATGCATAAAACTTCTAACACATCAAGAAGTGTATTTCTGCATTGCAAATAACATTTCTTTCATGCATATGAAAATTTTTTAATGTGGCTCAGCTTTATTCATGAAACTGCATAACTAACGTTTTCTGACTGAGAAAAGTCGTTTTAGAGCATTTCTGAGCAAGCCTTCTTTTCAGAAGCCGAGATGCATAAAACCGCTATTAGTGATCCTAGAAGGCCTTAACTAAGCGTTTTATGCATTTAGGCTCTGACTAAATTTCACATGCATAAAACTTCTAACACATCAAGAAGTGTATTTCTGCATTGCAAATAACATTTCTTTCATGCATATGAAAATTCTTTAATGTGGCTCAGCTTTATTCATGAAACTGCATAACTAACGTTTTCTGACTGAGAAAAGTCGTTTTAGAGCATTTCTGAGCAAGCCTTCTTTTCAGAAGCCGAGATGCATAAAACCGCTATTAGTGATCCTAGAAGGCCTTAACTAAGCGTTTTATGCATTTAGGCTCTGACTAAATTTCACATGCATAAAACTTCTAACACATCAAGAAGTGTATTTCTGCATTGCAAATAACATTTCTTTCATGCATATGAAAATTCTTTAATGTGGCTCAGCTTTATTCATGAAACTGCATAACTAACGTTTTCTGACTGAGAAAAGTCGTTTTAGAGCATTTCTGAGCAAGCCTTCTTTTCAGAAGCCGAGATGCATAAAACCGCTATTAGTGATCCTAGAAGGCCTTAACTAAGCGTTTTATGCATTTAGGCTCTGACTAAATTTCACATGCATAAAACTTCTAACACATCAAGAAGTGTATTTCTGCATTGCAAATAACATTTCTTTCATGCATATGAAAATTTTTTAATGTGGCTCAGCTTTATTCATGAAACTGCATAACTAACGTTTTCTGACTGAGAAAAGTCGTTTTAGAGCATTTCTGAGCAAGCCTTCTTTTCAGAAGCCGAGATGCATAAAACCGCTATTAGTGATCCTAGAAGGCCTTAACTAAGCGTTTTATGCATTTAGGCTCTGACTAAATTTCACATGCATAAAACTTCTAACACATCAAGAAGTGTATTTCTGCATTGCAAATAACATTTCTTTCATGCATATGAAAATTCTTTAATGTGGCTCAGCTTTATTCATGAAACTGCATAACTAACGTTTTCTGACTGAGAAAAGTCGTTTTAGAGCATTTCTGAGCAAGCCTTCTTTTCAGAAGCCGAGATGCATAAAACCGCTATTAGTGATCCTAGAAGGCCTTAACTAAGCGTTTTATGCATTTAGGCTCTGACTAAATTTCACATGCATAAAACTTCTAACACATCAAGAAGTGTATTTCTGCATTGCAAATAACATTTCTTTCATGCATATGAAAATTTTTTAATGTGGCTCAGCTTTATTCATGAAACTGCATAACTAACGTTTTCTGACTGAGAAAAGTCGTTTTAGAGCATTTCTGAGCAAGCCTTCTTTTCAGAAGCCGAGATGCATAAAACCGCTATTAGTGATCCTAGAAGGCCTTAACTAAGCGTTTTATGCATTTAGGCTCTGACTAAATTTCACATGCATAAAACTTCTAACACATCAAGAAGTGTATTTCTGCATTGCAAATAACATTTCTTTCATGCATATGAAAATTTTTTAATGTGGCTCAGCTTTATTCATGAAACTGCATAACTAACGTTTTCTGACTGAGAAAAGTCGTTTTAGAGCATTTCTGAGCAAGCCTTCTTTTCAGAAGCCGAGATGCATAAAACCGCTATTAGTGATCCTAGAAGGCCTTAACTAAGCGTTTTATGCATTTAGGCTCTGACTAAATTTCACATGCATAAAACTTCTAACACATCAAGAAGTGTATTTCTGCATTGCAAATAACATTTCTTTCATGCATATGAAAATTTTTTAATGTGGCTCAGCTTTATTCATGAAACTGCATAACTAACGTTTTCTGACTGAGAAAAGTCGTTTTAGAGCATTTCTGAGCAAGCCTTCTTTTCAGAAGCCGAGATGCATAAAACCGCTATTAGTGATCCTAGAAGGCCTTAACTAAGCGTTTTATGCATTTAGGCTCTGACTAAATTTCACATGCATAAAACTTCTAACACATCAAGAAGTGTATTTCTGCATTGCAAATAACATTTCTTTCATGCATATGAAAAATCTTTAATGTGGCTCAGCTTTATTCATGAAACTGCATAACTAACGTTTTCTGACTGAGAAAAGTCGTTTTAGAGCATTTCTGAGCAAGCCTTCTTTTCAGAAGCCGAGATGCATAAAACCGCTATTAGTGATCCTAGAAGGCCTTAACTAAGCGTTTTATGCATTTAGGCTCTGACTAAATTTCACATGCATAAAACTTCTAACACATCAAGAAGTGTATTTCTGCATTGCAAATAACATTTCTTTCATGCATATGAAAATTTTTTAATGTGGCTCAGCTTTATTCATGAAACTGCATAACTAACGTTTTCTGACTGAGAAAAGTCGTTTTAGAGCATTTCTGAGCAAGCCTTCTTTTCAGAAGCCGAGATGCATAAAACCGCTATTAGTGATCCTAGAAGGCCTTAACTAAGCGTTTTATGCATTTAGGCTCTGACTAAATTTCACATGCATAAAACTTCTAACACATCAAGAAGTGTATTTCTGCATTGCAAATAACATTTCTTTCATGCATATGAAAATTCTTTAATGTGGCTCAGCTTTATTCATGAAACTGCATAACTAACGTTTTCTGACTGAGAAAAGTCGTTTTAGAGCATTTCTGAGCAAGCCTTCTTTTCAGAAGCCGAGATGCATAAAACCGCTATTAGTGATCCTAGAAGGCCTTAACTAAGCGTTTTATGCATTTAGGCTCTGACTAAATTTCACATGCATAAAACTTCTAACACATCAAGAAGTGTATTTCTGCATTGCAAATAACATTTCTTTCATGCATATGAAAATTCTTTAATGTGGCTCAGCTTTATTCATGAAACTGCATAACTAACGTTTTCTGACTGAGAAAAGTCGTTTTAGAGCATTTCTGAGCAAGCCTTCTTTTCAGAAGCCGAGATGCATAAAACCGCTATTAGTGATCCTAGAAGGCCTTAACTAAGCGTTTTATGCATTTAGGCTCTGACTAAATTTCACATGCATAAAACTTCTAACACATCAAGAAGTGTATTTCTGCATTGCAAATAACATTTCTTTCATGCATATGAAAATTCTTTAATGTGGCTCAGCTTTATTCATGAAACTGCATAACTAACGTTTTCTGACTGAGAAAAGTCGTTTTAGAGCATTTCTGAGCAAGCCTTCTTTTCAGAAGCCGAGATGCATAAAACCGCTATTAGTGATCCTAGAAGGCCTTAACTAAGCGTTTTATGCATTTAGGCTCTGACTAAATTTCACATGCATAAAACTTCTAACACATCAAGAAGTGTATTTCTGCATTGCAAATAACATTTCTTTCATGCATATGAAAATTTTTTAATGTGGCTCAGCTTTATTCATGAAACTGCATAACTAACGTTTTCTGACTGAGAAAAGTCGTTTTAGAGCATTTCTGAGCAAGCCTTCTTTTCAGAAGCCGAGATGCATAAAACCGCTATTAGTGATCCTAGAAGGCCTTAACTAAGCGTTTTATGCATTTAGGCTCTGACTAAATTTCACATGCATAAAACTTCTAACACATCAAGAAGTGTATTTCTGCATTGCAAATAACATTTCTTTCATGCATATGAAAAATCTTTAATGTGGCTCAGCTTTATTCATGAAACTGCATAACTAACGTTTTCTGACTGAGAAAAGTCGTTTTAGAGCATTTCTGAGCAAGCCTTCTTTTCAGAAGCCGAGATGCATAAAACCGCTATTAGTGATCCTAGAAGGCCTTAACTAAGCGTTTTATGCATTTAGGCTCTGACTAAATTTCACATGCATAAAACTTCTAACACATCAAGAAGTGTATTTCTGCATTGCAAATAACATTTCTTTCATGCATATGAAAATTCTTTAATGTGGCTCAGCTTTATTCATGAAACTGCATAACTAACGTTTTCTGACTGAGAAAAGTCGTTTTAGAGCATTTCTGAGCAAGCCTTCTTTTCAGAAGCCGAGATGCATAAAACCGCTATTAGTGATCCTAGAAGGCCTTAACTAAGCGTTTTATGCATTTAGGCTCTGACTAAATTTCACATGCATAAAACTTCTAACACATCAAGAAGTGTATTTCTGCATTGCAAATAACATTTCTTTCATGCATATGAAAATTTTTTAATGTGGCTCAGCTTTATTCATGAAACTGCATAACTAACGTTTTCTGACTGAGAAAAGTCGTTTTAGAGCATTTCTGAGCAAGCCTTCTTTTCAGAAGCCGAGATGCATAAAACCGCTATTAGTGATCCTAGAAGGCCTTAACTAAGCGTTTTATGCATTTAGGCTCTGACTAAATTTCACATGCATAAAACTTCTAACACATCAAGAAGTGTATTTCTGCATTGCAAATAACATTTCTTTCATGCATATGAAAATTTTTTAATGTGGCTCAGCTTTATTCATGAAACTGCATAACTAACGTTTTCTGACTGAGAAAAGTCGTTTTAGAGCATTTCTGAGCAAGCCTTCTTTTCAGAAGCCGAGATGCATAAAACCGCTATTAGTGATCCTAGAAGGCCTTAACTAAGCGTTTTATGCATTTAGGCTCTGACTAAATTTCACATGCATAAAACTTCTAACACATCAAGAAGTGTATTTCTGCATTGCAAATAACATTTCTTTCATGCATATGAAAATTTTTTAATGTGGCTCAGCTTTATTCATGAAACTGCATAACTAACGTTTTCTGACTGAGAAAAGTCGTTTTAGAGCATTTCTGAGCAAGCCTTCTTTTCAGAAGCCGAGATGCATAAAACCGCTATTAGTGATCCTAGAAGGCCTTAACTAAGCGTTTTATGCATTTAGGCTCTGACTAAATTTCACATGCATAAAACTTCTAACACATCAAGAAGTGTATTTCTGCATTGCAAATAACATTTCTTTCATGCATATGAAAATTCTTTAATGTGGCTCAGCTTTATTCATGAAACTGCATAACTAACGTTTTCTGACTGAGAAAAGTCGTTTTAGAGCATTTCTGAGCAAGCCTTCTTTTCAGAAGCCGAGATGCATAAAACCGCTATTAGTGATCCTAGAAGGCCTTAACTAAGCGTTTTATGCATTTAGGCTCTGACTAAATTTCACATGCATAAAACTTCTAACACATCAAGAAGTGTATTTCTGCATTGCAAATAACATTTCTTTCATGCATATGAAAAATCTTTAATGTGGCTCAGCTTTATTCATGAAACTGCATAACTAACGTTTTCTGACTGAGAAAAGTCGTTTTAGAGCATTTCTGAGCAAGCCTTCTTTTCAGAAGCCGAGATGCATAAAACCGCTATTAGTGATCCTAGAAGGCCTTAACTAAGCGTTTTATGCATTTAGGCTCTGACTAAATTTCACATGCATAAAACTTCTAACACATCAAGAAGTGTATTTCTGCATTGCAAATAACATTTCTTTCATGCATATGAAAAATTTTTTAATGTGGCTCAGCTTTATTCATGAAACTGCATAACTAACGTTTTCTGACTGAGAAAAGTCGTTTTAGAGCATTTCTGAGCAAGCCTTCTTTTCAGAAGCCGAGATGCATAAAACCGCTATTAGTGATCCTAGAAGGCCTTAACTAAGCGTTTTATGCATTTAGGCTCTGACTAAATTTCACATGCATAAAACTTCTAACACATCAAGAAGTGTATTTCTGCATTGCAAATAACATTTCTTTCATGCATATGAAAATTTTTTAATGTGGCTCAGCTTTATTCATGAAACTGCATAACTAACGTTTTCTGACTGAGAAAAGTCGTTTTAGAGCATTTCTGAGCAAGCCTTCTTTTCAGAAGCCGAGATGCATAAAACCGCTATTAGTGATCCTAGAAGGCCTTAACTAAGCGTTTTATGCATTTAGGCTCTGACTAAATTTCACATGCATAAAACTTCTAACACATCAAGAAGTGTATTTCTGCATTGCAAATAACATTTCTTTCATGCATATGAAAATTCTTTAATGTGGCTCAGCTTTATTCATGAAACTGCATAACTAACGTTTTCTGACTGAGAAAAGTCGTTTTAGAGCATTTCTGAGCAAGCCTTCTTTTCAGAAGCCGAGATGCATAAAACCGCTATTAGTGATCCTAGAAGGCCTTAACTAAGCGTTTTATGCATTTAGGCTCTGACTAAATTTCACATGCATAAAACTTCTAACACATCAAGAAGTGTATTTCTGCATTGCAAATAACATTTCTTTCATGCATATGAAAATTCTTTAATGTGGCTCAGCTTTATTCATGAAACTGCATAACTAACGTTTTCTGACTGAGAAAAGTCGTTTTAGAGCATTTCTGAGCAAGCCTTCTTTTCAGAAGCCGAGATGCATAAAACCGCTATTAGTGATCCTAGAAGGCCTTAACTAAGCGTTTTATGCATTTAGGCTCTGACTAAATTTCACATGCATAAAACTTCTAACACATCAAGAAGTGTATTTCTGCATTGCAAATAACATTTCTTTCATGCATATGAAAATTTTTTAATGTGGCTCAGCTTTATTCATGAAACTGCATAACTAACGTTTTCTGACTGAGAAAAGTCGTTTTAGAGCATTTCTGAGCAAGCCTTCTTTTCAGAAGCCGAGATGCATAAAACCGCTATTAGTGATCCTAGAAGGCCTTAACTAAGCGTTTTATGCATTTAGGCTCTGACTAAATTTCACATGCATAAAACTTCTAACACATCAAGAAGTGTATTTCTGCATTGCAAATAACATTTCTTTCATGCATATGAAAAATCTTTAATGTGGCTCAGCTTTATTCATGAAACTGCATAACTAACGTTTTCTGACTGAGAAAAGTCGTTTTAGAGCATTTCTGAGCAAGCCTTCTTTTCAGAAGCCGAGATGCATAAAACCGCTATTAGTGATCCTAGAAGGCCTTAACTAAGCGTTTTATGCATTTAGGCTCTGACTAAATTTCACATGCATAAAACTTCTAACACATCAAGAAGTGTATTTCTGCATTGCAAATAACATTTCTTTCATGCATATGAAAAATTCTTTAATGTGGCTCAGCTTTATTCATGAAACTGCATAACTAACGTTTTCTGACTGAGAAAAGTCGTTTTAGAGCATTTCTGAGCAAGCCTTCTTTTCAGAAGCCGAGATGCATAAAACCGCTATTAGTGATCCTAGAAGGCCTTAACTAAGCGTTTTATGCATTTAGGCTCTGACTAAATTTCACATGCATAAAACTTCTAACACATCAAGAAGTGTATTTCTGCATTGCAAATAACATTTCTTTCATGCATATGAAAATTTTTTAATGTGGCTCAGCTTTATTCATGAAACTGCATAACTAACGTTTTCTGACTGAGAAAAGTCGTTTTAGAGCATTTCTGAGCAAGCCTTCTTTTCAGAAGCCGAGATGCATAAAACCGCTATTAGTGATCCTAGAAGGCCTTAACTAAGCGTTTTATGCATTTAGGCTCTGACTAAATTTCACATGCATAAAACTTCTAACACATCAAGAAGTGTATTTCTGCATTGCAAATAACATTTCTTTCATGCATATGAAAAATCTTTAATGTGGCTCAGCTTTATTCATGAAACTGCATAACTAACGTTTTCTGACTGAGAAAAGTCGTTTTAGAGCATTTCTGAGCAAGCCTTCTTTTCAGAAGCCGAGATGCATAAAACCGCTATTAGTGATCCTAGAAGGCCTTAACTAAGCGTTTTATGCATTTAGGCTCTGACTAAATTTCACATGCATAAAACTTCTAACACATCAAGAAGTGTATTTCTGCATTGCAAATAACATTTCTTTCATGCATATGAAAATTCTTTAATGTGGCTCAGCTTTATTCATGAAACTGCATAACTAACGTTTTCTGACTGAGAAAAGTCGTTTTAGAGCATTTCTGAGCAAGCCTTCTTTTCAGAAGCCGAGATGCATAAAACCGCTATTAGTGATCCTAGAAGGCCTTAACTAAGCGTTTTATGCATTTAGGCTCTGACTAAATTTCACATGCATAAAACTTCTAACACATCAAGAAGTGTATTTCTGCATTGCAAATAACATTTCTTTCATGCATATGAAAATTCTTTAATGTGGCTCAGCTTTATTCATGAAACTGCATAACTAACGTTTTCTGACTGAGAAAAGTCGTTTTAGAGCATTTCTGAGCAAGCCTTCTTTTCAGAAGCCGAGATGCATAAAACCGCTATTAGTGATCCTAGAAGGCCTTAACTAAGCGTTTTATGCATTTAGGCTCTGACTAAATTTCACATGCATAAAACTTCTAACACATCAAGAAGTGTATTTCTGCATTGCAAATAACATTTCTTTCATGCATATGAAAAATTTTTAATGTGGCTCAGCTTTATTCATGAAACTGCATAACTAACGTTTTCTGACTGAGAAAAGTCGTTTTAGAGCATTTCTGAGCAAGCCTTCTTTTCAGAAGCCGAGATGCATAAAACCGCTATTAGTGATCCTAGAAGGCCTTAACTAAGCGTTTTATGCATTTAGGCTCTGACTAAATTTCACATGCATAAAACTTCTAACACATCAAGAAGTGTATTTCTGCATTGCAAATAACATTTCTTTCATGCATATGAAAATTTTTTAATGTGGCTCAGCTTTATTCATGAAACTGCATAACTAACGTTTTCTGACTGAGAAAAGTCGTTTTAGAGCATTTCTGAGCAAGCCTTCTTTTCAGAAGCCGAGATGCATAAAACCGCTATTAGTGATCCTAGAAGGCCTTAACTAAGCGTTTTATGCATTTAGGCTCTGACTAAATTTCACATGCATAAAACTTCTAACACATCAAGAAGTGTATTTCTGCATTGCAAATAACATTTCTTTCATGCATATGAAAATTCTTTAATGTGGCTCAGCTTTATTCATGAAACTGCATAACTAACGTTTTCTGACTGAGAAAAGTCGTTTTAGAGCATTTCTGAGCAAGCCTTCTTTTCAGAAGCCGAGATGCATAAAACCGCTATTAGTGATCCTAGAAGGCCTTAACTAAGCGTTTTATGCATTTAGGCTCTGACTAAATTTCACATGCATAAAACTTCTAACACATCAAGAAGTGTATTTCTGCATTGCAAATAACATTTCTTTCATGCATATGAAAATTTTTTAATGTGGCTCAGCTTTATTCATGAAACTGCATAACTAACGTTTTCTGACTGAGAAAAGTCGTTTTAGAGCATTTCTGAGCAAGCCTTCTTTTCAGAAGCCGAGATGCATAAAACCGCTATTAGTGATCCTAGAAGGCCTTAACTAAGCGTTTTATGCATTTAGGCTCTGACTAAATTTCACATGCATAAAACTTCTAACACATCAAGAAGTGTATTTCTGCATTGCAAATAACATTTCTTTCATGCATATGAAAATTCTTTAATGTGGCTCAGCTTTATTCATGAAACTGCATAACTAACGTTTTCTGACTGAGAAAAGTCGTTTTAGAGCATTTCTGAGCAAGCCTTCTTTTCAGAAGCCGAGATGCATAAAACCGCTATTAGTGATCCTAGAAGGCCTTAACTAAGCGTTTTATGCATTTAGGCTCTGACTAAATTTCACATGCATAAAACTTCTAACACATCAAGAAGTGTATTTCTGCATTGCAAATAACATTTCTTTCATGCATATGAAAATTTTTTAATGTGGCTCAGCTTTATTCATGAAACTGCATAACTAACGTTTTCTGACTGAGAAAAGTCGTTTTAGAGCATTTCTGAGCAAGCCTTCTTTTCAGAAGCCGAGATGCATAAAACCGCTATTAGTGATCCTAGAAGGCCTTAACTAAGCGTTTTATGCATTTAGGCTCTGACTAAATTTCACATGCATAAAACTTCTAACACATCAAGAAGTGTATTTCTGCATTGCAAATAACATTTCTTTCATGCATATGAAAAATCTTTAATGTGGCTCAGCTTTATTCATGAAACTGCATAACTAACGTTTTCTGACTGAGAAAAGTCGTTTTAGAGCATTTCTGAGCAAGCCTTCTTTTCAGAAGCCGAGATGCATAAAACCGCTATTAGTGATCCTAGAAGGCCTTAACTAAGCGTTTTATGCATTTAGGCTCTGACTAAATTTCACATGCATAAAACTTCTAACACATCAAGAAGTGTATTTCTGCATTGCAAATAACATTTCTTTCATGCATATGAAAAATTTTTAATGTGGCTCAGCTTTATTCATGAAACTGCATAACTAACGTTTTCTGACTGAGAAAAGTCGTTTTAGAGCATTTCTGAGCAAGCCTTCTTTTCAGAAGCCGAGATGCATAAAACCGCTATTAGTGATCCTAGAAGGCCTTAACTAAGCGTTTTATGCATTTAGGCTCTGACTAAATTTCACATGCATAAAACTTCTAACACATCAAGAAGTGTATTTCTGCATTGCAAATAACATTTCTTTCATGCATATGAAAAATTTTTAATGTGGCTCAGCTTTATTCATGAAACTGCATAACTAACGTTTTCTGACTGAGAAAAGTCGTTTTAGAGCATTTCTGAGCAAGCCTTCTTTTCAGAAGCCGAGATGCATAAAACCGCTATTAGTGATCCTAGAAGGCCTTAACTAAGCGTTTTATGCATTTAGGCTCTGACTAAATTTCACATGCATAAAACTTCTAACACATCAAGAAGTGTATTTCTGCATTGCAAATAACATTTCTTTCATGCATATGAAAAATTCTTTAATGTGGCTCAGCTTTATTCATGAAACTGCATAACTAACGTTTTCTGACTGAGAAAAGTCGTTTTAGAGCATTTCTGAGCAAGCCTTCTTTTCAGAAGCCGAGATGCATAAAACCGCTATTAGTGATCCTAGAAGGCCTTAACTAAGCGTTTTATGCATTTAGGCTCTGACTAAATTTCACATGCATAAAACTTCTAACACATCAAGAAGTGTATTTCTGCATTGCAAATAACATTTCTTTCATGCATATGAAAATTCTTTAATGTGGCTCAGCTTTATTCATGAAACTGCATAACTAACGTTTTCTGACTGAGAAAAGTCGTTTTAGAGCATTTCTGAGCAAGCCTTCTTTTCAGAAGCCGAGATGCATAAAACCGCTATTAGTGATCCTAGAAGGCCTTAACTAAGCGTTTTATGCATTTAGGCTCTGACTAAATTTCACATGCATAAAACTTCTAACACATCAAGAAGTGTATTTCTGCATTGCAAATAACATTTCTTTCATGCATAT
>JAMKFB010000812.1:0-23745 GCA_036247105.1 Cirrhinus mrigala
CTGCTATGTCTTCTGCCACTTCGACTTTTTCTTTGACTTCTATGTCTTCTGCCTCTTCGACTTCTGCTATGGCTTCTGCCACTTCGACTTTTTCTTCGACTTCTATGTCTTCTGCATCTTCGACTTTTTCTTCGACTTCTGTCTTCTGCATCTTCGACTTTTTCTTCGACTTCTATGTCTTCTGCCTCTTTGACTTTTTCTTCGACTTCTATGTCTTCTGCCTCTTTGACTTTTTCTTCGACTTCTATGTCTTATGCCTCTTTGACTTTTTCTTCGACTTCTATGTCTTCTGCCTCTTCGACTTTTTCTTCGCCTTCTATGTCTTCTTTCTCTTTGACTTTTTTTTCGACTTCTGCTATGTCTTATGCCTCTTCGACTTTTTCTTCGACTTCTGCTATGTCTTCTGCATCTTTGACTTCTGTCTTTTGCCTCTTCAACTTTTTCTTTTACTTCTGCTATGTCTTCTGCATCTTCGACTTTTTCTTCGACTTCTATGTCTTCTGCCTCTTCGACTTTTTCTTTGACTTCTATGTCTTCTGCCTCTTTGACTTTTTCTTCGACTTCTATGTCTTCTGCCTCTTCGACTTTTTCTTTGACTTCTATGTCTTCTGCCTCTTCGACTTTTTCTTTGACTTCTGCTATGTCTTCTGCATCTTTGACTTTTTCTTCGACTTCTGTCTATTGCCTCTTCGACTTTTTCTTCGACTTCTATGTCTTCTGCGTCTTCGACTTTTTCTTTGACTTCTATGTCTTCTGCCTCTTCAAATTTTCTTCGACTTCTATCTCTTCTGCCCCTTCGACTTTTTTTTCTTCAACTTCTAATTCTTCGACTTCTATGTCTTTTGCCTCTTTGACTTTTTCTTCGACTACTATGTCTTCTGCCTCTTCGACTTTTTCTTCAACTTCTGATTCTTCGACTTCTATGTCTTCTACCTCTTAGACTTTTTCTTTGACTTCTATGTCTTCTGCCTCTTCGACTTTTTCATTGAATTCTATGTCTTCTGCCTCTTTGACTTTTTCTTCGAATTCTATGGCTTCTGCCTCTTCAATTTTTTCTTCAACTTCTATGTTCTCTACCTCTTCGACTTTTTCTTCGACTTCTGCTATGTCTTCTGCATCTTTGACTTTTTCTTTGACTTCTATGTCTTCTGCCTCTTCGACTTCTGCTATGGTTTCTGCCACTTCGACTTTTTCTTTGAGTTCTATGTCTTCTGCCTCTTCGACTATTTCCTTTACTTCTTCTATGTCTTCTGCGTCTTCGACATTTTCTTCGACTTCTATGTCTTCTGCCTCTTCGACTTTTTCTTTGACTTCTATGTCTTCTGCCTCTTCGACTTTTTCTTTGACTTCTATGTCTTCTGCCTCTTCGACTTTTTCTTCGACTTCTGCTGTCTTCTGCCTCTTCGACTTTTTCTTTGAGTTTTATGTCTTCTGCGTCTTCAACTTTTTCTTCGACTTCTATGTCTTCTGCCTCTTCAAATTTTCTTCGACTTCTAATTCTTCGACTTCTATGTCTTGTGCCTCTTCGTCTTTTTCTTCGACTTCTATGTCTTCTGCCTCTTCGACCTTTTCTTCGACTTCTATGTCTTCTGCCTCTTCGACTTTTTCTTTGACTTCTGTCTACTCCTCTTCGACTTTTTCTTCGACTTCTGCTGTCTTCTGCCTCTTCGACTTTTTCTTCGACTTCTATGTCTTCTGCCTTTTCAAATTTTCTTCGACTTTTATGTCTTCAGCCCCTTCAACTTTTTTTTTCTTCATCTTCTAATTCTTCGACTTCTATGTCTTGTGCCTCTTCGACTTTTTCTTCGACTTCTATGTCTTCTGCCACTTTTTCTTTAACTTCTGATTCTTCGACTTCTATGTCTTCTACCTCTTCGACTTTTTCTTTGACTTCTATGTCTTCTGCCTCTTCGACTTTTTCTTTGACTTCTATGTCTTCTGCCTCTTCGACTTTTTCTTCGACTTCTATGTCTTCTGCCTCTTCAAATTTTTCTTTAAATTCTATGGCTTCTGCCTCTTCCACTTTTTCTGTAACTTCTGATTCTTCTACTTCTATGTCATCTGCCTCTTTGACTTTTTCTTCGACTTGTCTTATGACTCTCTGACTTTTTCTTCAAATTCCATGGCTTCTGCCTCTTCGATTTTTTCTTCAACTTCTATGTTCTCTGCCACTTCGACTTTTTTTCGACTTCATCTATGTCTGCTGCATCTTCTGCTTTTTCTTCGGCGTTCGTCTTCTGCCTCTTCGACTTTTTCTTCGACTTCTGTGGCTTCTGTCCTCTTTACTTTTTCTTCTACTTCTTCTATGTCTTCTGCCTCTTCGAGTTTTTCTTCGACTTCTATTTTCTCTGCCTCTTCTGTCTTCTGCATCTTTGACTTTTTCTTCGACTTCTATGTCTTCTGCGTCTTCGACTTTTTCTTCGACTTCTGCTGTCTTCTGCCTCTTTGACTTTTTCTTTGAGTTCTATGTCTTCTGCGTCTTCGACTTTTTCTTCGAATTCTATGTCTTCTGCCTCTTCGACTTTTTCTGCGACTTCTATGTCTTCTGCCTCTTCGACTTCTGCTATGGCTTCTGCCACTTTGACTTTTTCTTCGACTTCTATGTCTTCTGCCTCTTCGACTTTTTCTTTGACTTCTATGTCTTCTGCCTCTTCGACTTTTTCTTCGACTTCTATGTCTTCTGCCTCTTCGACTTTTTCTTTGACTTCTGTCTTCTGCCTCTTTTACTTTTTCTTCAAATTCTGATTCTTTGCCTTCTATGTCTTCTGTCTCTTTGACTTTTTCTTCGACTTCTGCTATGTCTTATGCCTCTTCGACTTTTTCTTCGATTTCTATGTCTTCTGCATCTTCGTCTTTTTCTTCGACTTCTATGTCTTCTGCATCTTCGACTTTTTCTTCGACTTCTATGTCTTCTGCCTCTTTGACTTTTTCTTCGACTTCTATGTCTTCTGCCTCTTTGACTTTTTCTTCGACTTCTATGTCTTATGCCTCTTTGACTTTTTCTTCGACTTCTATGTCTTCTGCCTCTTCGACTTTTTTTTCGCCTTCTATGTCTTCTTTCTCTTTGACTTTTTTTTCGACTTCTGCTACGTCTTATGCGTCTTCGACTTTTTCTTTGACTTCTGCTATGTCTTCTGCATCTTTGACTTTTTCTTTGACTTCTGTCTTTTGCCTCTTCAACTTTTTCTTTTACTTCTGCTATGTCTTCTGCCACTTCGACTTTTTCTTTGACTTCTATGTCTTCTGCCTCTTCGACTTCTGCTATGGCTTCTGCCACTTCGACTTTTTCTTCGACTTCTATGTCTTCTGCATCTTCGACTTTTTCTTCGACTTCTGTCTTCTGCATCTTCGACTTTTTCTTCGACTTCTATGTCTTCTGCCTCTTTGACTTTTTCTTCGACTTCTATGTCTTCTGCCTCTTTGACTTTTTCTTCGACTTCTATGTCTTATGCCTCTTTGACTTTTTCTTCGACTTCTATGTCTTCTGCCTCTTCGACTTTTTCTTCGCCTTCTATGTCTTCTTTCTCTTTGACTTTTTTTTCGACTTCTGCTATGTCTTATGCCTCTTCGACTTTTTCTTCGACTTCTGCTATGTCTTCTGCATCTTTGACTTCTGTCTTTTGCCTCTTCAACTTTTTCTTTTACTTCTGCTATGTCTTCTGCATCTTCGACTTTTTCTTCGACTTCTATGTCTTCTGCCTCTTCGACTTTTTCTTTGACTTCTATGTCTTCTGCCTCTTTGACTTTTTCTTCGACTTCTATGTCTTCTGCCTCTTCGACTTTTTCTTTGACTTCTATGTCTTCTGCCTCTTCGACTTTTTCTTTGACTTCTATGTCTTCTGCCTCTTCGACTTTTTCTTTGACTTCTGCTATGTCTTCTGCATCTTTGACTTTTTCTTCGACTTCTGTCTATTGCCTCTTCGACTTTTTCTTCGACTTCTATGTCTTCTGCGTCTTCGACTTTTTCTTTGACTTCTATGTCTTCTGCCTCTTCAAATTTTCTTCGACTTCTATCTCTTCTGCCCCTTCGACTTTTTTTTCTTCAACTTCTAATTCTTCGACTTCTATGTCTTTTGCCTCTTTGACTTTTTCTTCGACTACTATGTCTTCTGCCTCTTCGACTTTTTCTTCAACTTCTGATTCTTCGACTTCTATGTCTTCTACCTCTTAGACTTTTTCTTTGACTTCTATGTCTTCTGCCTCTTCGACTTTTTCATTGAATTCTATGTCTTCTGCTTCTTTGACTTTTTCTTCGAATTCTATGGCTTCTGCCTCTTCAATTTTTTCTTCAACTTCTATGTTCTCTACCTCTTCGACTTTTTCTTCGACTTCTGCTATGTCTTCTGCATCTTTGACTTTTTCTTTGACTTCTATGTCTTCTGCCTCTTCGACTTCTGCTATGGTTTCTGCCACTTCGACTTTTTCTTTGAGTTCTATGTCTTCTGCTTCTTCGACTATTTCCTTTACTTCTTCTATGTCTTCTGCGTCTTCGACATTTTCTTCGACTTCTATGTCTTCTGCCTCTTCGACTTTTTCTTTGACTTCTATGTCTTCTGCCTCTTCGACTTTTTCTTTGACTTCTATGTCTTCTGCCTCTTCGACTTTTTCTTCGACTTCTGCTGTCTTCTACCTCTTCGACTTTTTCTTCGACTTCTGCTATGTCTTCTGCATCTTTGACTTCTGTCTTTTGCCTCTTCAACTTTTTCTTTTACTTCTGCTATGTCTTCTGCATCTTCGACTTTTTCTTCGACTTCTATGTCTTCTGCCTCTTCGACTTTTTCTTTGACTTCTATGTCTTCTGCCTCTTTGACTTTTTCTTCGACTTCTATGTCTTCTGCCTCTTCGACTTTTTCTTTGACTTCTATGTCTTCTGCCTCTTCGACTTTTTCTTTGACTTCTGCTATGTCTTCTGCATCTTTGACTTTTTCTTCGACTTCTGTCTATTGCCTCTTCGACTTTTTCTTCGACTTCTATGTCTTCTGCGTCTTCGACTTTTTCTTTGACTTCTATGTCTTCTGCCTCTTCAAATTTTCTTCGACTTCTATCTCTTCTGCCCCTTCGACTTTTTTTTCTTCAACTTCTAATTCTTCGACTTCTATGTCTTTTGCCTCTTTGACTTTTTCTTCGACTACTATGTCTTCTGCCTCTTCGACTTTTTCTTCAACTTCTGATTCTTCGACTTCTATGTCTTCTACCTCTTAGACTTTTTCTTTGACTTCTATGTCTTCTGCCTCTTCGACTTTTTCATTGAATTCTATGTCTTCTGCTTCTTTGACTTTTTCTTCGAATTCTATGGCTTCTGCCTCTTCAATTTTTTCTTCAACTTCTATGTTCTCTACCTCTTCGACTTTTTCTTCGACTTCTGCTATGTCTTCTGCATCTTTGACTTTTTCTTTGACTTCTATGTCTTCTGCCTCTTCGACTTCTGCTATGGTTTCTGCCACTTCGACTTTTTCTTTGAGTTCTATGTCTTCTGCCTCTTCGACTATTTCCTTTACTTCTTCTATGTCTTCTGCGTCTTCGACATTTTCTTCGACTTCTATGTCTTCTGCCTCTTCGACTTTTTCTTTGACTTCTATGTCTTCTGCCTCTTCGACTTTTTCTTTGACTTCTATGTCTTCTGCCTCTTCGACTTTTTCTTCGACTTCTGCTGTCTTCTGCCTCTTCGACTTTTTCTTTGAGTTTTATGTCTTCTGCGTCTTCAACTTTTTCTTCGACTTCTATGTCTTCTGCCTCTTCAAATTTTCTTCGACTTCTAATTCTTCGACTTCTATGTCTTGTGCCTCTTCGTCTTTTTCTTCGACTTCTATGTCTTCTGCCTCTTCGACCTTTTCTTCGACTTCTATGTCTTCTGCCTCTTCGAATTTTTCTTTGAGTTCTGTCTACTGCGTCTTCGACTTTTTCCTCGACTTCTGCTGTCTTCTGCCTCTTCGACTTTTTCTTCGACTTCTATGTCTTCTGCCTTTTCAAATTTTCTTCGACTTTTATGTCTTCAGCCCCTTCAAATTTTTTTTTCTTCATCTTCTAATTCTTCGACTTCTATGTCTTGTGCCTCTTCGACTTTTTCTTCGACTTCTATGTCTTCTGCCACTTTTTCTTTAACTTCTGATTCTTCGACTTCTATGTCTTCTACCTCTTCGACTTTTTCTTTGACTTCTATGTCTTCTGCCTCTTCGACTATTTCTTTTACTTCTTCTATGTCTTCTGCCTCTTCGACTTTTTCTTTGACTTCTATGTCTTCTGCCTCTTCAAATTTTTCTTTAAATTCTATGGCTTCTGCCTCTTCCACTTTTTCTGTAACTTCTGATTCTTCTACTTCTATGTCTTCTACCTCGTCGACTTTTTCTTCCACTTCTATGGCTTTTGCCACTTCGACTTTTTCTTTGAGTTCTATGTCTTCTGCCACTTCGACTTTTTTTTGACTTCTATGTCTTCTGCCTCTTCGACTATTTCTTTTACTTCTTCTATGTCTTCTGCCTCTTCGACATTTTCTTCGACTTCTATGTCTTCTGCCTCTTCGACTTTTTCTTTGACTTTTATGTCTTCTGCCTCTTCGACTTTTTCTTCAACTTCTGATTCTTCGCATTCTATGTCTTTTGTCTCTTCGACTTTTTCTTCGACTTCTGCTGTCTTCTGCCTCTTCGACTTTTTCTTTGAGTTTTATGTCTTCTGCTCCTTCAACTTTTTCTTCGACTTCTATGTCTTCTGCCTCTTCAAATTTTCTTCGACTTCTAATTCTTCGACTTCTATGTCTTCTACCTCTTCGTCTTTTTCTTCGACTTCTATGTCTTCTGCCTCTTCGACCTTTTCTTCGACTTCTATGTCTTCTGCCTCTTCCACTTTTTTTTTAACTTCTGATTCTTCGACTTCTATGTCTTCTGCCTCTTCGACTTTTTCTTCGACTTCTATGTCTTCTGCCTCTTCGACTTTTTCTTTGACTTCTATGTCTTCTGCCTCTTCGACTTTTTCTTCAACTTCTGATTCTTCGCCTTCTATGTCTTCTGTCTCTTCGACTTTTTCTTCGACTTCTGCTATGTCTTCTGCCTCTTCGAATTTTTCTTTGAGTTCTGTTTACTGTGTCTTCGACTTTTTCTTCGACTTCTGCTGTCTTCTGCCTCTTCGACTTTTTCTTTGAGTTTTATGTCTTCTGCGTCTTCGACTTTCTCTTCGACTTCTATGTCTTCTGCCTCTTCAAATTTTCTTTGACTTCTATGTCTTCAGCCCCTTCGACTTTTTTTTTTTTCAACTTCTAATTCTTCGACTTCTATGTCTTGTGCCTCTTCGACTTTTTCTTCGACTTCTATGTCTTCTGCCACTTTTTCTTTAACTTCTGATTCTTCGACTTCTATGTCTTCTACGTCTTCGACTTTTTCTTTGACTTCCATGTCTTCTGCCTCTTCGACTATTTCTTTTACTTCTTCTATGTCTTCTGCCTCTTCGACTTTTTCTTCGACTTATATGTCTTCTGCCTCTTTGACTTTTTCTTCTACTTCTATGTCTTCTGCGTCTTCGACTTTTTCTTTGAATTCTATGTCTTCTGCGTCTTCGACTTTTTCTTCGACTTCTATGTCTTCTGCCTCTTCGACTTTTTCTTCGACTTCTATGTCTTCTGCCTCAACTTTTTCTTCGACTTCTATGTCTTCTGCGTCTTCGACTTTTTCTTGGACTTCTATGTCTTCTGCCTCTTCGACTTTTTCTTCGGCTTCTATGTCTTCTGCCTCTTCGACTATTTCTTTTACTTCTTCTATGTCTTCTGCCTCTTCAACTTTTTCTTCGACTTCTATGTCTTCTGCCTGTTTGACTTTTTCTTCGACTTCTATGTCTTCTGCCTCTTCGACTTTTTCTTTGACTTCTATGGTTTCTGCCTCTTCAAATTTTTCTTAAAATGCTATGGCTTCTGCCTCTACCACTTTTTCTGTAACTTCTGATTCTTCGACTTCTATGTCTTCTACCTCTTCGACTTTTTCTTTGATTTCTATGGCTTTTGCCACTTCGACTTTTTTTTTGAGTTCTATGTCTTCTGCGTCTTCGACATTTTCTTCGACTTCTATGTCTTCTGCCTCTTCGACTTTTTCTTTGACCTCTATGTCTTCTGCCTCTTCGACTTTTTCTTCCACTTCTATGTCTTCTGCCACTTTTTCTTTAACTTCTGATTCTTCGACTTCTATGTCTTCTACCTCTTCGACTTTTTCTTTGACTTCTATGTCTTCTGCCTCTTCGACTATTTCTTTTACTTCTTCTATGTCTTCTGCCTCTTCGACTTTTTCTTTGACTTCTATGTCTTCTGCCTCTTCAAATTTTTCTTTAAATTCTATGGCTTCTGCCTCTTCCACTTTTTCTGTAACTTCTGATTCTTCTACTTCTATGTCTTCTACCTCGTCGACTTTTTCTTCCACTTCTATGGCTTTTGCCACTTCGACTTTTTCTTTGAGTTCTATGTCTTCTGCCACTTCGACTTTTTTTTGACTTCTATGTCTTCTGCCTCTTCGACTATTTCTTTTACTTCTTCTATGTCTTCTGCCTCTTCGACATTTTCTTCGACTTCTATGTCTTCTGCCTCTTCGACTTTTTCTTTGACTTCTATGTCTTCTGCCTCTTCGACTTTTTCTTCAACTTCTGATTCTTCGCATTCTATGTCTTCTGTCTCTTCGACTTTTTCTTCGACTTCTGCTGTCTTCTGCCTCTTCGACTTTTTCTTTGAGTTTTATGTCTTCTGCTCCTTCAACTTTTTCTTCGACTTCTATGTCTTCTGCCTCTTCAAATTTTCTTCGACTTCTAATTCTTCGACTTCTATGTCTTCTACCTCTTCGTCTTTTTCTTCGACTTCTATGTCTTCTGCCTCTTCGACCTTTTCTTCGACTTCTATGTCTTCTGCCTCTTCCACTTTTTCTTTAACTTCTGATTCTTCGACTTCTATGTCTTCTGCCTCTTCGACTGTTTCTTCGACTTCTATGTCTTCTGCCTCTTCGACTTTTTCTTTGACTTCTATGTCTTCTGCCTCTTCGACTTTTTCTTCAACTTCTGATTCTTCGCCTTCTATGTCTTCTGTCTCTTCGACTTTTTCTTCGACTTCTGCTATGTCTTCTGCCTCTTCGAATTTTTCTTTGAGTTCTGTTTACTGTGTCTTCGACTTTTTCTTCGACTTCTGCTGTCTTCTGCCTCTTCGACTTTTTCTTTGAGTTTTATGTCTTCTGCGTCTTCGACTTTCTCTTCGACTTCTATGTGTTCTGCCTCTTCAAATTTTCTTTGACTTCTATGTCTTCAGCCCCTTCGACTTTTTTTTTTTTCAACTTCTAATTCTTCGACTTCTATGTCTTGTGCCTCTTCGACTTTTTCTTCGACTTCTATGTCTTCTGCCACTTTTTCTTTAACTTCTGATTCTTCGACTTCTATGTCTTCTACGTCTTCGACTTTTTCTTTGACTTCCATGTCTTCTGCCTCTTCGACTATTTCTTTTACTTCTTCTATGTCTTCTGCCTCTTCGACTTTTTCTTCGACTTATATGTCTTCTGCCTCTTTGACTTTTTCTTCTACTTCTATGTCTTCTGCGTCTTCGACTTTTTCTTTGAATTCTATGTCTTCTGCGTCTTCGACTTTTTCTTCGACTTCTATGTCTTCTGCCTCTTCGACTTTTTCTTCGACTTCTATGTCTTCTGCCTCAACTTTTTCTTCGACTTCTATGTCTTCTGCGTCTTCGACTTTTTCTTGGACTTCTATGTCTTCTGCCTCTTCGACTTTTTCTTCGGCTTCTATGTCTTCTGCCTCTTCGACTATTTCTTTTACTTCTTCTATGTCTTCTGCCTCTTCAACTTTTTCTTCGACTTCTATGTCTTCTGCCTGTTTGACTTTTTCTTCGACTTCTATGTCTTCTGCCTCTTCGACTTTTTCTTTGACTTCTATGGTTTCTGCCTCTTCAAATTTTTCTTAAAATGCTATGGCTTCTGCCTCTACCACTTTTTCTGTAACTTCTGATTGTTCGACTTCTATGTCTTCTACCTCTTCGACTTTTTCTTTGATTTCTATGGCTTTTGCCACTTCGACTTTTTTTTTGAGTTCTATGTCTTCTGCGTCTTCGACATTTTCTTCGACTTCTATGTCTTCTGCCTCTTCGACTTTTTCTTTGACCTCTATGTCTTCTGCCTCTTCGACTTTTTCTTCCACTTCTATGTCTTCTGCCTCTTCGACTTTTTCTTCAACTTCTGATTCTGCGCTTTCTATGTCTTCTGTCTCTTTGACTTTTTCTTCGACTTCTGCTGTCTTCTGCCTCTTCGACTTTTTCTTTGTGTTTTATGTCTTCTGCGTCTTCAACTTTTTCTTTGACTTCTATGTCTTCTGCCTCTTCAAATTTTCTTCGACTTCTATGTCTTGTGCCTATTCGACTTTTTCTTCAACTTCTGATTCTTCGCCTTCTATGTCTTCTGCCTCTTCAACCTTTTCTTCGACTTCTATGTCTTCTGCCTCTTCGACTTTTTCTTTGACTTCTATGTCTTCAGTCACTTCGACTTTTTCTTTGACTTCTATGTCTTCTGCCTCTTCGACTATTTCTTCGACTTCTATGTCTTCTGCCTCTTCAAATTTTTTTCGACTTCTATGTCTTCTGCCCCTTCGACTTTTTTTTTCTTCAACTTCTAATTCTTCGACTTCTATGTCTTGTGCCTCTTCGACTTTTTCTCCGACTTCTATGTCTTCTGCCACTTTTTCTTTAACTTCTGATTCTTCGACTTCTATGTCTTCTGCCTCTTTGACTTTTTCTTCGACTTCTATGTCTTCTGCCTCTTCGACTTTTTCTTTGAGTTCTATGTCTTCTGCCTCTTCGACTATTTCTTTTACTTCTTCTATGTCTTCTGCCTCTTCGACTATTTCTTTTACTTCTTCTATGTCTTCTGCCTCTTCAACTTTTTCTTCGACTTCTATGTCTTCTGCCTCTTCGACTTTTCCTTTGACTTCTATGTCTTCTGCCTCTTCAAATTTTTCTTAAAATGCTATGGCTTCTGCCTCTTCCACTTCTTCTGTAACTTCTGATTCTTTGACTTCTATGTCTTCTACCTCTTCGACTTTTTCTTCGACTGCTATGGCTTTTGCCACTTCGACTTTTTCTTTGACTTCTATGTCTTCTGCCTCTTCGACTTTTTCTTCGACTTCTATGTCTTCTGCCTCTTCGACTTTTTCTTTGACTTCTATGTCTTCTGCCTCTTCGACTTTTTCTTCAACTTCTGATTCTTCGCCTTCTATGTCTTCTGTCTCTTCGACTTTTTCTTCGACTTCTGCTATGTCTTCTGCCTCTTCGAATTTTTCTTTGAGTTCTGTTTACTGTGTCTTCGACTTTTTCTTCGACTTCTGCTGTCTTCTGCCTCTTCGACTTTTTCTTTGAGTTTTATGTCTTCTGCGTCTTCGACTTTCTCTTCGACTTCTATGTGTTCTGCCTCTTCAAATTTTCTTTGACTTCTATGTCTTCAGCCCCTTCGACTTTTTTTTTTTTCAACTTCTAATTCTTCGACTTCTATGTCTTGTGCCTCTTCGACTTTTTCTTCGACTTCTATGTCTTCTGCCACTTTTTCTTTAACTTCTGATTCTTCGACTTCTATGTCTTCTACGTCTTCGACTTTTTCTTTGACTTCCATGTCTTCTGCCTCTTCGACTATTTCTTTTACTTCTTCTATGTCTTCTGCCTCTTCGACTTTTTCTTCGACTTATATGTCTTCTGCCTCTTTGACTTTTTCTTCTACTTCTATGTCTTCTGCGTCTTCGACTTTTTCTTTGAATTCTATGTCTTCTGCGTCTTCGACTTTTTCTTCGACTTCTATGTCTTCTGCCTCTTCGACTTTTTCTTCGACTTCTATGTCTTCTGCCTCAACTTTTTCTTCGACTTCTATGTCTTCTGCGTCTTCGACTTTTTCTTGGACTTCTATGTCTTCTGCCTCTTCGACTTTTTCTTCAGCTTCTATGTCTTCTGCCTCTTCGACTATTTCTTTTACTTCTTCTATGTCTTCTGCCTCTTCAACTTTTTCTTCGACTTCTATGTCTTCTGCCTGTTTGACTTTTTCTTCGACTTCTATGTCTTCTGCCTCTTCGACTTTTTCTTTGACTTCTATTGTTTCTGCCTCTTCAAATTTTTCTTAAAATGCTATGGCTTCTGCCTCTACCACTTTTTCTGTAACTTCTGATTGTTCGACTTCTATGTCTTCTACCTCTTCGACTTTTTCTTTGATTTCTATGGCTTTTGCCACTTCGACTTTTTTTTTGAGTTCTATGTCTTCTGCGTCTTCGACATTTTCTTCGACTTCTATGTCTTCTGCCTCTTCGACTTTTTCTTTGACCTCTATGTCTTCTGCCTCTTCGACTTTTTCTTCCACTTCTATGTCTTCTGCCTCTTCGACTTTTTCTTCAACTTCTGATTCTGCGCTTTCTATGTCTTCTGTCTCTTTGACTTTTTCTTCGACTTCTGCTGTCTTCTGCCTCTTCGACTTTTTCTTTGTGTTTTATGTCTTCTGCGTCTTCAACTTTTTCTTTGACTTCTATGTCTTCTGCCTCTTCAAATTTTCTTCGACTTCTATGTCTTGTGCCTATTCGACTTTTTCTTCAACTTCTGATTCTTCGCCTTCTATGTCTTCTGCTTCTTCAACCTTTTCTTCGACTTCTATGTCTTCTGCCTCTTCGACTTTTTCTTTGACTTCTATGTCTTCAGTCACTTCGACTTTTTCTTTGACTTCTATGTCTTCTGCCTCTTCGACTATTTCTTCGACTTCTATGTCTTCTGCCTCTTCAAATTTTTTTCGACTTCTATGTCTTCTGCCCCTTCGACTTTTTTTTTCTTCAACTTCTAATTCTTCGACTTCTATGTCTTGTGCCTCTTCGACTTTTTCTCCGACTTCTATGTCTTCTGCCACTTTTTCTTTAACTTCTGATTCTTCGACTTCTATGTCTTCTGCCTCTTTGACTTTTTCTTCGACTTCTATGTCTTCTGCCTCTTCGACTTTTTCTTTGAGTTCTATGTCTTCTGCCTCTTCGACTATTTCTTTTACTTCTTCTATGTCTTCTGCCTCTTCGACTATTTCTTTTACTTCTTCTATGTCTTCTGCCTCTTCAACTTTTTCTTCGACTTCTATGTCTTCTGCCTCTTCGACTTTTCCTTTGACTTCTATGTCTTCTGCCTCTTCAAATTTTTCTTAAAATGCTATGGCTTCTGCCTCTTCCACTTCTTCTGTAACTTCTGATTCTTCGACTTCTATGTCTTCTACCTCTTCGACTTTTTCTTCGACTTCTATGGCTTTTGCCACTTCGACTTTTTCTTTGACTTCTATGTCTTCTGCCTCTTCGACATTTTCTTCGACTTCTATGTCTTCTGCCTCTTCGACTTTTTTCTTCTGACTCTCTATGTCTTCTGCCTCTTCGACTTTTTCTTCGACTTCTATGTCTTCTGCCTCTTCGACTTTTTCTTCAACTTCTGATTCTTCGCTTCTATGTCTTCTGCCTCTTTGACTTTTTCTTCGACTTCTATGTCTTCTGCCTCTTCGACTTTTTCTTTGATTTCTATGTCTTCTGCCTCTTCGACTTTTTCTTCGACTTCTATGTCTTCTGCCTCTTCAATTTCTTCTTCTTCTTCGACTTCTATGTCTTCTGCCTCTTCGACTTTTTCTTCAACTTCTGATTCTTCGCTTCTATGTCTTCTGCCTCTTCGACTTTTTCTTCGACTTCTATGTCTTCTGCCTCTTCGACTTTTTCTTGACTTCTATGTCTTCTGTCACCGACTTTTTCTTTGACTTCTATGTCTTCTGCCTCTTCGACTTTTTCTTCGACTTCTATGTCTTCTGCCTCTTCGAATTTTTCTTCGACTTCTATGTCTTCTGCCTCTTCGACTTTTTTTTCTTCAACTTCTAATTCTTCGACTTCTATGTCTTCTGCCTCTTCGACTTTTTCTTGACTTCTATGTCTTCTGCACTTTTTCTTTAACTTTGTTCTTCGACTTCTATGTCTTCTACCTCTTCGACTTTTTCTTCGACTTCTATGTCTTCTGCCTCTTTGACTTTTTCTTCGACTTCTATGTCTTCTGCCTCTTCGACTTTTTCTTTGAGTTCTATGTCTTCTGTCTCTTCGACTTTTCTTTGACTTCTCTATGTCTTCTGCCTCTTCGACTATTTCTTTTACTTCTTCTATGTCTTCTGCCTCTTCGACTTTTTCTTTGACTTCTATGTCTTCTGCCTCTTCAAATTTTTCTTAAATGCTATGGCTTCTGCCTCTTCCACTTCTTCTGTGACTTCTGATTCTTCGACTTCTATGTCTTCTACCTCTTCGACTTTTTCTTCGACTTCTATGGCTTTTGCCACTTCGACTTTTTCTTTGAGTTCTATGTCTTCTGCGTCTTCGACTTTTTCTTCGACTTCTATGTCTTCTGCCTCTTCGACTTTTTCTTTGACCTCTATGTCTTCTGCCTCTTCGACTTTTTCTTTGACTTCTATGTCTTCTGCCTCTTCGACTTTTTCTTTGATTTCTATGTCTTCTGCGTCTTCGACTTTTTCTTCGACTTCTATGTCTTCTGCCTCTTCAAATTTTCTTCGACTTCTAATTCTTCGACTTCTATGTCTTGTGCCTCTTCGACTTTTTCTTCAACTTCTGAATCTTCGGCTTCTATGTCTTCTGCCTCTTCAACTTTTTCTTCGACTTCTATGTCTTCTGCCTCTTCGACTTTTTCTTTGACTTCTATGTCTTCTGCCTCTTCGACTTTTTCTTTGACTTCTATGTCTTCTGCCTCTTCGACTTTTTCTTCGACTTCTATGTCTTCTGCCTCTTTAAATTTTCTTCGACTTCTATGTCTTCAGCCCCTTCGACTTTTTTTTTCTTCAACTTCTAATTCTTCGACTTCTATGTCTTGTGCCTCTTCGACTTTTTCTTCGCCTTCTATGTCTTCTGCCACTTTTTCTTTAACTTCTGATTCTTCGACTTCTATGTCTTGTGCCTCTTCGACTTTTTCTTCGACTTCTATGTCTTCTGCCACTTTTTCTTTAACTTCTGATTCTTCGACTTCTATGTCTTCTACGTCTTCGACTTTTTCTTTGACTTCCATGTCTTCTGCCTCTTCGACTATTTCTTTTACTTCTTCTATGTCTTCTGCCTCTTCGACTTTTTCTTCGACTTATATGTCTTCTGCCTCTTTGACTTTTTCTTCTACTTCTATGTCTTCTGCGTCTTCGACTTTTTCTTTGAATTCTATGTCTTCTGCGTCTTCGACTTTTTCTTCGACTTCTATGTCTTCTGCCTCTTCGACTTTTTCTTCGACTTCTATGTCTTCTGCCTCAACTTTTTCTTCGACTTCTATGTCTTCTGCGTCTTCGACTTTTTCTTGGACTTCTATGTCTTCTGCCTCTTCGACATTTTCTTCGGCTTCTATGTCTTCTGCCTCTTCGACTATTTCTTTTACTTCTTCTATGTCTTCTGCCTCTTCAACTTTTTCTTCGACTTCTATGTCTTCTGCCTGTTTGACTTTTTCTTCGACTTCTATGTCTTCTGCCTCTTCGACTATTTCTTTTACTTCTTCTATGTCTTCTGCCTCTTCAACTTTTTCTTCGACTTCTATGTCTTCTGCCTGTTTGACTTTTTCTTCGACTTCTATGTCTTCTGCCTCTTCGACTTTTTCTTTGACTTCTATGGCTTCTGCCTCTTCAAATTTTTCTTAAAATGCTATGGCTTCTGCCTCTACCACTTTTTCTGTAACTTCTGATTCTTCGACTTCTATGTCTTCTACCTCTTCGACTTTTTCTTCGATTTCTATGGCTTTTGCCACTTCGACTTTTTCTTTGAGTTCTATGTCTTCTGCGTCTTCGACATTTTCTTCGACTTCTATGTCTTCTGCCTCTTCGACTTTTTCTTTGACCTCTATGTCTTCTGCCTCTTCGACTTTTTCTTTGACTTCTATGTCTTCTGCCTCTTCGACTTTTTCTTCAACTTCTGATTCTGCGCTTTCTGTCTTCTGTCTCTTTGACTTTTTCTTCGACTTCTGCTGTCTTCTGCCTCTTCGACTTTTTCTTTGTGTTTTATGTCTTCTGCGTCTTCAACTTTTTCTTCGACTTCTATGTCTTCTGCCTCTTCAAATTTTCTTCCACTTCTAATTCTTCGACTTCTATGTCTTGTGCCTCTTCGACTTTTTCTTCAACTTCTGATTCTTCGCCTTCTATGTCTTCTGCCTCTTCAACCTTTTCTTCGACTTCTATGTCTTCTGCCTCTTCGACTTTTTCTGTGACTTCTATGTCTTCTGTCACCGACTTTTTCTTTGACTTCTATGTCTTCTGCCTCTTCGACTATTTCTTCGACTTCTATGTCTTCTGCCTCTTCAAATTTTTTTCGACTTCTATGTCTTCTGCCCCTTCGACTTTTTTTTTCTTCAACTTCTAATTCTTCGACTTCTATGTCTTGTGCCTCTTCGACTTTTTCTTCGACTTCTATGTCTTCTGCCACTTTTTCTTTAACTTCTGATTCTTCGACTTCTATGTCTTCTACCTCTTCGACTTTTTCTTCGACTTCTATGTCTTCTGCCTCTTTGACTTTTTCTTCGACTTCTATGTCTTCTGCCTCTTCGACTTTTTCTTTGAGTTCTATGTCTTCTGTCTCTTCGACTATTTCTTTTACTTCTTCTATGTCTTCTGCCTCTTCGACTATTTCTTTTACTTCTTCTATGTCTTCTGCCTCTTCGACTTTTTCTTTGACTTCTATGTCTTCTGCCTCTTCAAATTTTTCTTAAAATGCTATGGCTTCTGCCTCTTCCACTTCTTCTGTGACTTCTGATTCTTCGACTTCTATGTCTTCTACCTCTTCGACTTTTTCTTCGACTTCTATGGCTTTTGCCACTTCGACTTTTTCTTTGAGTTCTATGTCTTCTGCGTCTTCGACATTTTCTTCGACTTCTATGTCTTCTGCCTCTTCGACTTTTTCTTTGACCTCTATGTCTTCTGCCTCTTCGACTTTTTCTTTGACTTCTATGTCTTCTGCCTCTTCGACTTTTTCTTTGTATTTTATGTCTTCTGCGTCTTCAACTTTTTCTTCGACTTCTATGTCTTCTGCCTCTTCAAATTTACTTCGACTTCTAATTCTTCGACTTCTATGTCTTGTGCCTCTTCGACTTTTTCTTCAACTTCTGATTCTTCGCCTTCTATGTCTTCTGCCTCTTCAACCTTTTCTTCGACTTCTATGTCTTCTGCCTCTTCGACTTTTTCTTTGACTTCTATGTCTTCTGCCACTTCCACTTTTTCTTTGACTTCTATGTCTTCTGCCTCTTCAACTATTTCTTTGACTTCTATGTCTTCTGCCTCTTTAAATTTTCTTCGACTTCTATGTCTTCAGCCCCTTCGACTTTTTTTTTCTTCAACTTCTAATTCTTCGACTTCTATGTCTTGTGCCTCTTCGACTTTTTCTTCGACTTCTATGTCTTCTGCCACTTTTTCTTTAATTTCTGATTCTTCGACTTCTATGTCTTGTGCCTCTTCGACTTTTTCTTCGACTTCTATGTCTTCTGCCACTTTTTCTTTAATTTCTGATTCGTCGACTTCTATGTCTTCTGCCTCTTCGACTTTTTCTTTGACTTCTATGTCTTCTGCCACTTTCTTTAACTTTTTCTTCGACTTCTATGTCTTCTGCCTCTTCGACTTTTTCTTGACTTCTATGTCTTCTGCCACTTCGACTTTTTTTTCTTCACTTCTAATTCTTCGACTTCTATGTCTTTTGCCTCTTTGACTTTTTCTTCGACTTCTATGTCTTCTGCCTCTTCGACTTTTTCTTCAACTTCTGATTCTTCGACTTCTATGTCTTCTACCTCTTAGACTTTTTCTTTGACTTCTATGTCTTCTGCCTCTTCGACTTTTTCATTGAATTCTATGTCTTCTGCCTCTTTGACCTTTTCTTCGAATTCTATGGCTTCTGCCTCTTCAATTTTTTCTTCAACTTCTATGTTCTCTACCTCTTCGACTTTTTCTTCGACTTCTGCTATGTCTTCTGCATCTTTGACTTTTTCTTTGACTTCTATGTCTTCTGCCTCTTCGACTTCTGCTATGGTTTCTGCCACTTCGACTTTTTCTTTGAGTTCTATGTCTTCTGCCTCTTCGACTATTTCCTTTACTTCTTCTATGTCTTCTGCGTCTTCGACATTTTCTTCGACTTCTATGTCTTCTGCCTCTTCGACTTTTTCTTTGACTTCTATGTCTTCTGCCTCTTCGACTTTTTCTTTGACTTCTATGTCTTCTGCCTCTTCGACTTTTTCTTCGACTTCTGCTGTCTTCTGCCTCTTCGACTTTTTCTTTGAGTTTTATGTCTTCTGCGTCTTCAACTTTTTCTTTAACTTCTGATTCTTCGACTTCTGCTGTCTTCTGCCTCTTCGACTTTTTCTTCGACTTCTATGTCTTCGACTTCTATGTCTTGTGCCTCTTCGTCTTTTTCTTCGACTTCTATGTCTTCTGCCTCTTCGACTTTTTCTTCGACTTCTATGTCTTCTGCCTCTTCCACTTTTTCTTTAACTTCTGATTCTTCGACTTCTGCTGTCTTCTGCCTCTTCGACTTTTTCTTCGACTTCTAATTCTTTGACTTCTATGTCTTGTGCCTCTTCGTCTTTTTCTTCGACTTCTATGTCTTCTGCCTCTTCGACCTTTTTCTTCGACTTCTATGTCTTCTGCCTCTTCCACTTTTTCTTTAACTTCTGATTCTTCGACTTCTGCTGTCTTCTGCCTCTTCGACTTTTTCTTCGACTTCTATGTCTTCTGCCTTTTCAAATTTTCTTCGACTTTTATGTCTTCAGCCCCTTCAACTTTTTTTTTTTCTTCATCTTCTAATTCTTCGACTTCTATGTCTTGTGCCTCTTCGACTTTTTCTTCGACTTCTATGTCTTCTGCCACTTTTTCTTTAACTTCTGATTCTTCGACTTCTATGTCTTCTGCCTCTTCTACTTTTTCATTGAATTCTATGTCTTCTGCCACTTAGACTTTTTCTTCGAATTCTATGTCTTCTGCCTCTTAACTTTTTTCTTCGACTTCTATGGTCTCTACCTCTACAACTTTTTCTTCGACTTCTGCTATGTCTTCTGCCTCTTCCACTTTTCTTTACTTCTGATTCTTCGACTTCTGCTGTCTTCTGCCTCTTCGACTTTTTCTTCGACTTCTATGTCTTCTGCCTTTTCAATTTTTCTTCGACTTTTATGTCTTCTGCCCTTCAACTTTTTTTTTTCTTCATCTTCTATTCTTCGACTTCTATGTCTTGTGCCTCTTCGACTTTTTCTTCGACTTCTATGTCTTCTGCCACTTTTTCTTTAACTTCTGATTCTTCGACTTCTATGTCTTCTGCCTCTTCTACTTTTTCATTGAATTCTATGTCTTCTGCCACTTAGACTTTTTTTTCTTCAACTTCTAATTCTTCGACTTCTATGTCTTTTGCCTCTTTGACTTTTTCTTCGACTACTATGTCTTCTGCCTCTTCGACTTTTTCTTCAACTTCTGATTCTTCGACTTCTATGTCTTCTACCTCTTAGACTTTTTCTTTGACTTCTATGTCTTCTGCCTCTTCGACTTTTTCATTGAATTCTATGTCTTCTGCCTCTTTGACCTTTTCTTCGAATTCTATGGCTTCTGCCTCTTCAATTTTTTCTTCAACTTCTATGTTCTCTACCTCTTCGACTTTTTCTTCGACTTCTGCTATGTCTTCTGCATCTTTGACTTTTTCTTTGACTTCTATGTCTTCTGCCTCTTCGACTTCTGCTATGGTTTCTGCCACTTCGACTTTTTCTTTGAGTTCTATGTCTTCTGCCTCTTCGACTATTTCCTTTACTTCTTCTATGTCTTCTGCGTCTTCGACATTTTCTTCGACTTCTATGTCTTCTGCCTCTTCGACTTTTTCTTTGACTTCTATGTCTTCTGCCTCTTCGACTTTTTCTTTGACTTCTATGTCTTCTGCCTCTTCGACTTTTTCTTCGACTTCTGCTGTCTTCTGCCTCTTCGACTTTTTCTTTGAGTTTTATGTCTTCTGCGTCTTCAACTTTTTCTTTAACTTCTGATTCTTCGACTTCTGCTGTCTTCTGCCTCTTCGACTTTTTCTTCGACTTCTATGTCTTCGACTTCTATGTCTTGTGCCTCTTCGTCTTTTTCTTCGACTTCTATGTCTTCTGCCTCTTCGACCTTTTCTTCGACTTCTATGTCTTCTGCCTCTTCCACTTTTTCTTTAACTTCTGATTCTTCGACTTCTGCTGTCTTCTGCCTCTTCGACTTTTTCTTCGACTTCTAATTCTTCGACTTCTATGTCTTGTGCCTCTTCGTCTTTTTCTTCGACTTCTATGTCTTCTGCCTCTTCGACCTTTTCTTCGACTTCTATGTCTTCTGCCTCTTCCACTTTTTCTTTAACTTCTGATTCTTCGACTTCTGCTGTCTTCTGCCTCTTCGACTTTTTCTTCGACTTCTATGTCTTCTGCCTTTTCAAATTTTCTTCGACTTTTATGTCTTCAGCCCCTTCAACTTTTTTTTTTCTTCATCTTCTAATTCTTCGACTTCTATGTCTTGTGCCTCTTCGACTTTTTCTTCGACTTCTATGTCTTCTGCCACTTTTTCTTTAACTTCTGATTCTTCGACTTCTATGTCTTCTGCCTCTTCTACTTTTTCATTGAATTCTATGTCTTCTGCCACTTAGACTTTTTCTTCGAATTCTATTGCTTCTGCCTCTTAAATTTTTTCTTCAACTTCTATGGTCTCTACCTCTACAACTTTTTCTTCGACTTCTGCTATGTCTTCTGCCTCTTCCACTTTTTCTTTAACTTCTGATTCTTCGACTTCTGCTGTCTTCTGCCTCTTCGACTTTTTCTTCGACTTCTATGTCTTCTGCCTTTTCAAATTTTCTTCGACTTTTATGTCTTCAGCCCCTTCAACTTTTTTTTTTCTTCATCTTCTAATTCTTCGACTTCTATGTCTTGTGCCTCTTCGACTTTTTCTTCGACTTCTATGTCTTCTGCCACTTTTTCTTTAACTTCTGATTCTTCGACTTCTATGTCTTCTGCCTCTTCTACTTTTTCATTGAATTCTATGTCTTCTGCCACTTAGACTTTTTCTTCGAATTCTATTGCTTCTGCCTCTTAAATTTTTTCTTCAACTTCTATGGTCTCTACCTCTACAACTTTTTCTTCGACTTCTGCTATGTCTTCTACCTCTTCGACTTTTTCTTTGAGTTCTGTCTACTCCGTCTTCGATTTTTTCTTCGACTTCTATGTCATCTGCCTCTTTGACTTTTTCTTCGACTTGTCTTCTGACTCTCTGACTTTTTCTTCAAATTCCATGGCTTCTGCCTCTTCGATTTTTTCTTCAACTTCTATGTTCTCTGCCACTTCGACTTTTTTTCGACTTCATCTATGTCTGCTGCATCTTCTGCTTTTTCTTCGGCGTTCGTCTTCTGCCTCTTCAACTTTTTCTTCGACTTCTGTGGCTTCTGTCACTTTTACTTTTTCTTCTACTTCTTCTATGTCTTCTGCCTCTTCGAGTTTTTCTTCGACTTCTATTTTCTCTGCCTCTTCTGTCTTCTGCATCTTTGACTTTTTCTTCGACTTCTATGTCTTCTGCGTCTTCGACTTTTTCTTCGACTTCTGCTGTCTTCTGCCTCTTTGACTTTTTCTTTGAGTTCTATGTCTTCTGCGTCTTCGACTTTTTCTTCGAATTCTATGTCTTCTGCCTCTTCGACTTTTTCTGCGACTTCTATGTCTTCTGCCTCTTCGACTTCTGCTATGGCTTCTGCCACTTTGACTTTTTCTTCGACTTCTATGTCTTCTGCCTCTTCGACTTTTTCTTTGACTTCTATGTCTTCTGCCTCTTCGACTTTTTCTTCGACTTCTATGTCTTCTGCCTCTTCGACTTTTTCTTTGACTTCTGTCTTCTGCCTCTTTTACTTTTTCTTCAAATTCTGATTCTTTGCCTTCTATGTCTTCTGTCTCTTTGACTTTTTCTTCGACTTCTGCTATGTCTTATGCCTCTTCGACTTTTTCTTCGATTTCTATGTCTTCTGCATCTTCGACTTTTTCTTCGACTTCTATGTCTTCTGCATCTTCGACTTTTTCTTCGACTTCTATGTCTTCTGCCTCTTTGACTTTTTCTTCGACTTCTATGTCTTCTGCCTCTTTGACTTTTTCTTCGACTTCTATGTCTTATGCCTCTTTGACTTTTTCTTCGACTTCTATGTCTTCTGCCTCTTCGACTTTTTTTTCGCCTTCTATGTCTTCTTTCTCTTTGACTTTTTTTTCGACTTCTGCTATGTCTTATGCCTCTTCGACTTTTTCTTTGACTTCTGCTATGTCTTCTGCATCTTTGACTTTTTCTTTGACTTCTGTCTTTTGCCTCTTCAACTTTTTCTTTTACTTCTGCTATGTCTTCTGCCACTTCGACTTTTTCTTTGACTTCTATGTCTTCTGCCTCTTCGACTTCTGCTATGGCTTCTGCCACTTCGACTTTTTCTTCGACTTCTATGTCTTCTGCATCTTCGACTTTTTCTTCGACTTCTTGTCTTCTGCACTTCTTCGACTTTTTCTTCGACTTCTATGTCTTCTGCCTCTTCGACTTTTTCTTCGACTTCTATGTCTTCTGCCTCTTTGACTTTTTCTTCGACTTCTATGTCTTCTGCCTCTTCGACTTTTTCTTCGACTTCTATGTCTTCTGCCTCTTCGACTTTTTCTTTCGACTTCTTCTATGTCTTCTGCCTCTTCGACTTTTTCTTCGACTTCTATGTCTTCTGCCTCTTCGACTTTTTCTTTGACTTCTGCTATGTCTTCTGCCTCTTCGACTTTTTCTTTGACTTCTATGTCTTCTGCCTCTTCGACTTTTTCTTTGACTTCTATGTCTTCTGCCTCTTCGACTTTTTCTTCGACTTCTATGTCTTCTGCCTCTTCGACTTTTTCTTCGACTTCTATGTCTTCTGCCTCTTCGACTTTTTCTTCGACTTCTATGTCTTCTGCCTCTTCGACTTTTTCTTCGACTTCTATGTCTTCTGCCTCTTTGACTTTTTCTTCGACTTCTATGTCTTCTGCCTCTTCGACTTTTTCTTCGACTTCTATGTCTTCTGCCTCTTCGACTTTTTCTTCGACTTCTATGTCTTCTGCCTCTTCGACTTTTTCTTCGACTTCTATGTCTTCTTGCCTCTTTGACTTTTTCTTCGACTTCTATGTCTTCTGCCTCTTCGACTTTTTCTTCGACTTCTGCTATGTCTTCTGCCTCTTTGACTTTTTCTTTGACTTCTATGTCTTCTGCCTCTTCGACTTCTGCTATGTCTTCTGCCTCTTCGACTTTTTCTTCGACTTCTATGTCTTCTGCCTCTTCGACTTTTTCTTCGACTTCTATGTCTTCTGCCTCTTCGACTTTTTCTTCGACTTCTATGTCTTCTGCCTCTTCGACTTTTTCTTCGACTTCTATGTCTTCTGCCTCTTTGACTTTTTCTTCGACTTCTATGTCTTCTGCCTCTTCGACTTTTTCTTCGACTTCTATGTCTTCTGCCTCTTCGACTTTTTCTTCGACTTCTATGTCTTCTGCTCTCTTCGACTTTTTCTTTCGACTTCTATGTCTTCTGCCTCTTCGACTTTTTCTTCGACTTCTGCTATGTCTTCTGCCTCTTCGACTTTTTCTTTGACTTCTATGTCTTCTGCCTCTTCGACTTTTTCTTTGACTTCTCATGTCTTCTGCCTCTTCGACTTTTTCTTCGACTTCTATGTCTTCTGCCTCTTCGACTTTTTCTTTGACTTCTATGTCTTCTGCC
>JAMKFB010000813.1:0-23719 GCA_036247105.1 Cirrhinus mrigala
AAACATGAGTGTCATAGCAAGAACTGTTTAAAGGAGAAGTCCAATTCCAGAACAAAGATTCACACATAATGTACTCATCCCCTTGTCATCCAAGATGTTCATGTCTTTCTTTCTTCAGTCATAAAGAAATTGTTTCTTGAGGAAAACATTTCAGCATTTTTCTCCATATAGTGGACTTCTGTGGTGCCCCGAGTTTGAACTTCCAAAATGCAGTTTAAATGCAGCTTCGAACGATCCCAGATGCGGTTGTAAAAGATCCCAGCTGAGGAAGAAGGGTCTTATCTAGCGAAACGATCAGTTGTTTTCATAAAAATAATACAATTTATATACTTTTTAATCTCAAACGGTCGTCTTGTTTTGCTCTGCCTGAACTCTATGTATTCTGGTTCAAGACAGTTAGGGTATGTTGAAAAACTCAGTTTGTATTTTCTTATGTCCTGTATCGCTGTTTTATCTTTTCTGTTAACTTTGCAGAGACTGGGTCGGTACTTCTTCAGCGATGTAGGATGATTTTTGAAGTTGAGGGAGAAAATACGATTGGAGTTTTTCGACATACCCTAACTGTCTTGAACCAGAATACACATAGTTCAGGGAGAACAAGACGAGACGAGCGTTTGAGATTAAAAAGTATTTAATTTGTATTATTTTTATGAAAATGACCAATCGTTTCACTAGATAAGACCCTTCTTCCACGGCTGGCATCATTTGAAGCAGCATTTAAACTGCATTTTGGAAGTTCAAACTCGGGGCACCATACCAGTCCATTATATGGAGAAAAATGCTGAAATGTTTTCCTCAAAAAACATGATTTCTTTACGACTGAAGAAAGACATGAACATCTTGGATGACATTGGGGTGAGTACATTATCTGTAAATCTGGTTAAGAATGATCAGCTTTTAAAAAACTGCTTGTAAATCTCTCATCATATATCACCAAATCAAAAAGTCAATCTTTTTGTCAACAGTTCTATCAGTTAGCACAGGTTTTTATATATATATATATATATATATATTTATATATTTATATATTTATATATACATATACAGGGGTTGGACAATGAAACTGAAACACCTGGTTTTAGATCACAATTAGTATGATATTGGGCCTCCTTTTGCAGCTAATACAACATTATTTCATCGTGGGAGTGACAAATACAAGTCCTGCAAAGCAGCCAGAGGGATTTTGAGCCATTTTCCTTTTGCAGAACAGTGGCCAGGTCACTATGTGATGCTGATGTGGGAAAACGTTTCCTGACTTGCTCCTCCAAAACACCCCAAAGTGGCTCAATAATATTCAGATCTGGTGACTATGCAGGCCATGGGAGATGTTCAACTTAATTTTCATGTTCATTAAACCAGTCTGTCACCAGTCTTGCTGTGTGTATTGGTGCATTATTATCCTGATACAGAGCACTACCTTCAAGGTACAATGTTTGAACCATTTGGTGCACATAATGAAACTTTACACTCTGCTCTAACTGGTGTAATGTACAATAAGTGAAGATTGGGCACCAGACAGCGCAAATATAGCCATGAAACCTCCAATACTATATTGGCGAGTGTTTCAGTTTCATTGTCCAACCCCTGTATATATATATATATATATATATATATATATATATGTGTGTGTACATGTGTAGAATTGTTTATTTTTTTTGTTTGTTTGTTTTTTTTGTTTGTTTTTTTTCAGAACTGATTGGTTGTAAGGGTCAGTCTGACCTTATGCACCTCAGATTTAGATTGGGGGGAAAAAAGCGTTATTTGTGGCTAATTTTGGCGGTGGTTAGGCTATGTTCACACTTGGTTTCTTTTTTGACAAGAAAAAGTTGACAAGGGTGTCTTTTGTTGCTGTAACAACAGCTGCAACAGTATGAATGTCGAGAAAAGAGGAAGCTCGCTCTTGTGCTGGTGTTTTTTATTTTTTGGCATTTAGTATTTAGACAGGAAGCGAAGTGGGAGAGAGAGGGGGACGGGATCGGGAAGGGTCTGCGAGCCGGGACTCAAAAAAGGGACGCCCCAAGGCTATCGGAGCCACGCATCGGTTTTCGAAGTTAACGGGGAAGAGAATGTCGGTTCACAACAATAAAATAAAAGTCTATCTACTGGCACCTTTTTTTTTTTTTTTTTTTTTTTCCTTCCGTGTTGTTCTTGTTATGGAAACGTCAGTTCTGGCTGCTTGCTTGTCATTGGTCAGCTGTCAAAAAGGCACTTGACGTAGGGCATTTCTTTCAGAAAAGTTTTTTTCAACTTGAAAAGATGTTCTGAGCTGCAGAAAAAGACGCTGGTGTTTAAAAAAAATAAAAAATAATAATAATAATAATAATAAAATAAAATAAAAAACATTCAGGACTTTTTTTGAAAACACGGCTGACTCCATAGGATTATAATGTAAAACAGACACCAAGTGTGAACATAGCCTTAAAGGACCACTCCACTTTTTTTGAAAATAGGCTCATTGTCCAACTCCCCTAGAGTTAAACAGTTGAGTTTTACCGGTTTCGAATCCATTCAGCCGATCTCCGGGTCTGGCGGTAGTACTTTTAGCATAGCTTAGCATAGATCACTGAATCTGATTAGACCGATAGCATCTCGCTCAAAACAGCATCTGTTCAATGCGATAGCTAGCATTGAAAAATCCTCTCTGGGTCAAAATGAGAGAAAACAACATGAGGGGAATCCTTTTGTTTTGGCCTGCTTAAGATGTAGGTCTTGTTTCTGGTTCAGTAATGTAAAATACTTTTTTTTAACCCATTTTAACATTGCTTTTTCTCTCTTGGGGTGAAAGGTCAGGGAATGGCCATGAACAGGAACCCAATGGGTGGAAACACCACCACAGCAGGAGGTGCCAGCTTGGCTTCCAGTGAGGTACAGATTCTCAACACACATTTACAGCATTCAGTTCAACATGCTTGGTATACAGTATGTAAGCTTCTGTCTTTCTTTTTTTCAGCAGGGGTCTGCTGGTAATCCAGGTGGTCTTCCTCTTCCCTTCCCTCGTCCTGGACCTCCCGTTGACTTTGGCCCCAACAAACGCCGCAGATTCTGAGTCCGCCAGCCAAACATCTTTCTTTTTTTTTTTTTTTTTTTTTTTTTTTTTTTCTGTTTTGTTTTTTACATACTGTAAAATATTTTTAAGTGAAAATTGTGGTTTTGTAGGACCTGTGTATGCATTTCACATTCACAAATGAATTTGTGTAGGCAAATGTTTTAAACAGGTTGAAGTGTACGTTTTAAGTTACCCTGTAAGATCTCCCATCCCCAGCAGGAGCCTTAAGGGACTGTTTCCAGAAACGAGCCCAGTGTTTGGGTAAAGGACCCTTATGCTAATGATTACTTACTGAAGAGCCATTTATCTATGGATGAGGGTTTAACTGTGCATGGAAACCGCTCCAGGCTGGACATTCAGCTTTGTATAGCCCTATTTTTCCTTTTTATTAATTTCTTCTCTTTTGTATTTCACCCTGCAGTGACCTTTTCTAAAGTAGAGATTAGCTTTTGTCCATCTTGTCCTCTGCAATGCTTGCCTTTCTAGACAACTTTAAATAAATTCATAACTACATGTTACACACTGTCCAGTGTTGCTGGCAGCATTCATGGATTAATTTTTGTGATTTGTCTTTGTACATCTGTTACAAAGAAGAAAAAAAACAGCAACTTTAAATTTTAAAATGAAATGGTCAGTTTCCTCAGTCAATTCAATCACTAAAAGGTATGGAAAAGCATAATAAAAATAGTCAATATACCACTTGTGTTTATATGTAACCTCAAAGTTCTTGACTCCATTGTCCATGACAATATTCAAAGGCCCCTTTTTGGCTAATAGATTTTTTTTGGTACATCTGCTGTAAAGCTGTAAACATTTTGTATTCAAAACTTTCATTTTACAGAAACCATGTCCATTGATTCAAAGAAGTAACAAATTAGTATAACTAAAATGGGGAAGGGGGGTTATTTAAGAATTCCTGGAGTTTTAAGAGCTGGATGTTCTTCAGGAATCCCAGTGTTTTTAATAAATGCATTTGAAATGTCTCCCCTATAAGACATTTGAAATAAATAGATTTATATATAGCATAATGTATTTTTACACTATGTCGAAATTATTCGACATTGCTCATTGTTTTTAAGTCAGTTTATTTTTATGGGAAGGAAGCTTCAGCTGTTACACATACATTTAGGTCATGCATGTGCTGAAAATGAGTTGTAAATATGGCTCTCATAAAAGCTGTAGAGAAGAAAATGTTCTTGCATTGGAAACTCCATGGCTACAGGAAGATTTGCAAAAGTCTAAAAATTCATAGAGGCAGCCTTATAAGTTTAAAATGTGCTGTACCAGAAAACCTTTGAGGTTGTTGAAGATTAAGCACAATATTATAAATTGTTTTGATTAGTCATATGTAAGATGGCTTGATGAAACGAGGAAAAAACATTTCAATGCAGAGGTTAATAAGTACACTATACAATCAATTTCCCCGCCCATAGCCGCTTAAAAGCTGGTTTCAAAAGGAAACTTCACTTACATACTTTTCCTGTTGTTACCTTTCCTTCAGCAAGGCTACATAAAAATCGTGTTAATATTTTTTTATACGACGAAATGGCAGGTAAGATGGATTAATGTAAATAATATGTGAGTTTGAAAAGTTCATCTGTAGACTATATGACTAATATAAAATATGAAATCGCAAAACAAGAACGAGAAAGTGGAGAAAAAAAAAAAAAGAACGAAACGACGAACGACTAGGCTGTTCCAGCTTTAAACCCGCTATTCTAGGTAATTTATAAGTTAAGATTCAAGGCTGAAAATAATTTAGATTCACATGTTAGATTTATGCACAAGATGCCGTTCAGAACTGCGCGGTGCACAAACTAACACGACGTAATTGTAACAAAAGTGGTTTAAATATTTCCACAAATGCTAGCATAACAAAATTTACTTTATTTACTAGTTGGCATATCAACACTATATAAAGAAAAATATGCGGCAAAATTCAAAAGTCTTTTTTTTTTTTTTACCTTAAGTACATTTTTGGCTAAAGTAAATTTTTCGTCTCAGTTTTTTGTATTCATTTAAAATAAGACTAGTCTGCTATTATTTTAATCTCCAATCTGTTATTAGATCAGTTTAAAACTTCTGTTCTTTTGGGGTAAATAAAGAAAAACGTACACACTGTAACTGAAAAACAAAGTGACATGCTTGCACCAGACCAGTGGTTTTCAAACCGGTCCTGCGAGCACTCCCAACACTGCACATTTTGTAGGTCTCTTAGATCTGACACACCCATTTCAGGTCTTGCTGTCACTACTAATTAGCTGAAGAGTTGAATCGGGTGTGATAGATGAGGGAGAGACAGAAAACATACAGTGTTGGGGGTGCTCGTTGAAAACCACTGTACTAGACAAGCGTGAACTAGACAAACTGAGAAAGTCAAAAAGTGTTAGCTCGTGCCTCGCGCTCCCCGACAATAAACACAAAAATAGACAAAATGCTTGGTGGACAAAGACTATAGAATAAAGGGAACTTAATATGGACAAACCCAGCCGCTGGGTTAAATGTTTAACCTTCTGGGTAGCTTTACTGACTCTAGGCCTATGGCTGGCTTATAATGAACCCAAAACAGGTTGTAAATTAAAAACACATAATAACTAGCGGTTTCAGCAATAATCAAAAAGTGGACATTTATTAATAAGCAACTTTTATTAATTTATTATGTATTAATTTATTAATAATACAAAATTGTATTATGTAATTATTTTTTTATTAATGTTCGTTCATTAAACGTATTAAGAGACAATTTAAATTAAGCAAGAAATACAGTCATTTTTAAGCAATTAAGGGAGTGAAATAAAACTGCTCAGAAGGTTGGGCTAAACATTTAGCCCAGTTGCTGGGGTTGTCCATATTTCACACAGCGCTGTGTTGTTTTTAACCCAGCATTTTGTTCAGAGTTTACAATTTTATAAAATATACATAGACATTTGACTTACCAAAGCGCTTTCTTTTAGAAAAAGTCTTGGAACAACTTCGGATTGAACTGATTGACGGTTTGTCCGAGGCCATCATCAAAAAATTGTTGGATGATCTTCAGGACAGCAAGGTGCTAGGGAGGGAGGAGGTTGAAGGAATAGTGCAGAAGATGAAAACGCCAAGCGATCAAGCTCGTGATCTGATTGATGGTGTGAAAAAAAAGGGGAGCAAAGCAAGTGAACTTCTTCTCACATCCTTGAAGAACAGAGACAGCTGCCTGTACGATAACTTAAAAATAGACAGCTATTTAGCAATTTCCAAAACAGGAGCAACCTGTAGTCCTGCACCAACGCCACACAGTACAACAGGTACAGTAACATGAAACATTTAGTAATCATATTTAGTTTCCTTTTAAAAGTGTTGTCATGCTTCCTCATCCGATTCAGTTTTACAGTTTAAAAAAGAACTACTTTTTTTCGTAAAAAATGTTTGGAGACTATTGTTTTTGTTGGTTTTGTGGCATTCATGAGCAGTGTTGGGCAATTACAAGTAACGCAAGTAACGTTATCAGATTGTTTTTTCAAGTAACTAGTAAAGTAACGCATTGCTTTTTAATTTACAAGAAAATACCTGTGTTACTTTTCCAAATAAGTAACGCTAGTTACTTTGTTTTTCCATTTATTGACTGATAGCTCTCCTGTCCCCATGTTGAGAGAAATTGAGAATTACATTTCCTGCAGCCTGAGGCTTATTCATTTCACTTTTGGTGTGAAATGGCTTTTCCTTTTGCCAAAAATAGAACTTTTTATATTTAATTAAAAAACAAGCAGGCCCAGCCCAGACGAGAAAAAGTAACGCAGTAGTAGCACAAAAGTAACATAAAGCATTACTTTACAGAAAAAGTAAGAAACTAAGTAATGGAATTAGTTACTTTTTAAAGGAGTAATATTGTAATGCATTACTTTCAAAAGTAACTTTCCCCAACATTGTTCATGAATATAATGAAAAAGACTTTAAAGACTTAAAAGACATACTGACAATATATTTTTCCCCCCAGACAAACAAAACAACTTGGTAAGTGGAGAAAATGTAAACTTTTTCCCCTAAATTATACAACTTTTCAGACAGATTTCATTCTTGAATGTTGCTTTTGTTCTAGAATGAGGTGTACAAAATGGACAGTAATCCACGTGGACTGTGTATAATTATTAACAACGAGAACTTTGGAAACCCCATAAGGAAACGTAATGGATCCAAAAACGATGTTGGTAGGCAGTGAATTATTTTTCATTCTTAGTTGTTAAAGAATCACAAAACAACATTCTCATTAACATCGGCTACATTCTTTTTAGAACATTGTTTTTGTCCTCCATATTTTCTTTCTTTCATTTGTTGTCATGCGTTTTATTAGCTTTACCTTTTATACTTCTCTTTCTTTTATGTATTTCTCAGATTCTCTGAAGGCCTTGTTTGAATTTTTGGGCTTTCTGGTTGAAGTCGAGAAAGACCAAAGTGCAGATCAAATAAAAACGCTTATGACCCAATACAGTCAGGATGATCGTCACAGAGACTGCTTTGTGTGTTGCATGATGAGTCATGGAAATGAGACTGGTGTCGAGGGATGCGATGGGCAAATGTGTTGTCTGAATGACATCACCTCCCCATTTGACGGAGACAACTGCCCCGCTCTTGTTGGCAAACCTAAAGTGTTCTTTATCCAGGCTTGCAGAGGACACAAGATGCAGAGTAAAGTGGTGGTTACAGATAGTGCTGGTCCCATCCAGACATCTGACAGTGTATCATACAGCATTCCCAAAGATTCTGATTTTCTGATTGCTCTGTCCACTGTGGAGGGATATTATTCAGTCCGTGATCCATTCAGTGGATCATGGTTTATACAGTCCCTTTGTAAGCATTTGAAAGAAGGAAGTGAACAGTGAGCATCCAGTACACTGGCTTTATTACATGTAATAACGCTTTATTTTAAGCCGCTTGTCAGAGATTATATGTTAAATGTTTTTTTCCTTCATTTTTAGAGACCAGGACATCTTGAGGATCCTCACTAAAGTCAATAATGATGTAAGCCTTCATGAGGCCACTATATTAATTAACAAAAAAACAGTAGATGCAAAGATGACCCCTCAGCCCCAATTCACCCTGAGAAAGATTCTCTTTTTCAAAGCTCCGAAGGTCAGAACTATATGTTTGTTTGTTCATAACAGAAATGCATTACAGTTCTATGTACTGTGTTATGATATGCAAATTCTGAATAAACTGAAGACTGTTCTGTTGTAGATCTGCATCTTTAAAATGCCATGTTTTATAATGTAATGTAACAGCCATGTGATACATGTAAAGTTTTGAGGTGTGATATTTTTCAGTTCCATCCATCTACAGAAGAAAACCTATAAATCGAATATAAATTATTTAATAAATAAAGCTCTCTGTTCACTCCCCATTGTAGGGTCAGGCTGCTGCTTCTAAACAGAAAAAAACAGGCTAAACATCCTCATCTTTCACATAAAGGAGGAGTAAATCTTGCCATTGACATTCTAGAGAAAATCAGTGACATGGACAAATAAAGTCTAATATTCTGTCTAGTCTCTGTTTTCCCATATTCGTTGTATTGGATTTTACGAATATGCATATCACATGTAACCATGTAAACAGAAAGAATGGAATGATTCTTGTATTTTATAACTTTTTCCCTGTTTACTATGATATATATGAATATTATAACCAAATTGTTTGTTTGTAAAATCATGGTTTTAGGGGATCTGAGTCTTTTAAGAAATTTGTCTAAATTCAAGACTTTCTTTAATTTCTTTATTAAATAACATCAAATTCTCTAACACTGCTTTTGAACTGTTTTGGCTGTTGACTAAAAACACCTACACTTGTAACACCAGGAATGAAAACCAAAATTCACATGGACTTCCCTAGTAAAAAAGTAATACATTTACAATATGTTTATTTTATAGTTAGTACAGTTTAAATCAATTAAAATATTTACAGACATGTCGCTTGAGAGTTCCTTATATTAAAATTATAAATAAACTTTATTTGGAGTAACACTTGTGCACAGTGCCGGCCCGTCCAACAGGCGATACAGGCGGTCGCCTAGGGCCCCGCCTTAAGGGGAGGGCCCCGCGGCCGCGGTTGTTAATTGGATTTTTAGGGGCGTTCGATTTGAAGCGGCGCTGCGCAGAAAGATCTGTGTTTAAAATCAAGGTTCTGCAAGAACTATAGAGCGCAGACAGCTCTGTATGCTTTCTACTCACTCGTGCGATACTTTAATGTCATCCACCGATCGGTGTGCGCAGCACAACTTAAAGCCGCACGCACCTTACATAACTAAGGTAAAGCGCATCAGTGCTGTACAGTGCGGCATATGTGCCGAACGTATGAAAAAAAAAAAAAAAAAATTCAGTATGTGCGTTCAAATTTACCTCAGTAGAATGCGTGCATCAATTTTGCATGGGTTTGAGTTTGTTTACAAACCTGTTGTCTATTGAGTCTATTTTAGTGACATGATTTTGCTCCAAATTAATTTAATAACATCAGTAGAGTTTTTGAAATAAGTTCCTTTTTTGATCTGATGTGGTTTCACATCACAGAATGAGGCAAAATCATTATTTTATATAGTATTCTATAAAGTGATAAAGGCTGTTGATTAGCATTGCATTGAATATTCATATAAAAATTCCCGATTCCTTCGATGGCTCGAAGAACAGAGATAAACCATTTAGTTGCAATTATACAGATATGTCTCCATGTTTCATGAGTTAAAATGTCTCTGAGTTTTATTCAGCTATGCGAAAGTGTATACATGCATAACATTTTATAAATGCATAAGATTTTCTGACAAAAAGTTAATTTTATAATAAATTTTTATACCTTTCTGCCTCCTGTATGTTAAAAGGTCATGCTGCAGTTTTCTGTAAAATATATTGATAATGATTAACAATAATTATTGTTTTGTTTAATGTTTTTATTTAGTAATAATCAGAATTAGTCATATTGATAAAAACAACATTTTGGCCAAACTGTGCAGTCCTACACACAGGCACAGCAAACTCAGTGTTCTTTATAATTTTTGGTAAATAAATACATAATATTTATTGCTACTTTTTTTTGTACATTATTATGCTTGTTATGTTAAATAATTACAGACCTGGATCCAATGTAATGCAATAAAGTGATCATCAATCCATGTGATCATCAATCAATACGTAAAAACAAGCAGAATAGCCTGCATTTCTTATCATTTATGAATATTAATACCTATGTTTATTTTGTTTATGCTCTGTTTATTGTTTAGTTTTTGTGCATACTTCATTTGTATTTTATATATTTGTGTTTCATCTCACTTGCACTCCTATTTTTTTATTTTATTTGCTTATTTATATTTTTTATTTTATTTGCTATATATATATATATATATATATATATGTTTGTTGAATGCGTTACAATTAATAGACATTCACGCTTACAAATTGAAATATAACAAAAAATTTCAAATAGTCAAATTTCTGTGACAGTTTTTTACACTAGTGGGGCCCATTTTCGTTATCTTGCCTAGGGCCCACAAACCTACAGGCCGGCACTGCTTGTGCACAATGCACATTTCTTAATATAAAGCCTAAAATGTGTTTTAATGTCTTTAATGTATTAGTGAGTAGTGTATGATCTTTGAATAATATCGGTCTTTAAATGCAAGACATTTAAAGTGCACCTAAATCATACTTGCAAAGTTCCACTGTAGCACAATCAAATATACTTTGATCAGCTACATCTTAAGGTGGACTTCAGCACTACTTCTGCACAATTAAAGTGCATTAAGTACAAAATTAGTCGTTCCAATTTACACTAAAAGACCAACTGCAAAGTATTTTATTAAGTACATAAATATGTAAATGTATTTGTTGCATACGTAGCATAAAATAAATGTATTTTAAATACACTTTAGTATATTTATTTTTCACTAGGGTTTTAATATTTCATTAAAATTTCATGCAAAACTTTAAAAAGTCTTAATAGGCTGTTATTCATAATCTCATATACAAAGGGGTTTACTTTACAATAAACATTGCATTAAAACTGCAAAAATAACCTTTAAAACACTTATTTAGTCTTGATGTGGATAAAAGAAACTCAATCGCCATCTCAGTATACATATATTTTATTAATATATATCTGGAAAACAAATGACAAGTATATAATCTCGGTAAGAAATCAACTGAAACAAAGTGCTGCTGTTTTGCTCAGTTAATCATGAACGCGCCGAAGTAAGTGGCTTCTTGGGGGAAGCGCACTGCGCTTATACTCAGCACGTACAAGGAGAGCCTGTCGCCCTTTTCTAAGCGGAACAGCGCCCCCTGATGGCTGGAATAAAGTTGTACACTAGAGTTTACGCTCGTGCAGGGAGTCACTACAGATTTTGCGAGCATCACTGGTTGTGGATAGGATGCTGTTGTCTTGTATATGTACTGCGTAAAATGCATACTCTGTCCTAACTGTGTTTCAAAATTAACCTGAGAGAAAACGAAGTAAACTCCATCTTTTGGCACCGCTATTTCTCCGTCGGGGCTCAGGCGCATTAACCCTTCCTGACTGAACTGGCCGTTCACGTTGTCCCACTGAATACGATCCAATGCAGGAATTCCGTCTGCAGAAAGTAGAAAGATGAACGCTGTTACCTTATCTCGTACAACATGTGTGTAGTTTAGACATACTTTTCGTACAATGTAAACAGTAAATTGTTACTGTGGGGAAGATCTTACCATTTTTCTGTAGTCGTTGATATTGTTTAAGCTCTTGTTTTGCCCCAACGTGCAAAGCAGGTTTGAAAATCTCAGTGACATTTTGTTCTGTAAGTCCAAGAACATACTTTCAATTAAATACAATGCTTGAATCAGGGTGAGAATTGTGGGGGTGTGGGGTCTGACTTCACAAATCAAGGCAAAAATCCCCCAAAGGAAGTCTAAACAGCATATTATTTTTACATTCAGGCATGTAGTTTCAACTACGTTTTCAAGTTTACCATTTTTGATTGCAGGTTAGTTGTGTTTGTGGGCATAGATAACCTTAGCAACAGTATATGTACCAATAAATAAATAAACACAGGGGCTACATACTTCCATGCTTACCAGTCAAAGGTTTTTGAAAAGTAAAATTTTTAATATTTTTGTTTTAAAATTCTCTTCTGCTCACCAAGACTGCAATTATTTGATCCAAAATACAGCAAAATCAGTAATATTGTTTTTACTATTTAAAATAACTGCTTTCTATTTGAATACATTTTAAAATGTAATTTATTTCTGTGATCAAAGCTAAATTTTCAGCATCATTACTCCAGTCTTCAGTGTCATATGATCCTTCAGAAATCATTCTAATATGTTGATTTGCTGTTCAAGAAACATGTATTATTATTATTATTAGCATCAACATTTAAAGTTGAGTACAGACATATATAATGTTACAAAAGATTTCTATTTCAGATAAATGCTGTTCTTCTAAACTTTTTTTATTCATCACAAATCCTGAAAAATCTTTCTCACCTGTTTTCAACATAATAAAAAATATTTTTTGAGCAGCAAATGAGAATATTAGAATGATTTTTGAAGGATCATGTGACTGGAGTAATGATGCTAAAAATGCCGCTTTGAAATCACAGGAATAAATTACATTTTAAAATATATTCAAATAGACAATTTAAAATAGACTTATTTAAAAAACACTAAAAATCTTACTATCGACTGGTAGTGTGTATATATAAATGTATTTCTATTACCTTCTAATGTTCCCAGTACATGATTCTGTATGTCCAGCAACAGTCTCTGTTCAAAAAGGAATCTAGTTTTAGGATGGAACATCCTAAATATTTTTCTCAATATTAAAAAATGTATTCAGATCTTAAAGCAGTTTTAAAGAGGCTACCTGTTGTGCGGTTTGTTTGAGTTCTTTAATGAACAAGTCACAGCTTGCGATACCTGCTTGATTTGTCGGTTGGGTAACATCTGTGGAGAGACAGTGGATTGGATATCCTCCATCTTTGCCTGTTTCACGAGTCTTTTAAAGTAAAAAAATAAATAAATAATAATAAATTAAAGAATCACATTGTTTGTCTAAATATTTATTTTTAAAAAATTATAACGACTTAGAAAAAGGTCATGATTAAACGATTTAACTCACTCTGTGAACATCCTCGGAGAAGTCATATAGAAGAAAAGCCGTGATAAACGTCTCCGTGCTTAATATTAAAGTAAGAATCAAGAAAGCTATGTACTGGCCCTTTGCAGGCTTGTTTTCATTTGTGTTTTCGTCCAGTTGGCTATAATTAGGACTGATTTGTAGGTTTGATGTCATGTTCCGACAGTGTTCTACAGAGCGCTCGCATGACAGAAAGAGAAAGTAGCTTTCCCTGTCGTATCCTGAAGGAGTCAAAGGTCTGTGAGCTGTTCAGGGCTCTTCCGCATGTCAGTTTGTTTTCCTCGCTGGAAAGTCCCGCGGTCACGGCGCCGCCCCGCTTTGCAGCCTGACTGAATGTGGGAAATCAGGGGTGTCGACTGATCTGAAAACTGGGGGGAGTCTGCAGCGCCACTGTTGTTCATGTTGCTTTTTCATTGTTTTGTATTCCATGTACCATTAACATACAGGGCACAAGTGTGCTAAGGGGTCAGTGTTGGGGAAAGTTACTTTTAAAAGTAATGTATTACAATATTGCGTTACTCCCTAAAAACGATACTTAGTTATTTTTTATGTAGAGTAATGCGTTACATTATTTTCGCGTTACTTTTAATATCTTGTTTTTATCTTATGTTTTTAATATAAAAAGTTCTATTTTTGGTAAATGTAAAAACTTTAACACCAACAGTAAAATGAAGAAACCTCAGACTGAAGAAAATGTGAATTCACATAGCAATAAAAAATGAAGCACAAATGTTAGTTTAATGTTAGTCTAATGTAATTTTTGCTTATTTAGTGTGGTTGAATTGGATCATCGAAGGTCAGCACCAGTTAGTACAATGCGATTAAATACATAAAGAATATATATGAGAGTTAACATATTTCCCCCCAACATGGGGACAGGAAAGCTGTCAATCAGTCAATGGTTAAACAAAGTAACTGGCATTACTTATTTGAAAAAGTATTTCAGATATTACCCAACTGCGAAGTGAAACGCACGGACTGCAAATACATGAGTAATACAGACATCATTCTATGAGGGTTGCGCTTCACTAAATAAAATGATTTAATATATACCTGTTTACAATAAGCACTTCGCGCATACACAGGACAAAGTTTGAGGGTGCACACGTAATATCTGAGGGAGCGCAGAGCCATGATAACTACATATTTGGGAGAGCAAGCCCGCTGCAAGCCGAGATATTCGAGCTGGCACCTTCTCGTATTACAATAATGCGCTTTTTGCATTTGCCATTAAAATAACGCCAAAAACTGCTTCAAATGAACGATGAAAATGAGAATTAAGTCGTAAAAGCTGCAATCCATTTCTTATTGGTTAAAATGAACGGAGACTATCTTCTGTGGGTGCTTTGGGATTGGCGCCTATGCTTTAGCACGCTTTTAAAACATCCCAGTATTTGCGCTGTCTTTTCACACAAAACGAAACTACTCTGCATGCTCTACGCAAATGAGACTGTTATTTAAAACTGTGCTTTATGCTGTACAGTATTTATTTATCATCAGTTGTTCAAATCGCGATAATCGAATACGGTTATGATAATTAAAATATGAAACGGTAATACTAACCGTGGGGAATTTTATCATGATTTACCGTCAAACCGGTAATCGTTACATCCCTACTTGTGTGAGCAAAGACAGTAAGTTTGAGTACAATACGATAACTAGCATTTGAAGAAAAATCATGACACAACATGCCCTGCTTAAGATTTAGGTCTCATTTCTGGTTCGTTAATATAAAATGCTAGATACCTTCTTATTTTCTTGGGTTTTTTTTTTAACCTGTTTGAACTTAACATTCTTTTCTCTCTTGGGGTGAAAGGTCAGGGAATGGCCATGAACAGGAACCCAATGTGGAAATACCGCCAACAGCAGGAGCTGCCAGCTTAGCTTCCAGAGAGGTACAGATTCTCAACACACATTTACAACGTTCAGTTCAACATGCTTGGTGTACAGTATGTAAGCTTCTGTCTTTCTTTTTTTCAGCAGGGGCCTGCTAGTAATCCAGGTGGTCTCCCGCTTCCTTCCCTTCCCTTGTCGTGGACCTCCCGTTGACTTTGGCCCCAACAAACACCACGGATTCTGAGTCCACCAGCCAAACGTCTTTCTTTTTCTTTTTTTTTACTTACTGTAAACTATTAAGTGAAAATTGTTGTTTTGTAGGACCTGTGTATGCATTTCACATTCACAAATGAATTTGTGTAGGCAAATGTTTTAAACAGGTTGAAGTGTACATTTTAAGTTACCCTGTAAGATCTCCCATCCCCAGCAGGAGCCTTAAGGGACTGTTTCCAGAAACAAGCCCAGTGTTGGGGTAAAGGACCCTTATGCTAATGATTACTTACTGAAGAGCCATTTATCTATGGATGAGGGTTTAACTGTGCATGGAAACCGCTCCAGGCTTGACATTCAGCTTTGTATAGCCCTATTTATCCTTTTTATTAATTTCTTCTCTTTTGTATTTCACCCTGCAGTGACCTTTTCTAAAGTAGAGATTAGCTTTTGTCCATCTTGTCCTCTGCAATGCTTGCCTTTCTAGACAACTTTAAATAAATTCATAAGTACGTTACACACTGTCCAGTGTTGCTGGCAGTATTCACAGATTAAATTTTGTGACTTGTCTTTGTACAGCTGTTACAACAAAAGAAAAATACAGAAGCTTTAAATTTAAAAATGAAATGGTCAATTTCCATCAATCAATTCAACCACTAAAAGGTATGGAAAACCATAAAAAGTAGTCTATATACCACTTATTTTTATATATAATCTTATAAAGAAATCTCAAACTTCTTGACTCCATTGTCCACAACAAGATTCTAAGACCCTTTCATGGCAAATAGATTATAAATTTAATCAATAGATTTAATTTACATAAACTTCAAATATGTAAAAAAATAAGTATACTTAAAATAAAAGAAAAAAAGTTTAAGAATTCCAGGACGTTTAGAAGCTGAATGTTCTTCAGGAATCCCATTTTGTTTTTAACAAATACATTTGCATTTTCATTTTCCAGATAAAACATTTTAGAGCTTGGCGTAAATAGAAGGATTTATATATAGTAGTTGTTACAAATCTGGTCGGTGTCTTGCGGTCCGCTCACCGCCAGATGTCACTCTCACCCTGTCACTTCTCACAGACTGCTGCTTTGCACCCCGGACTACTACTCCCATCACCCATCGCGCCTATTGCGTCGATTCCTGTGACCAATCAGTGGCGCTATTAAAAACCCCGGTCTTTCCCTTTGCAAGCCACGGAGTATTGTGAGTTATTGTTGTGTTCATTCTCGTTAGCGTTTTCCTAGTTCCTAGTTCTCTCGCCTGGCTTCCCCGTTTTGACTGTTCGCCGCCTGCCTTCTGGACTCTGCTCGTGTTATTGGATTATTCTCTACGTCTTGCCCGTGATATACCTGTCTGCTCCTGTTTTCGACCCTGCCTGTACGACCATGTCTTTGTCTCGTCCTATTAATAAAAGCTCGCAAGTGGATCCGCTCGCCTCTCGCCTCTCACTCCACGTAACAGAATACTCCGTCACCACAGGATCCAGCAGCTTCACCCCCGGACATTCTGATATGGACACAGACAGGACTTTATTTCGGATCAAACAAGGACCACGCTCACTTGAGCAGTACACCCGTGAGTTTTTAGTTTTTGCAAACTATTCCACCCTACCGGACAGTACTATAATTGAGATTTTTTGTGATGGCGCTAACGAGCGCTTGAGGACAAGTCTGAGACGCGAGGGTCCGCGCTCTTCTCTAGCTGCATTTGTGAACTTTGCTCTTATGTGTGTGGGATCGCCGTATACTGTGGGGGTCGCGAAGGAGGTGCGCGACAACGCAGACAGGGCAGCCGCGCACCCCTCTCGCAGATTGGCGGTAACGCCGGATCACGACGCCACAGACAGATTTTCCGCCTGGATCGCTCGTGAAATGGCGGCCGTGACTGAGCGTGCGCGAGCTATGGCGGCATCAGCAGAGCCCGCGCACAAGATGGCGGCCGCGCCAGAGCGCGTTAACGCGGTAGCGGCGACAGCGGTGCCCGTTCACCAAATGGCGGCCGCGTCGGAGCGCGTCCACACAATGGCGGCGACGGCGGAGCCCGTTCACAAGATGGCGGCGACGGTGGAGCCCGTTCACAAGATGGCGGCGGAAACAGAGCTCCGTCACGTCACAGCTGCCATACAAGAGCCGTTCAAAGGTACAGTTATGTTTCCTGAGTCAAGTCAAGTTCCCAAGTCTATCCAAGTTGCTGCTGTATTTCCTGAGTCAAGTCAAGTTTCCAAGTCAAGTCAAGCTACGGTCCTTGTTCCTGTGTCAAGTCAGGTCAAAGCTGTGTTTCCCGTGTCAAGTCAAGTCAGAGCTATCGCTCCTATCTCAAGTCAAGTAACAGCCATCTTTCCTGAGCCAGAGCCACTGCACAAGATGGCTGCCACGCCAGGGCCACTGCACAAGATGGCTGCCACGCCAGAGCCATTGCACAAGATGGCCGCCATTCCAGAACCTGTGGTCAGCACCCGGACGCCACCTGTGATCATGATGGCCCACGTGCTGGATACACCCCTAATGACGGTATGGGCAGCTAAAGTGGCGCTCCATGTCGCGGCGACTACCCCTGAGTCAAGTCAGGACACAGCTGCCGTTCTCCACGAGTCAAGCCAGGTCACAGCTGTTCCCCACGAGTCAAGCCAAGTCACACCTGTTCTTCACGAGTCAGGTCACATTACAGCTGCTGTCCCTGCTAAGTCAAGTCATGTTACAGCTGCTGTTCCTGTAAAAACAAGTCAGGACACCGCTTCATTTCCAGTGTCAAGTCAAGCGTCTCCCAGGCCCAACCAAGCTAAGGCCACTCTTTCAGAGCCAAGTCAAGCTGCAGGTGCATCTTCTGAGTCAAGTCAAGCTCCAGCTGCCGCTCCAAGGTCAAGTCAGGCCCCCAAGTCCGGTCAGGCCTTTACATCCGATCAAGCTTCCAAGTCTGGTCCAGCAACAGGGTCAGGTCAAGACACAGTCGCTGTTCCTCACGAGTCACGCCAAGTCACAGCTGTACACCACGAGTCAAGCCAAGAGCCAAGTTACGTTACAGCTGTCGTTCCTGAGTCAAGTCACGTTACAGCTGTCGTTCCTGAGCCAAGACACGTTACAGCTGTTGTTCCTGAGCCAAGTCACGTTACAGCTGTTGTTCCTGAGCCAAGTCACGTTACAGCTGTCGTCCCTGAGCCAAGTCACGTTACAGCTGTTGTTCCTGAAGCAAGCCAGGCCTCAGCAGATCCTCGTGAGTCAAGCCTAGTTGTTAGGCCCTGTCATAATGCAGCTTCAGTCTCCAGTCAAACGGCTGTGTCCACCCAAGCTTCAGCATCCAGTCAAGCTGCCAAGTCCGGTCAAGCGGCCAAGTCCAGCGACGTCAGGGCTGTTGTCCCTGAGTCAAGTCAGGTTGTTCCTGAGTCAAGACATGTTACAGCGGATTTCCATGAACCAAGCCCGGTTACAGCTGGTCGTCACAAACCGAGTCAGGTTACTGCTGATCTTCATGAGCCAAGTCAATTCACTACTGATCTTCACGAAGCAGGTCAAGTCACAGTTGGTCACCACGAGTCAAGTCACGCCTCGTCTGACCACTCAGAGTCAAGTCACGCGTCGTCTGACCGCTCAGAGTCAAGTCACGCCTCGTCTGACCCTCCAGAGCCCCGTCACATCTCGTCTATCTGTCTAGAGCCACTCCATGTTTCATCAGACCTCCCAGTGCCTCGTCATGTCTCATCTATTCGTCCAGAGCCAAGTCACGTCTCGTCTGACCTTCCAGAGCCGTGCCATGCCTCGTCTGATATCCCACGATCATGGCCTATCATGATAACCAATGTACTGGACCCACCACAACCTCCCGCTGCTGCTCTTCCTCTAATGGCGGTTGCCATCTGGTGTGTGTGGGCTGCACACTGTGCCCCTGAGGCCACGTCTGTTCACCAGTCTGCTCCAGAGCTCCCGTCCGATCTCAAGCCTGCTCCAGAGTCCCTCTCTGATCTCAAGCCTGCTGCAGAGCTCTCGTCTGGTCTCCAGCCTGCTCCAGAACTCCCCTCTGATCTCAAGTCTGCTGCAGAGCTTTCGTCTGGCCTCCAGCCTGACCCAGAGCTCCCCTCTGATCACAAGCCTGCTTCAGAGGTCCCGTTGGGTCTCAAGTCTGCTCCAGAGGCCTTCCCCAGCGGAGAAGCTGCGCCAATGCCTCCAGAGGTGTCGGCGCCTGCCGTAGAACCTCTTATGGAGGGGGCGTTATCCGCTAAACTCTCTGCTTCTCCCTTTTTCCTGTCTGCACCCTCTGTCACTGTTCTTCCCAGGTCCCAGTCTATGACGCAGCCTCCTGTTCCGCCCCGGAGGGCTGCTGCGCCTCCTGTTCCGCCCCGGAGGGCTGCTGCGCCTCCTGTTCCGCCCCGGAGGGCTCCTGCGCCTCCTGCTCCGCCTCCTGTTCCGCCCTGGAGGGCTGCTGCGCCTCCTGCTCCGCCTCCTGTTCCGCCCTGGAGGGCTGCTGCGCCTACTCCCCCTATTCCGTCTGCCTCCTCTGTCCCTGCTCTCCCCAGGTCCCAGACCGTGACGCAGATTCCTGTTTCGCCCTGGAGGGCTGCTCCGCCTCCCGCTCTGCGTCTGGTTCCGCCCTGGAGGGCTCTGGCGTTGCCTGCTCCGCCCTGGAGGGCTCCTGCTCCGCCTCCGCCCTGGAGGGCTCCTGCGCCTCCTGCTCCGCCTCCTGTTCCGCCCTGGAGGGCTGCTGCGCCTCCTGCTCCGCCTCCTGTTCCGCCCTGGAGGGCTCCTGCGCCTCCTGCTCCGCCCTGGAGGGCTCCTGCACCCCCTGCTCGGCCTCCGCCCTGCAGGCCTCCTGCGCCTCCTGCTCCGCCTCCGGCTCCACCCTGGAAGGCTTCCGCCTCGCCGGTTCTGCCTCAGTCTCCTGGCCCTCCCACCGCTCCCCTGGACTGTTTTTCGGTTGGAGCGTCTGGAAGCCGCTCCTTGGGGGGGGGCTATGTTACAAATCTGGTCGGTGTCTTGCGGTCCGCTCACCGCCAGATGTCACTCTCACCCTGTCACTTCTCACAGACTGCTGCTTTGCACCCCGGACTACTACTCCCATCACCCATCGCGCCTATTGCGTCGATTCCTGTGACCAATCAGTGGCGCTATTAAAAACCCCGGTCTTTCCCTTTGCAAGCCACGGAGTATTGTGAGTTATTGTTGTGTTCATTCTCGTTAGCGTTTTCCTAGTTCCTAGTTCTCTCGCCTGGCTTCCCCGTTTTGACTGTTCGCCGCCTGCCTTCTGGACTCTGCTCGTGTTATTGGATTATTCTCTACGTCTTGCCCGTGATATACCTGTCTGCTCCTGTTTTCGACCCTGCCTGTACGACCATGTCTTTGTCTCGTCCTATTAATAAAAGCTCGCAAGTGGATCCGCTCGCCTCTCGCCTCTCACTCCACGTAACAGTAGTTTAGTGGCATGTTAGTAGTGATAATGTCAATATGTAATGTCATTTTTTTATACACTGTCATAATTATTAAACATTGCTGTTTTTATCTTGATTTGTTTGTATGGTACAAAACTTAAAACACAAGCCTTTGGACACTCTATAACTGAATCAGGTTGAGCTGTTACACATACATTTAGGCCATGCATACGCTGAAGATGGGTAGTAAATAAGCCAAAAGACCTTTTTTTAAATAAAAGCTATAGAGGATAAATGTTTTATTACATTGGAAAGTCTATGCCTACTGTCACGATATCAGAGGAACGAGACCAGAGGCAGATATTAGGTGCAAACCAAACAGGAGTTTTATTGACAATGTTGAAGTAATGATGTGTAAATATGGTTTGAGTAAATGCAATGCTTATCTGCAGGTCTGTTGGTAAGTTGAGATGGTAAATGAGTCCAAGAAGTAAACACAGCACAGAGTCTTGGTTGTAGCAAGGAACATCCAGAGAGAAGAGCATAGAGAGATCTAGAGCTAGCATAAGGTTATAAACAATAGATCAGACAGCAAAGTACTGATTGCCAGGGCCTTATATAGGGTGGGGCTGAGTGGGAACAGGTGTTGGCAATATTATCACAATATTATAAATTGCTTGATTAGAGCAACTGAGAAAAACTGTGGAGTTCTGGAGGAGCTTTTTGCATCCATGGATCAGTGGTATGTCTGGTACAAAAAAAGGGCAAGGCATAAGAGCACTGTCACAACAGTCAGACATGGAGTTGGCTAGTCCTGTTATGGGGTTGCATTGTTATAGTAGGTGCAAATAGTGACTATATGAAGGACATCATGGATTTTTTGAAGTATCTCTGTCAGCGCTGGTAGTAGTTGGCGCTAACTTCTGGGAACTATTAAGAGGCTCCACAATCCGCCATTGTTGTAAAAAAATTTTTTAATTGAGTGCTTGAAAAACAGTAATGAGTATCATCATTGTCAAATCATAACAATACAGCAACAATAATAAACCAGGGCCCTACAGATTCAATAGAGAGAACTCAATAGATTCAAAATATATTTTCATTTCAAGTTTGTATCATTTAAAAAAAAAAAGAAAAAAAAAAGAAAAAAGAGATTTGCATTTAGAAAATCCACATTTATGAATATGATATTTTGACTAACAGTAAAATAAGGTTCATGACATAAGTATCACATTCATGAAAAACAAAAGTTGCATTTCATAGAGTCAAAATTAGGATTCACGTATTTGATAAAATCAAGAATATCACATCAAAATGTCATTGTATAAGAGCAATTCCAGAATAAATGTAAATAGGTCTAGAGTTCTCTAAACAGAAAGAACTTTGCTGTAAAAAACTGGTCCTTTGGAGTGAATCCCCGCCCACAACCCGAGAAAGGTATTCCTACACAACTGGAGGCTGCAGTTTCAGGACCGCATTTCTAGGACCCTATAGTTTTTTTTTTTTTTTTTGTATTATTTTATTTATTTATTGTATTTATGTATGTATTATTTTAATAGCGCTTGCTATTGTGTATGTTATTATATTTTAAAGAAATATGTAGTTAGTTAATTGTATACACTTAATTATTGTCCTAACCAACTCCTAACCCTTAACATACCCTTAACATTGGAAACCCGATTGAAATATTTAACCTAATTTATTTCAATATATTCTATATATATTCTGGTTTTAAATTCAGTTTTCTTGTAAAGAAAGACTTGTATCTTTGCGAGACTTCAGTTCATTAGCTGCAGCACAGCCATTCACGTCTGATGTGTGACACGCATAAAGTGCAGTAAACGGTAAAACAATTGCGCTACAAATTAGTGTGTTTATTGGTACATTAATAAATGTAAGATAATTTGAATACAAATGCTAGTTTATAACATTCAGCAGAACAATGTCCTGTTTTGCACAGCTAAATAGGCTAAATGGAGATAGCTGACACCGCCTCGAACACAAGTTCACACCAGGTCTTACATTAAAAATAAGATGGAAGGATTAAAAAAATGAATAGTTTTTGTTTTATGCTTGAGTCAGGTCTCCTCTAGATGGCCCTGTCACAAAAAATAGGGTCTTAGAAGTGCGGTCCTGAAACTGCAGCCTACGGTTGTGCAGGAACATACTATTGGCACAACCCCTTAAAGTTTTAATAAGAACTTCCTTTACATACATTTCCCGTTGTTACCCTTCATTCAGCGGTAGCTATACATTTTTAACATTATTAACATTTTATATGCGACGGAATGGCAGGTAAGAATAATTATTGTACATAATATCTGTGTGTGAGTTAGAAAAGTTCATTTGTACCTGTATATGACTAATATTTTTGAAGAAATCGCAGAACATTGAGATCGAAAGTGAAAATAAAAAACAACAATGAACATATAGGCCAACAAGTTAAAGCCGCCGTTCTAAATTTAAGGCATTTAGCAGATCTTCGACTGAAAATGATTTAGATTAATATGTCAGATTTATGCAAAAGATGCCATTCAAAATTGTGTGAAAATGTATTAACTGTATTAACTAGTTGCCATATCAACACAATATAGAGAAAAACGTGCGCTGAAGACATCGCTGAACATTTATTTTTCCATAACAAAAGTAATTTCTGGCTAAAGTACATTTTTCGTCTCAGTTTTTAGTACTAATTTAAAACGCGACTAGTCTATTATTTTAATCTCCAGTCCATTATTAGATCACTTTAGAACTTCCATTCTTTTGGGATAAATAAAGAACACGTACACACTGTAATTCTAAAACAAAGCAACATACTTGCACTACCCTGGTAAAAAAACAAAAAAAACTAAAAAAACAAAACAAAAAACAAACAAACAAAACAAAAAACAAAAACAAACAACAAAAAAAAAAAACAGCATATGCTGGTAGGTATGTTTTGATGCTGGGATGCTGGTTAGGTATGTTTTGATGCTGGTTTAAGCTGGTCCTTAGCTGGTTTAAGCTGGTCCTTTGCTGGTTTATGCTGGTCCTTGACCAGCAACATGATCAGAATAAACCAGCTAAGGACCAGGACCAGGACCAGGACCAGCTTAAACCAGCATCCCAGCATCAAAACATACCTACCAGCATATGCTG
>JAMKFB010000814.1:0-23098 GCA_036247105.1 Cirrhinus mrigala
GAGAAAAGGCGTTTTAGAGCATTTCTGAGCAAGCCTTCTTTTCATAAGCAGGGATGCATAAAATCGCTATTAGTGATCCTAGAAGTCCTTAACTAAGCGTTTTAATGCATTGAGGCTCTAACTAAATTTCACATGCATAAAGCTTCTAACACATCAAGAAGTATTTTCCTGCATTGCAAATAACATTCCTTTCATGCATATGAAATATTTTTAATGTGGCTCAGCTTTTTTCATCAAACTGCATAACTAGCGTTTTCTGACCGAGAAAAGGCGTTTTAGAGCATTTCTGAGCAAGCCTTCTTTTCATAAGCAGGGATGCATAAAAACGCTATTCGTGATCCTAGAAGTCCTTAACTAAGCGTTTTATGCATTCAGGCTCTAACTAAATTTCACATGCATAAAACTTCTAACACATCAAGAAGTGTTTTCCTGCATTGCAAATAACATTCCTTTCATGCATATGAAATATTTTTAATGTGGCTCAGCTTTTTTCATCAAACTGCATAACTAGCGTTTTCTGACCGAGAAAAGGCGTTTTAGAGCATTTCTGAGCAAGCCTTCTTTTCATAAGCAGGGATGCATAAAAACGCTATTCGTGATCCTAGAAGTCCTTAACTAAGCGTTTTATGCATTCAGGCTCAAACTAAATTTCACATGCATAAAACTTCTAACACATCAAGAAGTGTTTTCCTGCATTGCAAATAACATTCCTTTCATGCATATGAAATATTTTTAATGTGGCTCAGCTTTTTTCATCAAACTGCATAACTAGCGTTTTCTGACCGAGAAAAGGCGTTTTAGAGCATTTCTGAGCAAGCCTTCTTTTCATAAGCAGGGATGCATAAAAACGCTATTCGTGATCCTAGAAGTCCTTAACTAAGCGTTTTATGCATTCAGGCTCTAACTAAATTTCACATGCATAAAACTTCTAACACATCAAGAAGTATTTTCCTGCATTGCAAATAACATTCCTTTCATGCATATGAAATATTTTTAATGTGGCTCAGCTTTTTTCATCAAACTGCATAACTAGCGTTTTCTGACCGAGAAAAGGCGTTTTAGAGCATTTCTGAGCAAGCCTTCTTTTCATAAGCAGGGATGCATAAAAACGCTATTCGTGATCCTAGAAGTCCTTAACTAAGCGTTTTATGCATTCAGGCTCTAACTAAATTTCATATGCATAAAACTTCTAACACATCAAGAAGTGTTTTCCTGCATTGCAAATAACATTCCTTTCATGCATATGAAATATTTTTAATGTGGCTCAGCTTTTTTCATCAAACTGCATAACTAGCGTTTTCTGACCGAGAAAAGGCGTTTTAGAGCATTTCTGAGCAAGCCTTCTTTTCATAAGCAGGGATGCATAAAAACGCTATTCGTGATCCTAGAAGTCCTTAACTAAGCGTTTTAATGCATTGAGGCTCTAACTAAATTTCACATGCATAAAACTTCTAACACATCAAGAAGTGTTTTCCTGCATTGCAAATAACATTCCTTTCATGCATATGAAATATTTTTAATGTGGCTCAGCTTTTTTCATCAAACTGCATAACTAGCGTTTTCTGACCGAGAAAAGGCGTTTTAGAGCATTTCTGAGCAAGCCTTCTTTTCATAAGCAGGGATGCATAAAAACGCTATTCGTGATCCTAGAAGTCCTTAACTAAACGTTTTATGCATTCAGGCTCAAACTAAATTTCACATGCATAAAACTTCTAACACATCAAGAAGTGTTTTCCTGCATTGCAAATAACATTCCTTTCATGCATATGAAATATTTTTAATGTGGCTCAGCTTTTTTCATCAAACTGCATAACTAGCGTTTTCTGACCGAGAAAAGGCGTTTTAGAGCATTTCTGAGCAAGCCTTCTTTTCATAAGCAGGGATGCATAAAAACGCTATTCGTGATCCTAGAAGTCCTTAACTAAGCGTTTTAATGCATTGAGGCTCTAACTAAATTTCACATGCATAAAACTTCTAACACATCAAGAAGTATTTTCCTGCATTGCAAATAACATTCCTTTCATGCATATGAAATATTTTTAATGTGGCTCAGCTTTTTTCATCAAACTGCATAACTAGCGTTTTCTGACCGAGAAAAGGCGTTTTAGAGCATTTCTGAGCAAGCCTTCTTTTCATAAGCAGGGATGCATAAAAACGCTATTCGTGATCCTAGAAGTCCTTAACTAAGCGTTTTATGCATTCAGGCTCTAACTAAATTTCACATGCATAAAACTTCTAACACATCAAGAAGTATTTTCCTGCATTGCAAATAACATTCCTTTCATGCATATGAAATATTTTTAATGTGGCTCAGCTTTTTTCATCAAACTGCATAACTAGCGTTTTCTGACCGAGAAAAGGCGTTTTAGAGCATTTCTGAGCAAGCCTTCTTTTCATAAGCAGGGATGCATAAAAATCGCTATTCGTGATCCTAGAAGTCCTTAACTAAGCGTTTTATGCATTGAGGCTCTAACTAAATTTCACATGCATAAAACTTCTAACACATCAAGAAGTGTTTTCCTGCATTGCAAATAACATTCCTTTCATGCATATGAAATATTTTTAATGTGGCTCAGCTTTTTTCATCAAACTGCATAACTAGCGTTTTCTGACCGAGAAAAGGCGTTTTAGAGCATTTCTGAGCAAGCCTTCTTTTCATAAGCAGGGATGCATAAAATCGCTATTCGTGATCCTAGAAGGTCCTTAACTAAGCGTTTTAATGCATTGAGGCTCTAACTAAATTTCACATGCATAAAACTTCTAACACATCAAGAAGTATTTTCCTGCATTGCAAATAACATTCCTTTCATGCATATGAAATATTTTTAATGTGGCTCAGCTTTTTTCATCAAACTGCATAACTAGCGTTTTCTGACCGAGAAAAGGCGTTTTAGAGCATTTCTGAGCAAGCCTTCTTTTCATAAGCAGGGATGCATAAAAACGCTATTCGTGATCCTAGAAGTCCTTAACTAAACGTTTTATGCATTCAGGCTCAAACTAAATTTCACATGCATAAAACTTCTAACACATCAAGAAGTATTTTCCTGCATTGCAAATAACATTCCTTTCATGCATATGAAATATTTTTAATGTGGCTCAGCTTTTTTCATCAAACTGCATAACTAGCGTTTTCTGACCGAGAAAAGGCGTTTTAGAGCATTTCTGAGCAAGCCTTCTTTTCATAAGCAGGGATGCATAAAAACGCTATTCGTGATCCTAGAAGTCCTTAACTAAACGTTTTATGCATTCAGGCTCTAACTAAATTTCACATGCATAAAACTTCTAACACATCAAGAAGTGTTTTCCTGCATTGCAAATAACATTCCTTTCATGCATATGAAATATTTTTAATGTGGCTCAGCTTTTTTCATCAAACTGCATAACTAGCGTTTTCTGACCGAGAAAAGGCGTTTTAGAGCATTTCTGAGCAAGCCTTCTTTTCATAAGCAGGGATGCATAAAAACGCTATTCGTGATCCTAGAAGTCCTTAACTAAGCGTTTTAATGCATTCAGGCTCTAACTAAATTTCACATGCATAAAGCTTCTAACACATCAAGAAGTATTTTCCTGCATTGCAAATAACATTCCTTTCATGCATATGAAATATTTTTAATGTGGCTCAGCTTTTTTCATCAAACTGCATAACTAGCGTTTTCTGACCGAGAAAAGGCGTTTTAGAGCATTTCTGAGCAAGCCTTCTTTTCATAAGCAGGGATGCATAAAAACGCTATTCGTGATCCTAGAAGTCCTTAACTAAACGTTTTATGCATTCAGGCTCAAACTAAATTTCACATGCATAAAACTTCTAACACATCAAGAAGTATTTTCCTGCATTGCAAATAACATTCCTTTCATGCATATGAAATATTTTTAATGTGGCTCAGCTTTTTTCATCAAACTGCATAACTAGCGTTTTCTGACCGAGAAAAGGCGTTTTAGAGCATTTCTGAGCAAGCCTTCTTTTCATAAGCAGGGATGCATAAAAACGCTATTCGTGATCCTAGAAGGCCTTAACTAAACGTTTTATGCATTCAGGCTCTAACTAAATTTCACATGCATAAAACTTCTAACACATCAAGAAGTGTTTTCCTGCATTGCAAATAACATTCCTTTCATGCATATGAAATATTTTTAATGTGGCTCAGCTTTTTTCATCAAACTGCATAACTAGCGTTTTCTGACCGAGAAAAGGCGTTTTAGAGCATTTCTGAGCAAGCCTTCTTTTCATAAGCAGGGATGCATAAAATCACTATTCGTGATCCTAGAAGTCCTTAACTAAGCGTTTTAATGCATTGAGGCTCTAACTAAATTTCATATGCATAAAGCTTCTAACACATCAAGAAGTATTTTCCTGCATTGCAAATAACATTCCTTTCATGCATATGAAATATTTTTAATGTGGCTCAGCTTTTTTCATCAAACTGCATAACTAGCGTTTTCTGACCGAGAAAAGGCGTTTTAGAGCATTTCTGAGCAAGCCTTCTTTTCATAAGCAGGGATGCATAAAATCGCTATTCGTGATCCTAGAAGTCCTTAACTAAGCGTTTTATGCATTCAGGCTCTAACTAAATTTCATATGCATAAAACTTCTAACACATCAAGAAGTGTTTTCCTGCATTGCAAATAACATTCCTTTCATGCATATGAAATATTTTTAATGTGGCTCAGCTTTTTTCATCAAACTGCATAACTAGCGTTTTCTGACCGAGAAAAGGCGTTTTAGAGCATTTCTGAGCAAGCCTTCTTTTCATAAGCAGGGATGCATAAAAACGCTATTCGTGATCCTAGAAGGCCTTAACTAAACGTTTTATGCATTCAGGCTCTAACTAAATTTCACATGCATAAAACTTCTAACACATCAAGAAGTGTTTTCCTGCATTGCAAATAACATTCCTTTCATGCATATGAAATATTTTTAATGTGGCTCAGCTTTTTTCATCAAACTGCATAACTAGCGTTTTCTGACCGAGAAAAGGCGTTTTAGAGCATTTCTGAGCAAGCCTTCTTTTCATAAGCAGGGATGCATAAAATCACTATTAGTGATCCTAGAAGTCCTTAACTAAGCGTTTTAATGCATTGAGGCTCTAACTAAATTTCATATGCATAAAGCTTCTAACACATCAAGAAGTATTTTCCTGCATTGCAAATAACATTCCTTTCATGCATATGAAATATTTTTAATGTGGCTCAGCTTTTTTCATCAAACTGCATAACTAGCGTTTTCTGACCGAGAAAAGGCGTTTTAGAGCATTTCTGAGCAAGCCTTCTTTTCATAAGCAGGGATGCATAAAAACGCTATTCGTGATCCTAGAAGGCCTTAACTAAGCGTTTTATGCATTCAGGCTCTAACTAAATTTCACATGCATAAAGCTTCTAACACATCAAGAAGTGTTTTCCTGCATTGCAAATAACATTCCTTTCATGCATATGAAATATTTTTAATGTGGCTCAGCTTTTTTCATCAAACTGCATAACTAGCGTTTTCTGACCGAGAAAAGGCGTTTTAGAGCATTTCTGAGCAAGCCTTCTTTTCATAAGCAGGGATGCATAAAAACGCTATTCGTGATCCTAGAAGGCCTTAACTAAACGTTTTATGCATTCAGGCTCAAACTAAATTTCACATGCATAAAACTTCTAACACATCAAGAAGTGTTTTCCTGCATTGCAAATAACATTCCTTTCATGCATATGAAATATTTTTAATGTGGCTCAGCTTTTTTCATCAAACTGCATAACTAGCGTTTTCTGACCGAGAAAAGGCGTTTTAGAGCATTTCTGAGCAAGCCTTCTTTTCATAAGCAGGGATGCATAAAATCACTATTAGTGATCCTAGAAGTCCTTAACTAAGCGTTTTAATGCATTGAGGCTCTAACTAAATTTCATATGCATAAAGCTTCTAACACATCAAGAAGTATTTTCCTGCATTGCAAATAACATTCCTTTCATGCATATGAAATATTTTTAATGTGGCTCAGCTTTTTTCATCAAACTGCATAACTAGCGTTTTCTGACCGAGAAAAGGCGTTTTAGAGCATTTCTGAGCAAGCCTTCTTTTCATAAGCAGGGATGCATAAAATCGCTATTCGTGATCCTAGAAGTCCTTAACTAAGCGTTTTATGCATTCAGGCTCTAACTAAATTTCACATGCATAAAACTTCTAACACATCAAGAAGTGTTTTCCTGCATTGCAAATAACATTCCTTTCATGCATATGAAATATTTTTAATGTGGCTCAGCTTTTTTCATCAAACTGCATAACTAGCGTTTTCTGACCGAGAAAAGGCGTTTTAGAGCATTTCTGAGCAAGCCTTCTTTTCATAAGCAGGGATGCATAAAATCGCTATTCGTGATCCTAGAAGTCCTTAACTAAGCGTTTTAATGCATTGAGGCTCTAACTAAATTTCACATGCATAAAACTTCTAACACATCAAGAAGTGTTTTCCTGCATTGCAAATAACATTCCTTTCATGCATATGAAATATTTTTAATGTGGCTCAGCTTTTTTCATCAAACTGCATAACTAGCGTTTTCTGACCGAGAAAAGGCGTTTTAGAGCATTTCTGAGCAAGCCTTCTTTTCATAAGCAGGGATGCATAAAAACGCTATTCGTGATCCTAGAAGGCCTTAACTAAACGTTTTATGCATTCAGGCTCAAACTAAATTTCACATGCATAAAACTTCTAACACATCAAGAAGTATTTTCCTGCATTGCAAATAACATTCCTTTCATGCATATGAAATATTTTTAATGTGGCTCAGCTTTTTTCATCAAACTGCATAACTAGCGTTTTCTGACCGAGAAAAGGCGTTTTAGAGCATTTCTGAGCAAGCCTTCTTTTCATAAGCAGGGATGCATAAAAACGCTATTCGTGATCCTAGAAGGCCTTAACTAAACGTTTTATGCATTCAGGCTCAAACTAAATTTCACATGCATAAAACTTCTAACACATCAAGAAGTATTTTCCTGCATTGCAAATAACATTCCTTTCATGCATATGAAATATTTTTAATGTGGCTCAGCTTTTTTCATCAAACTGCATAACTAGCGTTTTCTGACCGAGAAAAGGCGTTTTAGAGCATTTCTGAGCAAGCCTTCTTTTCATAAGCAGGGATGCATAAAAACGCTATTCGTGATCCTAGAAGTCCTTAACTAAACGTTTTAATGCATTCAGGCTCTAACTAAATTTCACATGCATAAAACTTCTAACACATCAAGAAGTATTTTCCTGCATTGCAAATAACATTCCTTTCATGCATATGAAATATTTTTAATGTGGCTCAGCTTTTTTCATCAAACTGCATAACTAGCGTTTTCTGACCGAGAAAAGGCGTTTTAGAGCATTTCTGAGCAAGCCTTCTTTTCATAAGCAGGGATGCATAAAAACGCTATTCGTGATCCTAGAAGGCCTTAACTAAACGTTTTATGCATTCAGGCTCAAACTAAATTTCACATGCATAAAACTTCTAACACATCAAGAAGTATTTTCCTGCATTGCAAATAACATTCCTTTCATGCATATGAAATATTTTTAATGTGGCTCAGCTTTTTTCATCAAACTGCATAACTAGCGTTTTCTGACCGAGAAAAGGCGTTTTAGAGCATTTCTGAGCAAGCCTTCTTTTCATAAGCAGGGATGCATAAAAACGCTATTCGTGATCCTAGAAGTCCTTAACTAAACGTTTTATGCATTCAGGCTCAAACTAAATTTCACATGCATAAAACTTCTAACACATCAAGAAGTATTTTCCTGCATTGCAAATAACATTCCTTTCATGCATATGAAATATTTTTAATGTGGCTCAGCTTTTTTCATCAAACTGCATAACTAGCGTTTTCTGACCGAGAAAAGGCGTTTTAGAGCATTTCTGAGCAAGCCTTCTTTTCATAAGCAGGGATGCATAAAAACGCTATTCGTGATCCTAGAAGGCCTTAACTAAACGTTTTATGCATTCAGGCTCAAACTAAATTTCACATGCATAAAACTTCTAACACATCAAGAAGTGTTTTCCTGCATTGCAAATAACATTCCTTTCATGCATATTAAATATTTTTAATGTGGCTCAGCTTTTTTCATCAAACTGCATAACTAGCGTTTTCTGACCGAGAAAAGGCGTTTTAGAGCATTTCTGAGCAAGCCTTCTTTTCATAAGCAGGGATGCATAAAATCACTATTAGTGATCCTAGAAGTCCTTAACTAAGCGTTTTAATGCATTGAGGATCTAACTAAATTTCATATGCATAAAGCTTCTAACACATCAAGAAGTATTTTCCTGCATTGCAAATAACATTCCTTTCATGCATATGAAATATTTTTAATGTGGCTCAGCTTTTTTCATCAAACTGCATAACTAGCGTTTTCTGACCGAGAAAAGGCGTTTTAGAGCATTTCTGAGCAAGCCTTCTTTTCATAAGCAGGGATGCATAAAATCACTATTAGTGATCCTAGAAGTCCTTAACTAAGTGTTTTAATGCATTGAGGCTCTAACTAAATTTCATATGCATAAAACTTCTAACACATCAAGAAGTGTTTTCCTGCATTGCAAATAACAGTCCTTTCATGCATATTAAATATTTTCAATGTGGCTCAGCTTTTTTCATCAAACTGCATAACTAGCGTTTTCTGACCGAGAAAAGGCGTTTTAGAGCATTTCTGAGCAAGCCTTCTTTTCATAAGCAGGGATGCATAAAAACGCTATTCGTGATCCTAGAAGGCCTTAACTAAACGTTTTAATGCATTGAGGCTCTAACTAAATTTCACATGCATAAAGCTTCTAACACATCAAGAAGTGTTTTCCTGCATTGCAAATAACATTCCTTTCATGCATATGAAATATTTTTAATGTGGCTCAGCTTTTTTCATCAAACTGCATAACTAGCGTTTTCTGACCGAGAAAAGGCGTTTTAGAGCATTTCTGAGCAAGCCTTCTTTTCATAAGCAGGGATGCATAAAAACGCTATTCGTGATCCTAGAAGGCCTTAACTAAACGTTTTATGCATTCAGGCTCAAACTAAATTTCACATGCATAAAACTTCTAACACATCAAGAAGTATTTTCCTGCATTGCAAATAACATTCCTTTCATGCATATGAAATATTTTTAATGTGGCTCAGCTTTTTTCATCAAACTGCATAACTAGCGTTTTCTGACCGAGAAAAGGCGTTTTAGAGCATTTCTGAGCAAGCCTTCTTTTCATAAGCAGGGATGCATAAAAACGCTATTCGTGATCCTAGAAGGCCTTAACTAAACGTTTTATGCATTCAGGCTCAAACTAAATTTCACATGCATAAAACTTCTAACACATCAAGAAGTATTTTCCTGCATTGCAAATAACATTCCTTTCATGCATATGAAATATTTTTAATGTGGCTCAGCTTTTTTCATCAAACTGCATAACTAGCGTTTTCTGACCGAGAAAAGGCGTTTTAGAGCATTTCTGAGCAAGCCTTCTTTTCATAAGCAGGGATGCATAAAATCCTATTAGTGATCCTAGAAGTCCTTAACTAAGCGTTTTAATGCATTGAGGCTCTAACTAAATTTCATATGCATAAAGCTTCTAACACATCAAGAAGTATTTTCCTGCATTGCAAATAACATTCCTTTCATGCATATGAAATATTTTTAATGTGGCTCAGCTTTTTTCATCAAACTGCATAACTAGCGTTTTCTGACCGAGAAAAGGCGTTTTAGAGCATTTCTGAGCAAGCCTTCTTTTCATAAGCAGGGATGCATAAAATCACTATTCGTGATCCTAGAAGTCCTTAACTAAGCGTTTTAATGCATTGAGGCTCTAACTAAATTTCACATGCATAAAGCTTCTAACACATCAAGAAGTATTTTCCTGCATTGCAAATAACATTCCTTTCATGCATATGAAATATTTTTAATGTGGCTCAGCTTTTTTCATCAAACTGCATAACTAGCGTTTTCTGACCGAGAAAAGGCGTTTTAGAGCATTTCTGAGCAAGCCTTCTTTTCATAAGCAGGGATGCATAAAAACGCTATTCGTGATCCTAGAAGTCCTTAACTAAACGTTTTATGCATTCAGGCTCAAACTAAATTTCACATGCATAAAACTTCTAACACATCAAGAAGTATTTTCCTGCATTGCAAATAACATTCCTTTCATGCATATGAAATATTTTTAATGTGGCTCAGCTTTTTTCATCAAACTGCATAACTAGCGTTTTCTGACCGAGAAAAGGCGTTTTAGAGCATTTCTGAGCAAGCCTTCTTTTCATAAGCAGGGATGCATAAAAACGCTATTCGTGATCCTAGAAGGCCTTAACTAAACGTTTTATGCATTCAGGCTCAAACTAAATTTCACATGCATAAAACTTCTAACACATCAAGAAGTGTTTTCCTGCATTGCAAATAACATTCCTTTCATGCATATGAAATATTTTTAATGTGGCTCAGCTTTTTTCATCAAACTGCATAACTAGCGTTTTCTGACCGAGAAAAGGCGTTTTAGAGCATTTCTGAGCAAGCCTTCTTTTCATAAGCAGGGATGCATAAAATCGCTATTCGTGATCCTAGAAGTCCTTAACTAAACGTTTTAATGCATTGAGGCTCTAACTAAATTTCATATGCATAAAACTTCTAACACATCAAGAAGTATTTTCCTGCATTGCAAATAACATTCCTTTCATGCATATGAAATATTTTTAATGTGGCTCAGCTTTTTTCATCAAACTGCATAACTAGCGTTTTCTGACCGAGAAAAGGCGTTTTAGAGCATTTCTGAGCAAGCCTTCTTTTCATAAGCAGGGATGCATAAAATCACTATTAGTGATCCTAGAAGTCCTTAACTAAGCGTTTTAATGCATTGAGGCTCTAACTAAATTTCATATGCATAAAGCTTCTAACACATCAAGAAGTATTTTCCTGCATTGCAAATAACATTCCTTTCATGCATATGAAATATTTTTAATGTGGCTCAGCTTTTTTCATCAAACTGCATAACTAGCGTTTTCTGACCGAGAAAAGGCGTTTTAGAGCATTTCTGAGCAAGCCTTCTTTTCATAAGCAGGGATGCATAAAAACGCTATTCGTGATCCTAGAAGTCCTTAACTAAACGTTTTATGCATTCAGGCTCAAACTAAATTTCACATGCATAAAACTTCTAACACATCAAGAAGTATTTTCCTGCATTGCAAATAACATTCCTTTCATGCATATGAAATATTTTTAATGTGGCTCAGCTTTTTTCATCAAACTGCATAACTAGCGTTTTCTGACCGAGAAAAGGCGTTTTAGAGCATTTCTGAGCAAGCCTTCTTTTCATAAGCAGGGATGCATAAAAACGCTATTCGTGATCCTAGAAGGCCTTAACTAAACGTTTTATGCATTCAGGCTCAAACTAAATTTCACATGCATAAAACTTCTAACACATCAAGAAGTATTTTCCTGCATTGCAAATAACATTCCTTTCATGCATATGAAATATTTTTAATGTGGCTCAGCTTTTTTCATCAAACTGCATAACTAGCGTTTTCTGACCGAGAAAAGGCGTTTTAGAGCATTTCTGAGCAAGCCTTCTTTTCATAAGCAGGGATGCATAAAAACGCTATTCGTGATCCTAGAAGTCCTTAACTAAGCGTTTTAATGCATTGAGGCTCTAACTAAATTTCATATGCATAAAACTTCTAACACATCAAGAAGTATTTTCCTGCATTGCAAATAACATTCCTTTCATGCATATGAAATATTTTTAATGTGGCTCAGCTTTTTTCATCAAACTGCATAACTAGCGTTTTCTGACCGAGAAAAGGCGTTTTAGAGCATTTCTGAGCAAGCCTTCTTTTCATAAGCAGGGATGCATAAAATCACTATTAGTGATCCTAGAAGTCCTTAACTAAGCGTTTTAATGCATTGAGGCTCTAACTAAATTTCACATGCATAAAGCTTCTAACACATCAAGAAGTATTTTCCTGCATTGCAAATAACATTCCTTTCATGCATATGAAATATTTTTAATGTGGCTCAGCTTTTTTCATCAAACTGCATAACTAGCGTTTTCTGACCGAGAAAAGGCGTTTTAGAGCATTTCTGAGCAAGCCTTCTTTTCATAAGCAGGGATGCATAAAAACGCTATTCGTGATCCTAGAAGTCCTTAACTAAACGTTTTAATGCATTGAGGCTCTAACTAAATTTCACATGCATAAAACTTCTAACACATCAAGAAGTATTTTCCTGCATTGCAAATAACATTCCTTTCATGCATATGAAATATTTTTAATGTGGCTCAGCTTTTTTCATCAAACTGCATAACTAGCGTTTTCTGACCGAGAAAAGGCGTTTTAGAGCATTTCTGAGCAAGCCTTCTTTTCATAAGCAGGGATGCATAAAAACGCTATTCGTGATCCTAGAAGTCCTTAACTAAACGTTTTAATGCATTGAGGCTCTAACTAAATTTCATATGCATAAAACTTCTAACACATCAAGAAGTGTTTTCCTGCATTGCAAATAACATTCCTTTCATGCATATGAAATATTTTTAATGTGGCTCAGCTTTTTTCATCAAACTGCATAACTAGCGTTTTCTGACCGAGAAAAGGCGTTTTAGAGCATTTCTGAGCAAGCCTTCTTTTCATAAGCAGGGATGCATAAAAACGCTATTCGTGATCCTAGAAGTCCTTAACTAAACGTTTTAATGCATTGAGGCTCTAACTAAATTTCATATGCATAAAGCTTCTAACACATCAAGAAGTGTTTTCCTGCATTGCAAATAACATTCCTTTCATGCATATGAAATATTTTTAATGTGGCTCAGCTTTTTTCATCAAACTGCATAACTAGCGTTTTCTGACCGAGAAAAGGCGTTTTAGAGCATTTCTGAGCAAGCCTTCTTTTCATAAGCAGGGATGCATAAAAACGCTATTCGTGATCCTAGAAGGCCTTAACTAAACGTTTTATGCATTCAGGCTCAAACTAAATTTCACATGCATAAAACTTCTAACACATCAAGAAGTATTTTCCTGCATTGCAAATAACATTCCTTTCATGCATATGAAATATTTTTAATGTGGCTCAGCTTTTTTCATCAAACTGCATAACTAGCGTTTTCTGACCGAGAAAAGGCGTTTTAGAGCATTTCTGAGCAAGCCTTCTTTTCATAAGCAGGGATGCATAAAAACGCTATTCGTGATCCTAGAAGGCCTTAACTAAACGTTTTATGCATTCAGGCTCAAACTAAATTTCACATGCATAAAACTTCTAACACATCAAGAAGTATTTTCCTGCATTGCAAATAACATTCCTTTCATGCATATGAAATATTTTTAATGTGGCTCAGCTTTTTTCATCAAACTGCATAACTAGCGTTTTCTGACCGAGAAAAGGCGTTTTAGAGCATTTCTGAGCAAGCCTTCTTTTCATAAGCAGGGATGCATAAAATCGCTATTAGTGATCCTAGAAGTCCTTAACTAAGCGTTTTAATGCATTGAGGCTCTAACTAAATTTCACATGCATAAAGCTTCTAACACATCAAGAAGTATTTTCCTGCATTGCAAATAACATTCCTTTCATGCATATGAAATATTTTTAATGTGGCTCAGCTTTTTTCATCAAACTGCATAACTAGCGTTTTCTGACCGAGAAAAGGCGTTTTAGAGCATTTCTGAGCAAGCCTTCTTTTCATAAGCAGGGATGCATAAAAATCGCTATTCGTGATCCTAGAAGTCCTTAACTAAGCGTTTTAATGCATTGAGGCTCTAACTAAATTTCACATGCATAAAACTTCTAACACATCAAGAAGTATTTTCCTGCATTGCAAATAACATTCCTTTCATGCATATGAAATATTTTTAATGTGGCTCAGCTTTTTTCATCAAACTGCATAACTAGCGTTTTCTGACCGAGAAAAGGCGTTTTAGAGCATTTCTGAGCAAGCCTTCTTTTCATAAGCAGGGATGCATAAAAACGCTATTCGTGATCCTAGAAGTCCTTAACTAAACGTTTTATGCATTCAGGCTCAAACTAAATTTCACATGCATAAAACTTCTAACACATCAAGAAGTATTTTCCTGCATTGCAAATAACATTCCTTTCATGCATATGAAATATTTTTAATGTGGCTCAGCTTTTTTCATCAAACTGCATAACTAGCGTTTTCTGACCGAGAAAAGGCGTTTTAGAGCATTTCTGAGCAAGCCTTCTTTTCATAAGCAGGGATGCATAAAAACGCTATTCGTGATCCTAGAAGGCCTTAACTAAACGTTTTATGCATTCAGGCTCAAACTAAATTTCACATGCATAAAACTTCTAACACATCAAGAAGTATTTTCCTGCATTGCAAATAACATTCCTTTCATGCATATGAAATATTTTTAATGTGGCTCAGCTTTTTTCATCAAACTGCATAACTAGCGTTTTCTGACCGAGAAAAGGCGTTTTAGAGCATTTCTGAGCAAGCCTTCTTTTCATAAGCAGGGATGCATAAAAACGCTATTCGTGATCCTAGAAGTCCTTAACTAAGCGTTTTAATGCATTGAGGCTCTAACTAAATTTCATATGCATAAAGCTTCTAACACATCAAGAAGTATTTTCCTGCATTGCAAATAACATTCCTTTCATGCATATGAAATATTTTTAATGTGGCTCAGCTTTTTTCATCAAACTGCATAACTAGCGTTTTCTGACCGAGAAAAGGCGTTTTAGAGCATTTCTGAGCAAGCCTTCTTTTCATAAGCAGGGATGCATAAAAACGCTATTCGTGATCCTAGAAGTCCTTAACTAAGCGTTTTAATGCATTGAGGCTCTAACTAAATTTCACATGCATAAAACTTCTAACACATCAAGAAGTATTTTCCTGCATTGCAAATAACATTCCTTTCATGCATATGAAATATTTTTAATGTGGCTCAGCTTTTTTCATCAAACTGCATAACTAGCGTTTTCTGACCGAGAAAAGGCGTTTTAGAGCATTTCTGAGCAAGCCTTCTTTTCATAAGCAGGGATGCATAAAAACGCTATTCGTGATCCTAGAAGTCCTTAACTAAACGTTTTATGCATTCAGGCTCAAACTAAATTTCACATGCATAAAACTTCTAACACATCAAGAAGTATTTTCCTGCATTGCAAATAACATTCCTTTCATGCATATGAAATATTTTTAATGTGGCTCAGCTTTTTTCATCAAACTGCATAACTAGCGTTTTCTGACCGAGAAAAGGCGTTTTAGAGCATTTCTGAGCAAGCCTTCTTTTCATAAGCAGGGATGCATAAAAACGCTATTCGTGATCCTAGAAGGCCTTAACTAAACGTTTTATGCATTCAGGCTCAAACTAAATTTCACATGCATAAAACTTCTAACACATCAAGAAGTATTTTCCTGCATTGCAAATAACATTCCTTTCATGCATATGAAATATTTTTAATGTGGCTCAGCTTTTTTCATCAAACTGCATAACTAGCGTTTTCTGACCGAGAAAAGGCGTTTTAGAGCATTTCTGAGCAAGCCTTCTTTTCATAAGCAGGGATGCATAAAATCGCTATTCGTGATCCTAGAAGTCCTTAACTAAGCGTTTTAATGCATTGAGGCTCTAACTAAATTTCATATGCATAAAGCTTCTAACACATCAAGAAGTATTTTCCTGCATTGCAAATAACATTCCTTTCATGCATATGAAATATTTTTAATGTGGCTCAGCTTTTTTCATCAAACTGCATAACTAGCGTTTTCTGACCGAGAAAAGGCGTTTTAGAGCATTTCTGAGCAAGCCTTCTTTTCATAAGCAGGGATGCATAAAATCACTATTCGTGATCCTAGAAGTCCTTAACTAAGCGTTTTAATGCATTGAGGCTCTAACTAAATTTCACATGCATAAAACTTCTAACACATCAAGAAGTATTTTCCTGCATTGCAAATAACATTCCTTTCATGCATATGAAATATTTTTAATGTGGCTCAGCTTTTTTCATCAAACTGCATAACTAGCGTTTTCTGACCGAGAAAAGGCGTTTTAGAGCATTTCTGAGCAAGCCTTCTTTTCATAAGCAGGGATGCATAAAATCACTATTCGTGATCCTAGAAGTCCTTAACTAAGCGTTTTAATGCATTGAGGCTCTAACTAAATTTCACATGCATAAAGCTTCTAACACATCAAGAAGTATTTTCCTGCATTGCAAATAACATTCCTTTCATGCATATGAAATATTTTTAATGTGGCTCAGCTTTTTTCATCAAACTGCATAACTAGCGTTTTCTGACCGAGAAAAGGCGTTTTAGAGCATTTCTGAGCAAGCCTTCTTTTCATAAGCAGGGATGCATAAAATCACTATTAGTGATCCTAGAAGTCCTTAACTAAGCGTTTTAATGCATTCAGGCTCTAACTAAATTTCATATGCATAAAACTTCTAACACATCAAGAAGTGTTTTCCTGCATTGCAAATAACATTCCTTTCATGCATATGAAATATTTTTAATGTGGCTCAGCTTTTTTCATCAAACTGCATAACTAGCGTTTTCTGACCGAGAAAAGGCGTTTTAGAGCATTTCTGAGCAAGCCTTCTTTTCATAAGCAGGGATGCATAAAAACGCTATTCGTGATCCTAGAAGGCCTTAACTAAACGTTTTATGCATTCAGGCTCAAACTAAATTTCACATGCATAAAACTTCTAACACATCAAGAAGTGTTTTCCTGCATTGCAAATAACATTCCTTTCATGCATATGAAATATTTTTAATGTGGCTCAGCTTTTTTCATCAAACTGCATAACTAGCGTTTTCTGACCGAGAAAAGGCGTTTTAGAGCATTTCTGAGCAAGCCTTCTTTTCATAAGCAGGGATGCATAAAAACGCTATTCGTGATCCTAGAAGGCCTTAACTAAACGTTTTAATGCATTCAGGCTCAAACTAAATTTCACATGCATAAAACTTCTAACACATCAAGAAGTGTTTTCCTGCATTGCAAATAACATTCCTTTCATGCATATGAAATATTTTTAATGTGGCTCAGCTTTTTTCATCAAACTGCATAACTAGCGTTTTCTGACCGAGAAAAGGCGTTTTAGAGCATTTCTGAGCAAGCCTTCTTTTCATAAGCAGGGATGCATAAAAACGCTATTCGTGATCCTAGAAGGCCTTAACTAAACGTTTTAATGCATTCAGGCTCTAACTAAATTTCACATGCATAAAACTTCTAACACATCAAGAAGTATTTTCCTGCATTGCAAATAACATTCCTTTCATGCATATGAAATATTTTTAATGTGGCTCAGCTTTTTTCATCAAACTGCATAACTAGCGTTTTCTGACCGAGAAAAGGCGTTTTAGAGCATTTCTGAGCAAGCCTTCTTTTCATAAGCAGGGATGCATAAAATCGCTATTCGTGATCCTAGAAGTCCTTAACTAAGCGTTTTAATGCATTGAGGCTCTAACTAAATTTCATATGCATAAAACTTCTAACACATCAAGAAGTATTTTCCTGCATTGCAAATAACATTCCTTTCATGCATATGAAATATTTTTAATGTGGCTCAGCTTTTTTCATCAAACTGCATAACTAGCGTTTTCTGACCGAGAAAAGGCGTTTTAGAGCATTTCTGAGCAAGCCTTCTTTTCATAAGCAGGGATGCATAAAAATCGCTATTCGTGATCCTAGAAGTCCTTAACTAAGCGTTTTAATGCATTGAGGCTCTAACTAAATTTCATATGCATAAAGCTTCTAACACATCAAGAAGTGTTTTCCTGCATTGCAAATAACATTCCTTTCATGCATATGAAATATTTTTAATGTGGCTCAGCTTTTTTCATCAAACTGCATAACTAGCGTTTTCTGACCGAGAAAAGGCGTTTTAGAGCATTTCTGAGCAAGCCTTCTTTTCATAAGCAGGGATGCATAAAAACGCTATTCGTGATCCTAGAAGGCCTTAACTAAACGTTTTATGCATTCAGGCTCAAACTAAATTTCACATGCATAAAACTTCTAACACATCAAGAAGTGTTTTCCTGCATTGCAAATAACATTCCTTTCATGCATATGAAATATTTTTAATGTGGCTCAGCTTTTTTCATCAAACTGCATAACTAGCGTTTTCTGACCGAGAAAAGGCGTTTTAGAGCATTTCTGAGCAAGCCTTCTTTTCATAAGCAGGGATGCATAAAAACGCTATTCGTGATCCTAGAAGGCCTTAACTAAACGTTTTATGCATTCAGGCTCAAACTAAATTTCACATGCATAAAACTTCTAACACATCAAGAAGTATTTTCCTGCATTGCAAATAACATTCCTTTCATGCATATGAAATATTTTTAATGTGGCTCAGCTTTTTTCATCAAACTGCATAACTAGCGTTTTCTGACCGAGAAAAGGCGTTTTAGAGCATTTCTGAGCAAGCCTTCTTTTCATAAGCAGGGATGCATAAAAACGCTATTCGTGATCCTAGAAGGCCTTAACTAAACGTTTTATGCATTCAGGCTCAAACTAAATTTCACATGCATAAAACTTCTAACACATCAAGAAGTGTTTTCCTGCATTGCAAATAACATTCCTTTCATGCATATGAAATATTTTTAATGTGGCTCAGCTTTTTTCATCAAACTGCATAACTAGCGTTTTCTGACCGAGAAAAGGCGTTTTAGAGCATTTCTGAGCAAGCCTTCTTTTCATAAGCAGGGATGCATAAAAACGCTATTCGTGATCCTAGAAGGCCTTAACTAAACGTTTTATGCATTCAGGCTCTAACTAAATTTCACATGCATAAAACTTCTAACACATCAAGAAGTATTTTCCTGCATTGCAAATAACATTCCTTTCATGCATATGAAATATTTTTAATGTGGCTCAGCTTTTTTCATCAAACTGCATAACTAGCGTTTTCTGACCGAGAAAAGGCGTTTTAGAGCATTTCTGAGCAAGCCTTCTTTTCATAAGCAGGGATGCATAAAAACGCTATTCGTGATCCTAGAAGTCCTTAACTAAACGTTTTAATGCATTGAGGCTCTAACTAAATTTCACATGCATAAAACTTCTAACACATCAAGAAGTGTTTTCCTGCATTGCAAATAACATTCCTTTCATGCATATGAAATATTTTTAATGTGGCTCAGCTTTTTTCATCAAACTGCATAACTAGCGTTTTCTGACCGAGAAAAGGCGTTTTAGAGCATTTCTGAGCAAGCCTTCTTTTCATAAGCAGGGATGCATAAAATCACTATTAGTGATCCTAGAAGTCCTTAACTAAGCGTTTTAATGCATTGAGGCTCTAACTAAATTTCATATGCATAAAGCTTCTAACACATCAAGAAGTATTTTCCTGCATTGCAAATAACATTCCTTTCATGCATATGAAATATTTTTAATGTGGCTCAGCTTTTTTCATCAAACTGCATAACTAGCGTTTTCTGACCGAGAAAAGGCGTTTTAGAGCATTTCTGAGCAAGCCTTCTTTTCATAAGCAGGGATGCATAAAAACGCTATTCGTGATCCTAGAAGTCCTTAACTAAACGTTTTATGCATTCAGGCTCTAACTAAATTTCACATGCATAAAACTTCTAACACATCAAGAAGTATTTTCCTGCATTGCAAATAACATTCCTTTCATGCATATGAAATATTTTTAATGTGGCTCAGCTTTTTTCATCAAACTGCATAACTAGCGTTTTCTGACCGAGAAAAGGCGTTTTAGAGCATTTCTGAGCAAGCCTTCTTTTCATAAGCAGGGATGCATAAAAACGCTATTCGTGATCCTAGAAGGCCTTAACTAAACGTTTTATGCATTCAGGCTCAAACTAAATTTCACATGCATAAAACTTCTAACACATCAAGAAGTGTTTTCCTGCATTGCAAATAACATTCCTTTCATGCATATGAAATATTTTTAATGTGGCTCAGCTTTTTTCATCAAACTGCATAACTAGCGTTTTCTGACCGAGAAAAGGCGTTTTAGAGCATTTCTGAGCAAGCCTTCTTTTCATAAGCAGGGATGCATAAAAACGCTATTCGTGATCCTAGAAGGCCTTAACTAAACGTTTTAATGCATTCAGGCTCTAACTAAATTTCACATGCATAAAACTTCTAACACATCAAGAAGTATTTTCCTGCATTGCAAATAACATTCCTTTCATGCATATGAAATATTTTTAATGTGGCTCAGCTTTTTTCATCAAACTGCATAACTAGCGTTTTCTGACCGAGAAAAGGCGTTTTAGAGCATTTCTGAGCAAGCCTTCTTTTCATAAGCAGGGATGCATAAAATCACTATTAGTGATCCTAGAAGTCCTTAACTAAGCGTTTTAATGCATTGAGGCTCTAACTAAATTTCATATGCATAAAGCTTCTAACACATCAAGAAGTATTTTCCTGCATTGCAAATAACATTCCTTTCATGCATATGAAATATTTTTAATGTGGCTCAGCTTTTTTCATCAAACTGCATAACTAGCGTTTTCTGACCGAGAAAAGGCGTTTTAGAGCATTTCTGAGCAAGCCTTCTTTTCATAAGCAGGGATGCATAAAAACGCTATTCGTGATCCTAGAAGTCCTTAACTAAACGTTTTATGCATTCAGGCTCTAACTAAATTTCACATGCATAAAACTTCTAACACATCAAGAAGTATTTTCCTGCATTGCAAATAACATTCCTTTCATGCATATGAAATATTTTTAATGTGGCTCAGCTTTTTTCATCAAACTGCATAACTAGCGTTTTCTGACCGAGAAAAGGCGTTTTAGAGCATTTCTGAGCAAGCCTTCTTTTCATAAGCAGGGATGCATAAAAACGCTATTCGTGATCCTAGAAGGCCTTAACTAAACGTTTTATGCATTCAGGCTCAAACTAAATTTCACATGCATAAAACTTCTAACACATCAAGAAGTATTTTCCTGCATTGCAAATAACATTCCTTTCATGCATATGAAATATTTTTAATGTGGCTCAGCTTTTTTCATCAAACTGCATAACTAGCGTTTTCTGACCGAGAAAAGGCGTTTTAGAGCATTTCTGAGCAAGCCTTCTTTTCATAAGCAGGGATGCATAAAAACGCTATTCGTGATCCTAGAAGTCCTTAACTAAGCGTTTTAATGCATTGAGGCTCTAACTAAATTTCATATGCATAAAGCTTCTAACACATCAAGAAGTATTTTCCTGCATTGCAAATAACATTCCTTTCATGCATATGAAATATTTTTAATGTGGCTCAGCTTTTTTCATCAAACTGCATAACTAGCGTTTTCTGACCGAGAAAAGGCGTTTTAGAGCATTTCTGAGCAAGCCTTCTTTTCATAAGCAGGGATGCATAAAAACGCTATTCGTGATCCTAGAAGTCCTTAACTAAAGCGTTTTAATGCATTGAGGCTCTAACTAAATTTCACATGCATAAAACTTCTAACACATCAAGAAGTGTTTTCCTGCATTGCAAATAACATTCCTTTCATGCATATGAAATATTTTTAATGTGGCTCAGCTTTTTTCATCAAACTGCATAACTAGCGTTTTCTGACCGAGAAAAGGCGTTTTAGAGCATTTCTGAGCAAGCCTTCTTTTCATAAGCAGGGATGCATAAAAACGCTATTCGTGATCCTAGAAGTCCTTAACTAAGCGTTTTAATGCATTCAGGCTCTAACTAAATTTCACATGCATAAAACTTCTAACACATCAAGAAGTGTTTTCCTGCATTGCAAATAACATTCCTTTCATGCATATGAAATATTTTTAATGTGGCTCAGCTTTTTTCATCAAACTGCATAACTAGCGTTTTCTGACCGAGAAAAGGCGTTTTAGAGCATTTCTGAGCAAGCCTTCTTTTCATAAGCAGGGATGCATAAAATCGCTATTCGTGATCCTAGAAGTCCTTAACTAAGCGTTTTAATGCATTGAGGCTCTAACTAAATTTCATATGCATAAAACTTCTAACACATCAAGAAGTGTTTTCCTGCATTGCAAATAACATTCCTTTCATGCATATGAAATATTTTTAATGTGGCTCAGCTTTTTTCATCAAACTGCATAACTAGCGTTTTCTGACCGAGAAAAGGCGTTTTAGAGCATTTCTGAGCAAGCCTTCTTTTCATAAGCAGGGATGCATAAAATCGCTATTCGTGATCCTAGAAGGCCTTAACTAAGCGTTTTAATGCATTGAGGCTCTAACTAAATTTCATATGCATAAAGCTTCTAACACATCAAGAAGTGTTTTCCTGCATTGCAAATAACATTCCTTTCATGCATATGAAATATTTTTAATGTGGCTCAGCTTTTTTCATCAAACTGCATAACTAGCGTTTTCTGACCGAGAAAAGGCGTTTTAGAGCATTTCTGAGCAAGCCTTCTTTTCATAAGCAGGGATGCATAAAAACGCTATTCGTGATCCTAGAAGTCCTTAACTAAACGTTTTAATGCATTCAGGCTCTAACTAAATTTCACATGCATAAAACTTCTAACACATCAAGAAGTATTTTCCTGCATTGCAAATAACATTCCTTTCATGCATATGAAATATTTTTAATGTGGCTCAGCTTTTTTCATCAAACTGCATAACTAGCGTTTTCTGACCGAGAAAAGGCGTTTTAGAGCATTTCTGAGCAAGCCTTCTTTTCATAAGCAGGGATGCATAAAAACGCTATTCGTGATCCTAGAAGGCCTTAACTAAACGTTTTATGCATTCAGGCTCAAACTAAATTTCACATGCATAAAACTTCTAACACATCAAGAAGTATTTTCCTGCATTGCAAATAACATTCCTTTCATGCATATGAAATATTTTTAATGTGGCTCAGCTTTTTTCATCAAACTGCATAACTAGCGTTTTCTGACCGAGAAAAGGCGTTTTAGAGCATTTCTGAGCAAGCCTTCTTTTCATAAGCAGGGATGCATAAAAACGCTATTCGTGATCCTAGAAGTCCTTAACTAAGCGTTTTAATGCATTCAGGCTCTAACTAAATTTCACATGCATAAAGCTTCTAACACATCAAGAAGTATTTTCCTGCATTGCAAATAACATTCCTTTCATGCATATGAAATATTTTTAATGTGGCTCAGCTTTTTTCATCAAACTGCATAACTAGCGTTTTCTGACCGAGAAAAGGCGTTTTAGAGCATTTCTGAGCAAGCCTTCTTTTCATAAGCAGGGATGCATAAAAACGCTATTCGTGATCCTA
>JAMKFB010000815.1:0-21644 GCA_036247105.1 Cirrhinus mrigala
GATGCATAAAACCGCTATTCGTGATCCTAGAAGGCCTTAACTCAGCGTTTTATGCATTGAGGCTCTAACTAAATTTCACATGCATAAAACTTCTAACTCATCAAGAAGTGTATTTCTGCATTGCAAATAACATTCCTTTCATGCATATGAAATATTTTTAATGTGGCTCAGCTTTATTCATGAAACTGCATAACTAACGTTTTCTGACTGAGAAAAGTCGTTTTAGAGCATTTCTGAGCAAGCCTTCTTTTCATAAGCCCAGATGCATAAAACCGCTATTCTTGATCCTAGAAGGCCTAAACTAAGCATTTTATGCATTGAGGCTCTAACCAAATTTCACATGCATAAAACTTCTAACACATCAAGAAGTGTATTTCTGCATTGCAAATAACATTCCTTTCATGCATATGAAATATTTTTAATGTGGCTCAGCTTTATTCATGAAACTGCATAACTAACGTTTTCTGACTGAGAAAAGTCGTTTTAGAGCATTTCTGAGCAAGCCTTCTTTTCATAAGCCCAGATGCATAAAACCGCTATTCTTGATCCTAGAAGGCCTAAACTAAGCATTTTATGCATTGATGCTCTAACCAAATTTCACATGCATAAAACTTCTAACACATCAAGAAGTGTATTTCTGCATTGCAAATAACATTCCTTTCATGCATATGAAATATTTTTAATGTGGCTCAGCTTTATTCATGAAACTGCATAGCTAACGTTTTCTGACTGAGAAAAGTCGTTTTAGAGCATTTCTGAGCAAGCCTTCTTTTCATAAGCCCAGATGCATAAAACCGCTATTCGTGATCCTAGAAGGCCTAAACTAAGCGTTTTATGCATTGAGGCTCTAACCAAATTTCACATGCATAAAACTTCTAACACATCAAGAAGTGTATTTCTGCATTGCAAATAACATTCCTTTCATGCATATGAAATATTTTTAATGTGGCTCAGCTTTATTCATGAAACTGCATAACTAACGTTTTCTGACTGAGAAAAGTCGTTTTAGAGCATTTCTGAGCAAGCCTTCTTTTCATAAGCCCAGATGCATAAAACCGCTATTCGTGATCCTAGAAGGCCTAAACTAAGCGTTTTATGCATTGAGGCTCTAACCAAATTTCACATGCATAAAACTTCTAACACATCAAGAAGTGTATTTCTGCATTGCAAATAACATTCCTTTCATGCATATGAAATATTTTTAATGTGGCTCAGCTTTATTCATGAAACTGCATAACTAACGTTTTCTGACTGAGAAAAGTCGTTTTAGAGCATTTCTGAGCAAGCCTTCTTTTCATAAGCCCAGATGCATAAAACCGCTATTCTTGATCCTAGAAGGCCTAAACTAAGCGTTTTATGCATTGAGGCTCTAACTAAATTTCACATGCATAAAACTTCTAACACATCAAGAAGTGTATTTCTGCATTGCAAATAACATTCCTTTCATGCATATGAAATATTTTTAATGTGGCTCAGCTTTATTCATGAAACTGCATAACTAACGTTTTCTGACTGAGAAAAGTCGTTTTAGAGCATTTCTGAGCAAGCCTTCTTTTCATAAGCCCAGATGCATAAAACCGCTATTCGTGATCCTAGAAGGCCTAAACTAAGCATTTTATGCATTGAGGCTCTAACTAAATTTCACATGCATAAAACTTCTAACACATCAAGAAGTGTATTTCTGCATTGCAAATAACATTCCTTTCATGCATATGAAATATTTTTAATGTGGCTCAGCTTTATTCATGAAACTGCATAACTAACGTTTTCTGACTGAGAAAAGTCGTTTTAGAGCATTTCTGAGCAAGCCTTCTTTTCATAAGCCCAGATGCATAAAACCGCTATTCGTGATCCTAGAAGGCCTAAACTAAGCGTTTTATGCATTGAGGCTCTAACTAAATTTCACATGCATAAAACTTCTAACTCATCAAGAAGTGTATTTCTGCATTGCAAATAACATTCCTTTCATGCATATGAAATATTTTTAATGTGGCTCAGCTTTATTCATGAAACTGCATAACTAACGTTTTCTGACTGAGAAAAGTCGTTTTAGAGCATTTCTGAGCAAGCCTTCTTTTCATAAGCCCAGATGCATAAAACCGCTATTCGTGATCCTAGAAGGCCTAAACTAAGCGTTTTATGCATTGAGGCTCTAACCAAATTTCACATGCATAAAACTTCTAACACATCAAGAAGTGTATTTCTGCATTGCAAATAACATTCCTTTCATGCATATGAAATATTTTTAATGTGGCTCAGCTTTATTCATGAAACTGCATAACTAACGTTTTCTGACTGAGAAAAGTCGTTTTAGAGCATTTCTGAGCAAGCCTTCTTTTCATAAGCCCAGATGCATAAAACCGCTATTCGTGATCCTAGAAGGCCTAAACTAAGCGTTTTATGCATTGAGGCTCTAACTAAATTTCACATGCATAAAACTTCTAACACATCAAGAAGTGTATTTCTGCATTGCAAATAACATTCCTTTCATGCATATGAAATATTTTTAATGTGGCTCAGCTTTATTCATGAAACTGCATAACTAACGTTTTCTGACTGAGAAAAGTCGTTTTAGAGCATTTCTGAGCAAGCCTTCTTTTCATAAGCCCAGATGCATAAAACCGCTATTCTTGATCCTAGAAGGCCTAAACTAAGCGTTTTATGCATTGAGGCTCTAACCAAATTTCACATGCATAAAACTTCTAACACATCAAGAAGTGTATTTCTGCATTGCAAATAACATTCCTTTCATGCATATGAAATATTTTTAATGTGGCTCAGCTTTATTCATGAAACTGCATAACTAACGTTTTCTGACTGAGAAAAGTCGTTTTAGAGCATTTCTGAGCAAGCCTTCTTTTCATAAGCCCAGATGCATAAAACCGCTATTCGTGATCCTAGAAGGCCTAAACTAAGCGTTTTATGCATTGAGGCTCTAACTAAATTTCACATGCATAAAACTTCTAACTCATCAAGAAGTGTATTTCTGCATTGCAAATAACATTCCTTTCATGCATATGAAATATTTTTAATGTGGCTCAGCTTTATTCATGAAACTGCATAACTAACGTTTTCTGACTGAGAAAAGTCGTTTTAGAGCATTTCTGAGCAAGCCTTCTTTTCATAAGCCCAGATGCATAAAACCGCTATTCTTGATCCTAGAAGGCCTAAACTAAGCGTTTTATGCATTGAGGCTCTAACTAAATTTCACATGCATAAAACTTCTAACTCATCAAGAAGTGTATTTCTGCATTGCAAATAACATTCCTTTCATGCATATGAAATATTTTTAATGTGGCTCAGCTTTATTCATGAAACTGCATAACTAACGTTTTCTGACTGAGAAAAGTCGTTTTAGAGCATTTCTGAGCAAGCCTTCTTTTCATAAGCCCAGATGCATAAAACCGCTATTCTTGATCCTAGAAGGCCTAAACTAAGCGTTTTATGCATTGAGGCTCTAACCAAATTTCACATGCATAAAACTTCTAACACATCAAGAAGTGTATTTCTGCATTGCAAATAACATTCCTTTCATGCATATGAAATATTTTTAATGTGGCTCAGCTTTATTCATGAAACTGCATAACTAACGTTTTCTGACTGAGAAAAGTCGTTTTAGAGCATTTCTGAGCAAGCCTTCTTTTCATAAGCCCAGATGCATAAAACCGCTATTCTTGATCCTAGAAGGCCTAAACTAAGCGTTTTATGCATTGAGGCTCTAACCAAATTTCACATGCATAAAACTTCTAACACATCAAGAAGTGTATTTCTGCATTGCAAATAACATTCCTTTCATGCATATGAAATATTTTTAATGTGGCTCAGCTTTATTCATGAAACTGCATAACTAACGTTTTCTGACTGAGAAAAGTCGTTTTAGAGCATTTCTGAGCAAGCCTTCTTTTCATAAGCCCAGATGCATAAAACCGCTATTCGTGATCCTAGAAGGCCTAAACTAAGCGTTTTATGCATTGAGGCTCTAACTAAATTTCACATGCATAAAACTTCTAACTCATCAAGAAGTGTATTTCTGCATTGCAAATAACATTCCTTTCATGCATATGAAATATTTTTAATGTGGCTCAGCTTTATTCATGAAACTGCATAACTAACGTTTTCTGACTGAGAAAAGTCGTTTTAGAGCATTTCTGAGCAAGCCTTCTTTTCATAAGCCCAGATGCATAAAACCGCTATTCGTGATCCTAGAAGGCCTAAACTAAGCGTTTTATGCATTGAGGCTCTAACCAAATTTCACATGCATAAAACTTCTAACACATCAAGAAGTGTATTTCTGCATTGCAAATAACATTCCTTTCATGCATATGAAATATTTTTAATGTGGCTCAGCTTTATTCATGAAACTGCATAACTAACGTTTTCTGACTGAGAAAAGTCGTTTTAGAGCATTTCTGAGCAAGCCTTCTTTTCATAAGCCCAGATGCATAAAACCGCTATTCGTGATCCTAGAAGGCCTAAACTAAGCGTTTTATGCATTGAGGCTCTAACTAAATTTCACATGCATAAAACTTCTAACACATCAAGAAGTGTATTTCTGCATTGCAAATAACATTCCTTTCATGCATATGAAATATTTTTAATGTGGCTCAGCTTTATTCATGAAACTGCATAACTAACGTTTTCTGACTGAGAAAAGTCGTTTTAGAGCATTTCTGAGCAAGCCTTCTTTTCATAAGCCCAGATGCATAAAACCGCTATTCGTGATCCTAGAAGGCCTAAACTAAGCGTTTTATGCATTGAGGCTCTAACCAAATTTCACATGCATAAAACTTCTAACACATCAAGAAGTGTATTTCTGCATTGCAAATAACATTCCTTTCATGCATATGAAATATTTTTAATGTGGCTCAGCTTTATTCATGAAACTGCATAACTAACGTTTTCTGACTGAGAAAAGTCGTTTTAGAGCATTTCTGAGCAAGCCTTCTTTTCATAAGCCCAGATGCATAAAACCGCTATTCTTGATCCTAGAAGGCCAAAACTAAGCGTTTTATGCATTGAGGCTCTAACTAAATTTCACATGCATAAAACTTCTAACACATCAAGAAGTGTATTTCTGCATTGCAAATAACATTTCTTTCATGCATATGAAATATTTTTAATGTGGCTCAGCTTTATTCATGAAACTGCATAACTAACGTTTTCTGACTGAGAAAAGTCGTTTTAGAGCATTTCTGAGCAAGCCTTCTTTTCATAAGCCCAGATGCATAAAACCGCTATTCGTGATCCTAGAAGGCCTAAACTAAGCGTTTTATGCATTGAGGCTCTAACTAAATTTCACATGCATAAAACTTCTAACTCATCAAGAAGTGTATTTCTGCATTGCAAATAACATTCCTTTCATGCATATGAAATATTTTTAATGTGGCTCAGCTTTATTCAAGAAACTGCATAACTAACGTTTTCTGACTGAGAAAAGTCGTTTTAGAGCATTTCTGAGCAAGCCTTCTTTTCATAAGCCCAGATGCATAAAACCGCTATTCTTGATCCTAGAAGGCCTAAACTAAGCATTTTATGCATTGATGCTCTAACCAAATTTCACATGCATAAAACTTCTAACACATCAAGAAGTGTATTTCTGCATTGCAAATAACATTTCTTTCATGCATATGAAATATTTTTAATGTGGCTCAGCTTTATTCATGAAACTGCATAACTAACGTTTTCTGACTGAGAAAAGTCGTTTTAGAGCATTTCTGAGCAAGCCTTCTTTTCATAAGCCCAGATGCATAAAACCGCTATTCTTGATCCTAGAAGGCCTAAACTAAGCGTTTTATGCATTGAGGCTCTAACCAAATTTCACATGCATAAAACTTCTAACACATCAAGAAGTGTATTTCTGCATTGCAAATAACATTCCTTTCATGCATATGAAATATTTTTAATGTGGCTCAGCTTTATTCATGAAACTGCATAACTAACGTTTTCTGACTGAGAAAAGTCGTTTTAGAGCATTTCTGAGCAAGCCTTCTTTTCATAAGCCCAGATGCATAAAACCGCTATTCGTGATCCTAGAAGGCCTAAACTAAGCGTTTTATGCATTGAGGCTCTAACTAAATTTCACATGCATAAAACTTCTAACTCATCAAGAAGTGTATTTCTGCATTGCAAATAACATTCCTTTCATGCATATGAAATATTTTTAATGTGGCTCAGCTTTATTCATGAAACTGCATAACTAACGTTTTCTGACTGAGAAAAGTCGTTTTAGAGCATTTCTGAGCAAGCCTTCTTTTCATAAGCCCAGATGCATAAAACCGCTATTCGTGATCCTAGAAGGCCTAAACTCAGCGTTTTATGCATTGAGGCTCTAACTAAATTTCACATGCATAAAACTTCTAACTCATCAAGAAGTGTATTTCTGCATTGCAAATAACATTCCTTTCATGCATATGAAATATTTTTAATGTGGCTCAGCTTTATTCATGAAACTGCATAACTAACGTTTTCTGACTGAGAAAAGTCGTTTTAGAGCATTTCTGAGCAAGCCTTCTTTTCATAAGCCCAGATGCATAAAACCGCTATTCGTGATCCTAGAAGGCCTAAACTAAGCGTTTTATGCATTGAGGCTCTAACTAAATTTCACATGCATAAAACTTCTAACACATCAAGAAGTGTATTTCTGCATTGCAAATAACATTCCTTTCATGCATATGAAATATTTTTAATGTGGCTCAGCTTTATTCATGAAACTGCATAACTAACGTTTTCTGACTGAGAAAAGTCGTTTTAGAGCATTTCTGAGCAAGCCTTCTTTTCATAAGCCCAGATGCATAAAACCGCTATTCGTGATCCTAGAAGGCCTTAACTAAGCGTTTTATGCATTGAGGCTCTAACTAAATTTCACATGCATAAAACTTCTAACACATCAAGAAGTGTATTTCTGCATTGCAAATAACATTCCTTTCATGCATATGAAATATTTTTAATGTGGCTCAGCTTTATTCATGAAACTGCATAACTAACGTTTTCTGACTGAGAAAAGTCGTTTTAGAGCATTTCTGAGCAAGCCTTCTTTTCATAAGCCCAGATGCATAAAACCGCTATTCGTGATCCTAGAAGGCCTAAACTAAGCGTTTTATGCATTGAGGCTCTAACTAAATTTCACATGCATAAAACTTCTAACACATCAAGAAGTGTATTTCTGCATTGCAAATAACATTCCTTTCATGCATATGAAATATTTTTAATGTGGCTCAGCTTTATTCATGAAACTGCATAACTAACGTTTTCTGACTGAGAAAAGTCGTTTTAGAGCATTTCTGAGCAAGCCTTCTTTTCATAAGCCCAGATGCATAAAACCGCTATTCGTGATCCTAGAAGGCCTAAACTAAGCGTTTTATGCATTGAGGCTCTAACCAAATTTCACATGCATAAAACTTCTAACACATCAAGAAGTGTATTTCTGCATTGCAAATAACATTCCTTTCATGCATATGAAATATTTTTAATGTGGCTCAGCTTTATTCATGAAACTGCATAACTAACGTTTTCTGACTGAGAAAAGTCGTTTTAGAGCATTTCTGAGCAAGCCTTCTTTTCATAAGCCCAGATGCATAAAACCGCTATTCGTGATCCTAGAAGGCCTAAACTAAGCGTTTTATGCATTGAGGCTCTAACTAAATTTCACATGCATAAAACTTCTAACACATCAAGAAGTGTATTTCTGCATTGCAAATAACATTCCTTTCATGCATATGAAATATTTTTAATGTGGCTCAGCTTTATTCATGAAACTGCATAACTAACGTTTTCTGACTGAGAAAAGTCGTTTTAGAGCATTTCTGAGCAAGCCTTCTTTTCATAAGCCCAGATGCATAAAACCGCTATTCGTGATCCTAGAAGGCCTAAACTAAGCGTTTTATGCATTGAGGCTCTAACTAAATTTCACATGCATAAAACTTCTAACACATCAAGAAGTGTATTTCTGCATTGCAAATAACATTCCTTTCATGCATATGAAATATTTTTAATGTGGCTCAGCTTTATTCATGAAACTGCATAACTAACGTTTTCTGACTGAGAAAAGTCGTTTTAGAGCATTTCTGAGCAAGCCTTCTTTTCATAAGCCCAGATGCATAAAACCGCTATTCGTGATCCTAGAAGGCCTAAACTAAGCGTTTTATGCATTGAGGCTCTAACTAAATTTCACATGCATAAAACTTCTAACACATCAAGAAGTGTATTTCTGCATTGCAAATAACATTCCTTTCATGCATATGAAATATTTTTAATGTGGCTCAGCTTTATTCATGAAACTGCATAACTAACGTTTTCTGACTGAGAAAAGTCGTTTTAGAGCATTTCTGAGCAAGCCTTCTTTTCATAAGCCCAGATGCATAAAACCGCTATTCGTGATCCTAGAAGGCCTAAACTAAGCGTTTTATGCATTGAGGCTCTAACCAAATTTCACATGCATAAAACTTCTAACACATCAAGAAGTGTATTTCTGCATTGCAAATAACATTCCTTTCATGCATATGAAATATTTTTAATGTGGCTCAGCTTTATTCATGAAACTGCATAACTAACGTTTTCTGACTGAGAAAAGTCGTTTTAGAGCATTTCTGAGCAAGCCTTCTTTTCATAAGCCCAGATGCATAAAACCGCTATTCTTGATCCTAGAAGGCCTAAACTAAGCGTTTTATGCATTGAGGCTCTAACTAAATTTCACATGCATAAAACTTCTAACACATCAAGAAGTGTATTTCTGCATTGCAAATAACATTCCTTTCATGCATATGAAATATTTTTAATGTGGCTCAGCTTTATTCATGAAACTGCATAACTAACGTTTTCTGACTGAGAAAAGTCGTTTTAGAGCATTTCTGAGCAAGCCTTCTTTTCATAAGCCCAGATGCATAAAACCGCTATTCGTGATCCTAGAAGGCCTTAAACTGAGCGTTTTATGCATTGAGGCTCTAACTAAATTTCACATGCATAAAACTTCTAACTCATCAAGAAGTGTATTTCTGCATTGCAAATAACATTCCTTTCATGCATATGAAATATTTTTAATGTGGCTCAGCTTTATTCATGAAACTGCATAACTAACGTTTTCTGACTGAGAAAAGTCGTTTTAGAGCATTTCTGAGCAAGCCTTCTTTTCATAAGCCCAGATGCATAAAACCGCTATTCTTGATCCTAGAAGGCCTAAACTAAGCGTTTTATGCATTGAGGCTCTAACCAAATTTCACATGCATAAAACTTCTAACACATCAAGAAGTGTATTTCTGCATTGCAAATAACATTCCTTTCATGCATATGAAATATTTTTAATGTGGCTCAGCTTTATTCATGAAACTGCATAACTAACGTTTTCTGACTGAGAAAAGTCGTTTTAGAGCATTTCTGAGCAAGCCTTCTTTTCATAAGCCCAGATGCATAAAACCGCTATTCTTGATCCTAGAAGGCCTAAACTAAGCATTTTATGCATTGAGGCTCTAACCAAATTTCACATGCATAAAACTTCTAACACATCAAGAAGTGTATTTCTGCATTGCAAATAACATTCCTTTCATGCATATGAAATATTTTTAATGTGGCTCAGCTTTATTCATGAAACTGCATAACTAACGTTTTCTGACTGAGAAAAGTCGTTTTAGAGCATTTCTGAGCAAGCCTTCTTTTCATAAGCCCAGATGCATAAAACCGCTATTCGTGATCCTAGAAGGCCTAAACTAAGCGTTTTATGCATTGAGGCTCTAACTAAATTTCACATGCATAAAACTTCTAACTCATCAAGAAGTGTATTTCTGCATTGCAAATAACATTCCTTTCATGCATATGAAATATTTTTAATGTGGCTCAGCTTTATTCATGAAACTGCATAACTAACGTTTTCTGACTGAGAAAAGTCGTTTTAGAGCATTTCTGAGCAAGCCTTCTTTTCATAAGCCCAGATGCATAAAACCGCTATTCGTGATCCTAGAAGGCCTAAACTAAGCGTTTTATGCATTGAGGCTCTAACTAAATTTCACATGCATAAAACTTCTAACACATCAAGAAGTGTATTTCTGCATTGCAAATAACATTCCTTTCATGCATATGAAATATTTTTAATGTGGCTCAGCTTTATTCATGAAACTGCATAACTAACGTTTTCTGACTGAGAAAAGTCGTTTTAGAGCATTTCTGAGCAAGCCTTCTTTTCATAAGCCCAGATGCATAAAACCGCTATTCTTGATCCTAGAAGGCCTAAACTAAGCGTTTTATGCATTGAGGCTCTAACTAAATTTCACATGCATAAAACTTCTAACACATCAAGAAGTGTATTTCTGCATTGCAAATAACATTCCTTTCATGCATATGAAATATTTTTAATGTGGCTCAGCTTTATTCATGAAACTGCATAACTAACGTTTTCTGACTGAGAAAAGTCGTTTTAGAGCATTTCTGAGCAAGCCTTCTTTTCATAAGCCCAGATGCATAAAACCGCTATTCTTGATCCTAGAAGGCCTAAACTAAGCGTTTTATGCATTGAGGCTCTAACTAAATTTCACATGCATAAAACTTCTAACACATCAAGAAGTGTATTTCTGCATTGCAAATAACATTCCTTTCATGCATATGAAATATTTTTAATGTGGCTCAGCTTTATTCATGAAACTGCATAACTAACGTTTTCTGACTGAGAAAAGTCGTTTTAGAGCATTTCTGAGCAAGCCTTCTTTTCATAAGCCCAGATGCATAAAACCGCTATTCGTGATCCTAGAAGGCCTAAACTAAGCGTTTTATGCATTGAGGCTCTAACTAAATTTCACATGCATAAAACTTCTAACTCATCAAGAAGTGTATTTCTGCATTGCAAATAACATTCCTTTCATGCATATGAAATATTTTTAATGTGGCTCAGCTTTATTCATGAAACTGCATAACTAACGTTTTCTGACTGAGAAAAGTCGTTTTAGAGCATTTCTGAGCAAGCCTTCTTTTCATAAGCCCAGATGCATAAAACCGCTATTCGTGATCCTAGAAGGCCTAAACTAAGCGTTTTATGCATTGAGGCTCTAACTAAATTTCACATGCATAAAACTTCTAACTCATCAAGAAGTGTATTTCTGCATTGCAAATAACATTCCTTTCATGCATATGAAATATTTTTAATGTGGCTCAGCTTTATTCATGAAACTGCATAACTAACGTTTTCTGACTGAGAAAAGTCGTTTTAGAGCATTTCTGAGCAAGCCTTCTTTTCATAAGCCCAGATGCATAAAACGCTTAGTTTAGGCCTTCTAGGATCACGAATAGCGGTTTTATGCATCTGGGCTTATGAAAAGAAGGCTTGCTCAGAAATGCTCTAAAACGACTTTTCTCAGTCAGAAAACGTTAGTTATGCAGTTTCATGAATAAAGCTGAGCCACATTAAAAATATTTCATATGCATGAAAGGAATGTTATTTGCAATGCAGAAATACACTTCTTGATGTGTTAGAAGTTTTATGCATGTGAAATTTAGTTAGAGCCTCAATGCATAAAACGCTTAGTTTAGGCCTTCTAGGATCACGAATAGCGGTTTTATGCATCTGGGCTTATGAAAAGAAGGCTTGCTCAGAAATGCTCTAAAACGACTTTTCTCAGTCAGAAAACGTTAGTTATGCAGTTTCATGAATAAAGCTGAGCCACATTAAAAATATTTCATATGCATGAAAGGAATGTTATTTGCAATGCAGAAATACACTTCTTGATGTGTTAGAAGTTTTATGCATGTGAAATTTGGTTAGAGCCTCAATGCATAAAATGCTTAGTTTAGGCCTTCTAGGATCAAGAATAGCGGTTTTATGCATCTGGGCTTATGAAAAGAAGGCTTGCTCAGAAATGCTCTAAAACGACTTTTCTCAGTCAGAAAACGTTAGTTATGCAGTTTCATGAATAAAGCTGAGCCACATTAAAAATATTTCATATGCATGAAAGGAATGTTATTTGCAATGCAGAAATACACTTCTTGATGAGTTAGAAGTTTTATGCATGTGAAATTTAGTTAGAGCCTCAATGCATAAAACGCTTAGTTTAGGCCTTCTAGGATCACGAATAGCGGTTTTATGCATCTGGGCTTATGAAAAGAAGGCTTGCTCAGAAATGCTCTAAAACGACTTTTCTCAGTCAGAAAACGTTAGTTATGCAGTTTCATGAATAAAGCTGAGCCACATTAAAAATATTTCATATGCATGAAAGGAATGTTATTTGCAATGCAGAAATACACTTCTTGATGTGTTAGAAGTTTTATGCATGTGAAATTTAGTTAGAGCCTCAATGCATAAAACGCTTAGTTTAGGCCTTCTAGGATCACGAATAGCGGTTTTATGCATCTGGGCTTATGAAAAGAAGGCTTGCTCAGAAATGCTCTAAAACGACTTTTCTCAGTCAGAAAACGTTAGTTATGCAGTTTCATGAATAAAGCTGAGCCACATTAAAAATATTTCATATGCATGAAAGGAATGTTATTTGCAATGCAGAAATACACTTCTTGATGTGTTAGAAGTTTTATGCATGTGAAATTTAGTTAGAGCCTCAATGCATAAAACGCTTAGTTTAGGCCTTCTAGGATCACGAATAGCGGTTTTATGCATCTGGGCTTATGAAAAGAAGGCTTGCTCAGAAATGCTCTAAAACGACTTTTCTCAGTCAGAAAACGTTAGTTATGCAGTTTCATGAATAAAGCTGAGCCACATTAAAAATATTTCATATGCATGAAAGGAATGTTATTTGCAATGCAGAAATACACTTCTTGATGTGTTAGAAGTTTTATGCATGTGAAATTTGGTTAGAGCCTCAATGCATAAAACGCTTAGTTTAGGCCTTCTAGGATCACGAATAGCGGTTTTATGCATCTGGGCTTATGAAAAGAAGGCTTGCTCAGAAATGCTCTAAAACGACTTTTCTCAGTCAGAAAACGTTAGTTATGCAGTTTCATGAATAAAGCTGAGCCACATTAAAAATATTTCATATGCATGAAAGGAATGTTATTTGCAATGCAGAAATACACTTCTTGATGTGTTAGAAGTTTTATGCATGTGAAATTTGGTTAGAGCCTCAATGCATAAAACGCTTAGTTTAGGCCTTCTAGGATCAAGAATAGCGGTTTTATGCATCTGGGCTTATGAAAAGAAGGCTTGCTCAGAAATGCTCTAAAACGACTTTTCTCAGTCAGAAAACGTTAGTTATGCAGTTTCATGAATAAAGCTGAGCCACATTAAAAATATTTCATATGCATGAAAGGAATGTTATTTGCAATGCAGAAATACACTTCTTGATGTGTTAGAAGTTTTATGCATGTGAAATTTAGTTAGAGCCTCAATGCATAAAACGCTTAGTTTAGGCCTTCTAGGATCACGAATAGCGGTTTTATGCATCTGGGCTTATGAAAAGAAGGCTTGCTCAGAAATGCTCTAAAACGACTTTTCTCAGTCAGAAAACGTTAGTTATGCAGTTTCATGAATAAAGCTGAGCCACATTAAAAATATTTCATATGCATGAAAGGAATGTTATTTGCAATGCAGAAATACACTTCTTGATGTGTTAGAAGTTTTATGCATGTGAAATTTGGTTAGAGCCTCAATGCATAAAACGCTTAGTTTAGGCCTTCTAGGATCACGAATAGCGGTTTTATGCATCTGGGCTTATGAAAAGAAGGCTTGCTCAGAAATGCTCTAAAACGACTTTTCTCAGTCAGAAAACGTTAGTTATGCAGTTTCATGAATAAAGCTGAGCCACATTAAAAATATTTCATATGCATGAAAGGAATGTTATTTGCAATGCAGAAATACACTTCTTGATGTGTTAGAAGTTTTATGCATGTGAAATTTGGTTAGAGCCTCAATGCATAAAACGCTTAGTTTAGGCCTTCTAGGATCACGAATAGCGGTTTTATGCATCTGGGCTTATGAAAAGAAGGCTTGCTCAGAAATGCTCTAAAACGACTTTTCTCAGTCAGAAAACGTTAGTTATGCAGTTTCATGAATAAAGCTGAGCCACATTAAAAATATTTCATATGCATGAAAGGAATGTTATTTGCAATGCAGAAATACACTTCTTGATGTGTTAGAAGTTTTATGCATGTGAAATTTAGTTAGAGCCTCAATGCATAAAACGCTTAGTTTAGGCCTTCTAGGATCACGAATAGCGGTTTTATGCATCTGGGCTTATGAAAAGAAGGCTTGCTCAGAAATGCTCTAAAACGACTTTTCTCAGTCAGAAAACGTTAGTTATGCAGTTTCATGAATAAAGCTGAGCCACATTAAAAATATTTCATATGCATGAAAGGAATGTTATTTGCAATGCAGAAATACACTTCTTGATGTGTTAGAAGTTTTATGCATGTGAAATTTGGTTAGAGCCTCAATGCATAAAACGCTTAGTTTAGGCCTTCTAGGATCAAGAATAGCGGTTTTATGCATCTGGGCTTATGAAAAGAAGGCTTGCTCAGAAATGCTCTAAAACGACTTTTCTCAGTCAGAAAACGTTAGTTATGCAGTTTCATGAATAAAGCTGAGCCACATTAAAAATATTTCATATGCATGAAAGGAATGTTATTTGCAATGCAGAAATACACTTCTTGATGTGTTAGAAGTTTTATGCATGTGAAATTTAGTTAGAGCCTCAATGCATAAAACGCTTAGTTTAGGCCTTCTAGGATCACGAATAGCGGTTTTATGCATCTGGGCTTATGAAAAGAAGGCTTGCTCAGAAATGCTCTAAAACGACTTTTCTCAGTCAGAAAACGTTAGTTATGCAGTTTCATGAATAAAGCTGAGCCACATTAAAAATATTTCATATGCATGAAAGGAATGTTATTTGCAATGCAGAAATACACTTCTTGATGTGTTAGAAGTTTTATGCATGTGAAATTTAGTTAGAGCCTCAATGCATAAAACGCTTAGTTTAGGCCTTCTAGGATCACGAATAGCGGTTTTATGCATCTGGGCTTATGAAAAGAAGGCTTGCTCAGAAATGCTCTAAAACGACTTTTCTCAGTCAGAAAACGTTAGTTATGCAGTTTCATGAATAAAGCTGAGCCACATTAAAAATATTTCATATGCATGAAAGGAATGTTATTTGCAATGCAGAAATACACTTCTTGATGAGTTAGAAGTTTTATGCATGTGAAATTTAGTTAGAGCCTCAATGCATAAAACGCTTAGTTTAGGCCTTCTAGGATCACGAATAGCGGTTTTATGCATCTGGGCTTATGAAAAGAAGGCTTGCTCAGAAATGCTCTAAAACGACTTTTCTCAGTCAGAAAACGTTAGTTATGCAGTTTCATGAATAAAGCTGAGCCACATTAAAAATATTTCATATGCATGAAAGGAATGTTATTTGCAATGCAGAAATACACTTCTTGATGTGTTAGAAGTTTTATGCATGTGAAATTTAGTTAGAGCCTCAATGCATAAAATGCTTAGTTTAGGCCTTCTAGGATCACGAATAGCGGTTTTATGCATCTGGGCTTATGAAAAGAAGGCTTGCTCAGAAATGCTCTAAAACGACTTTTCTCAGTCAGAAAACGTTAGTTATGCAGTTTCATGAATAAAGCTGAGCCACATTAAAAATATTTCATATGCATGAAAGGAATGTTATTTGCAATGCAGAAATACACTTCTTGATGTGTTAGAAGTTTTATGCATGTGAAATTTAGTTAGAGCCTCAATGCATAAAACGCTTAGTTTAGGCCTTCTAGGATCAAGAATAGCGGTTTTATGCATCTGGGCTTATGAAAAGAAGGCTTGCTCAGAAATGCTCTAAAACGACTTTTCTCAGTCAGAAAACGTTAGTTATGCAGTTTCATGAATAAAGCTGAGCCACATTAAAAATATTTCATATGCATGAAAGGAATGTTATTTGCAATGCAGAAATACACTTCTTGATGAGTTAGAAGTTTTATGCATGTGAAATTTAGTTAGAGCCTCAATGCATAAAACGCTGAGTTTAGGCCTTCTAGGATCACGAATAGCGGTTTTATGCATCTGGGCTTATGAAAAGAAGGCTTGCTCAGAAATGCTCTAAAACGACTTTTCTCAGTCAGAAAACGTTAGTTATGCAGTTTCATGAATAAAGCTGAGCCACATTAAAAATATTTCATATGCATGAAAGGAATGTTATTTGCAATGCAGAAATACACTTCTTGATGTGTTAGAAGTTTTATGCATGTGAAATTTAGTTAGAGCCTCAATGCATAAAACGCTTAGTTTAGGCCTTCTAGGATCACGAATAGCGGTTTTATGCATCTGGGCTTATGAAAAGAAGGCTTGCTCAGAAATGCTCTAAAACGACTTTTCTCAGTCAGAAAACGTTAGTTATGCAGTTTCATGAATAAAGCTGAGCCACATTAAAAATATTTCATATGCATGAAAGGAATGTTATTTGCAATGCAGAAATACACTTCTTGATGTGTTAGAAGTTTTATGCATGTGAAATTTGGTTAGAGCCTCAATGCATAAAATGCTTAGTTTAGGCCTTCTAGGATCAAGAATAGCGGTTTTATGCATCTGGGCTTATGAAAAGAAGGCTTGCTCAGAAATGCTCTAAAACGACTTTTCTCAGTCAGAAAACGTTAGTTATGCAGTTTCATGAATAAAGCTGAGCCACATTAAAAATATTTCATATGCATGAAAGAAATGTTATTTGCAATGCAGAAATACACTTCTTGATGTGTTAGAAGTTTTATGCATGTGAAATTTGGTTAGAGCCTCAATGCATAAAATGCTTAGTTTAGGCCTTCTAGGATCAAGAATAGCGGTTTTATGCATCTGGGCTTATGAAAAGAAGGCTTGCTCAGAAATGCTCTAAAACGACTTTTCTCAGTCAGAAAACGTTAGTTATGCAGTTTCATGAATAAAGCTGAGCCACATTAAAAATATTTCATATGCATGAAAGGAATGTTATTTGCAATGCAGAAATACACTTCTTGATGAGTTAGAAGTTTTATGCATGTGAAATTTAGTTAGAGCCTCAATGCATAAAACGCTTAGTTTAGGCCTTCTAGGATCACGAATAGCGGTTTTATGCATCTGGGCTTATGAAAAGAAGGCTTGCTCAGAAATGCTCTAAAACGACTTTTCTCAGTCAGAAAACGTTAGTTATGCAGTTTCATGAATAAAGCTGAGCCACATTAAAAATATTTCATATGCATGAAAGGAATGTTATTTGCAATGCAGAAATACACTTCTTGATGTGTTAGAAGTTTTATGCATGTGAAATTTGGTTAGAGCCTCAATGCATAAAACGCTTAGTTTAGGCCTTCTAGGATCAAGAATAGCGGTTTTATGCATCTGGGCTTATGAAAAGAAGGCTTGCTCAGAAATGCTCTAAAACGACTTTTCTCAGTCAGAAAACGTTAGTTATGCAGTTTCATGAATAAAGCTGAGCCACATTAAAAATATTTCATATGCATGAAAGGAATGTTATTTGCAATGCAGAAATACACTTCTTGATGTGTTAGAAGTTTTATGCATGTGAAATTTGGTTAGAGCCTCAATGCATAAAACGCTTAGTTTAGGCCTTCTAGGATCACGAATAGCGGTTTTATGCATCTGGGCTTATGAAAAGAAGGCTTGCTCAGAAATGCTCTAAAACGACTTTTCTCAGTCAGAAAACGTTAGTTATGCAGTTTCATGAATAAAGCTGAGCCACATTAAAAATATTTCATATGCATGAAAGGAATGTTATTTGCAATGCAGAAATACACTTCTTGATGTGTTAGAAGTTTTATGCATGTGAAATTTAGTTAGAGCCTCAATGCATAAAACGCTTAGTTTAGGCCTTCTAGGATCACGAATAGCGGTTTTATGCATCTGGGCTTATGAAAAGAAGGCTTGCTCAGAAATGCTCTAAAACGACTTTTCTCAGTCAGAAAACGTTAGTTATGCAGTTTCATGAATAAAGCTGAGCCACATTAAAAATATTTCATATGCATGAAAGGAATGTTATTTGCAATGCAGAAATACACTTCTTGATGTGTTAGAAGTTTTATGCATGTGAAATTTGGTTAGAGCCTCAATGCATAAAACGCTTAGTTTAGGCCTTCTAGGATCACGAATAGCGGTTTTATGCATCTGGGCTTATGAAAAGAAGGCTTGCTCAGAAATGCTCTAAAACGACTTTTCTCAGTCAGAAAACGTTAGTTATGCAGTTTCATGAATAAAGCTGAGCCACATTAAAAATATTTCATATGCATGAAAGGAATGTTATTTGCAATGCAGAAATACACTTCTTGATGTGTTAGAAGTTTTATGCATGTGAAATTTGGTTAGAGCCTCAATGCATAAAACGCTTAGTTTAGGCCTTCTAGGATCACGAATAGCGGTTTTATGCATCTGGGCTTATGAAAAGAAGGCTTGCTCAGAAATGCTCTAAAACGACTTTTCTCAGTCAGAAAACGTTAGTTATGCAGTTTCATGAATAAAGCTGAGCCACATTAAAAATATTTCATATGCATGAAAGGAATGTTATTTGCAATGCAGAAATACACTTCTTGATGTGTTAGAAGTTTTATGCATGTGAAATTTGGTTAGAGCATCAATGCATAAAATGCTTAGTTTAGGCCTTCTAGGATCAAGAATAGCGGTTTTATGCATCTGGGCTTATGAAAAGAAGGCTTGCTCAGAAATGCTCTAAAACGACTTTTCTCAGTCAGAAAACGTTAGTTATGCAGTTTCATGAATAAAGCTGAGCCACATTAAAAATATTTCATATGCATGAAAGGAATGTTATTTGCAATGCAGAAATACACTTCTTGATGTGTTAGAAGTTTTATGCATGTGAAATTTGGTTAGAGCCTCAATGCATAAAATGCTTAGTTTAGGCCTTCTAGGATCAAGAATAGCGGTTTTATGCATCTGGGCTTATGAAAAGAAGGCTTGCTCAGAAATGCTCTAAAACGACTTTTCTCAGTCAGAAAACGTTAGTTATGCAGTTTCATGAATAAAGCTGAGCCACATTAAAAATATTTCATATGCATGAAATAATGTTATTTGCAATGCAGAAATACACTTCTTGATGTGTTAGAAGTTTTATGCATGTGAAATTTGGTTAGAGCCTCAATGCATAAAACGCTTAGTTTAGGCCTTCTAGGATCACGAATAGCGGTTTTATGCATCTGGGCTTATGAAAAGAAGGCTTGCTCAGAAATGCTCTAAAACGACTTTTCTCAGTCAGAAAACGTTAGTTATGCAGTTTCATGAATAAAGCTGAGCCACATTAAAAATATTTCATATGCATGAAAGGAATGTTATTTGCAATGCAGAAATACACTTCTTGATGAGTTAGAAGTTTTATGCATGTGAAATTTAGTTAGAGCCTCAATGCATAAAACGCTTAGTTTAGGCCTTCTAGGATCACGAATAGCGGTTTTATGCATCTGGGCTTATGAAAAGAAGGCTTGCTCAGAAATGCTCTAAAACGACTTTTCTCAGTCAGAAAACGTTAGTTATGCAGTTTCATGAATAAAGCTGAGCCACATTAAAAATATTTCATATGCATGAAAGGAATGTTATTTGCAATGCAGAAATACACTTCTTGATGTGTTAGAAGTTTTATGCATGTGAAATTTGGTTAGAGCCTCAATGCATAAAATGCTTAGTTTAGGCCTTCTAGGATCAAGAATAGCGGTTTTATGCATCTGGGCTTATGAAAAGAAGGCTTGCTCAGAAATGCTCTAAAACGACTTTTCTCAGTCAGAAAACGTTAGTTATGCAGTTTCATGAATAAAGCTGAGCCACATTAAAAATATTTCATATGCATGAAAGGAATGTTATTTGCAATGCAGAAATACACTTCTTGATGAGTTAGAAGTTTTATGCATGTGAAATTTAGTTAGAGCCTCAATGCATAAAACGCTTAGTTTAGGCCTTCTAGGATCACGAATAGCGGTTTTATGCATCTGGGCTTATGAAAAGAAGGCTTGCTCAGAAATGCTCTAAAACGACTTTTCTCAGTCAGAAAACGTTAGTTATGCAGTTTCATGAATAAAGCTGAGCCACATTAAAAATATTTCATATGCATGAAAGGAATGTTATTTGCAATGCAGAAATACACTTCTTGATGTGTTAGAAGTTTTATGCATGTGAAATTTAGTTAGAGCCTCAATGCATAAAACGCTTAGTTTAGGCCTTCTAGGATCACGAATAGCGGTTTTATGCATCTGGGCTTATGAAAAGAAGGCTTGCTCAGAAATGCTCTAAAACGACTTTTCTCAGTCAGAAAACGTTAGTTATGCAGTTTCATGAATAAAGCTGAGCCACATTAAAAATATTTCATATGCATGAAAGGAATGTTATTTGCAATGCAGAAATACACTTCTTGATGTGTTAGAAGTTTTATGCATGTGAAATTTGGTTAGAGCCTCAATGCATAAAACGCTTAGTTTAGGCCTTCTAGGATCAAGAATAGCGGTTTTATGCATCTGGGCTTATGAAAAGAAGGCTTGCTCAGAAATGCTCTAAAACGACTTTTCTCAGTCAGAAAACGTTAGTTATGCAGTTTCATGAATAAAGCTGAGCCACATTAAAAATATTTCATATGCATGAAAGGAATGTTATTTGCAATGCAGAAATACACTTCTTGATGTGTTAGAAGTTTTATGCATGTGAAATTTAGTTAGAGCCTCAATGCATAAAACGCTTAGTTTAGGCCTTCTAGGATCACGAATAGCGGTTTTATGCATCTGGGCTTATGAAAAGAAGGCTTGCTCAGAAATGCTCTAAAACGACTTTTCTCAGTCAGAAAACGTTAGTTATGCAGTTTCATGAATAAAGCTGAGCCACATTAAAAATATTTCATATGCATGAAAGGAATGTTATTTGCAATGCAGAAATACACTTCTTGATGTGTTAGAAGTTTTATGCATGTGAAATTTAGTTAGAGCCTCAATGCATAAAACGCTTAGTTTAGGCCTTCTAGGATCACGAATAGCGGTTTTATGCATCTGGGCTTATGAAAAGAAGGCTTGCTCAGAAATGCTCTAAAACGACTTTTCTCAGTCAGAAAACGTTAGTTATGCAGTTTCATGAATAAAGCTGAGCCACATTAAAAATATTTCATATGCATGAAAGGAATGTTATTTGCAATGCAGAAATACACTTCTTGATGTGTTAGAAGTTTTATGCATGTGAAATTTAGTTAGAGCCTCAATGCATAAAACGCTTAGTTTAGGCCTTCTAGGATCACGAATAGCGGTTTTATGCATCTGGGCTTATGAAAAGAAGGCTTGCTCAGAAATGCTCTAAAACGACTTTTCTCAGTCAGAAAACGTTAGTTATGCAGTTTCATGAATAAAGCTGAGCCACATTAAAAATATTTCATATGCATGAAAGGAATGTTATTTGCAATGCAGAAATACACTTCTTGATGTGTTAGAAGTTTTATGCATGTGAAATTTAGTTAGAGCCTCAATGCATAAAACGCTTAGTTTAGGCCTTCTAGGATCACGAATAGCGGTTTTATGCATCTGGGCTTATGAAAAGAAGGCTTGCTCAGAAATGCTCTAAAACGACTTTTCTCAGTCAGAAAACGTTAGTTATGCAGTTTCATGAATAAAGCTGAGCCACATTAAAAATATTTCATATGCATGAAAGGAATGTTATTTGCAATGCAGAAATACACTTCTTGATGTGTTAGAAGTTTTATGCATGT
>JAMKFB010000816.1:0-21386 GCA_036247105.1 Cirrhinus mrigala
GCAGAAGTCATAGAAGTAGAAGTCGAAGAAAAAGTCGAAGACTCAGAAGTAAAAGAAAAAGTAAAAAATAGTCAAAGACGTAGAAGTCGAAGAAAAAGTCGAAGAGGCAGAAGTAAAAGAAAAAGTAAAAAATAGTCAAAGAAGTAGAAGTCGAAGAAAAAGTCGAAGAGGCAGAAGTCAAAGAAGAAGTCGAAGAAAAAGTCAAAAAAGGCAAAAGTCATAGAAGTAGAAGTCATAGAAAAATTCGAAAAAAAGTCGAATAAGTAGAAGTCATAGAAAAATTTGAAGAAAAGTCGAAGAAGCAGAAGTCAAAGAAGAAGTCGAAGAAAAAGTAAAAAAAGGCAGAAGTCATAGAAGTAGAAGTCGAAGAAAAAGTTGAAGACGCAGAAGTAAAAGAAAAAGTAAAAAATAGTCAAAGATGTAGAAGTCGAAGAAAAAGTCTAAGAGGCAGAAGTCAAAGAAGTCAAAGAAAAAGTCAAGGGAGAAGAAGCCGAAGAAAAAGTTGAAGACGCAGAAGTAAAAGAAAAAGTAAAAAATAGTCAAAGAAGTAGAAGTCGAAGAAAAAGTCGAAGAGGCAGAAGTCAAAGAAGAAGTCGAAGAAAAAGTCGAAGAGGCAGAAGTCAAAGAAGAAGTTGAAAAAAGAAGTAAAAAAAAAGTCAAAGAAGTAGAAGTCGAAGAAAAAGTTGAACAGGCAGAAGTCAAAGAAGTTGAAAAAAGAAGTAAAAAAAAAGTCAAAGAAGTAGTAGTCGAAGAAAAAGTCAAAGACGTAGAAGTAAAAGAAAAAGTAAAAAAAAGTCAAAGAAGTAGAAGTCGAAGAAAAAATCAAAGAGGCAGAAGTCAAAGAAGTCGAAGAAAAAGTAAAAAAAAAATCAAAGAAGTAGAAGTCGAAGAAAAAGTCGAAGAGGTAGAAGTCAAAGAAGTCGAAGAAAAAGTCAAAAAAGGCAGAAGTCATAGAAGTAGAAGTCGAAGAAAAAGTCGAAGAGGCAGAAGTCAAAGAAAAAGTCAAAGAAGTAGAAGTCGAAGAAAAAGTCGAAGAGGCAGAAGTCAAAGAAGAAGTCGAAGAAAAAGTCAAAAAAGGCACAAGTCATAGAAGTCAAAGAAAAAGTTGAAGAGGCAGAAGTCAAAGAAGAAGTTGAAGAAAAAGTAAAAAAAAAAGTCAAAGAAGTAGAAGTCGAAGAAAAAGTCAAAGAGGCAGAAGTCAAAGAAGTAGAAGTCGAAGAAAAAGTCGAAGAGGCAGAAGTCAAAGAAGAAGTCGAAGAAAAGGTCAAAAAAGGCAGAAGTCATAGAAGTAGAAGTCAAAGAAAAATTCATAGAGGCAGAAGTCAAAGAAAATTTTTGTAAAAAGTCGAAGAAGTAGAAGTCGAAGAAAAAGTCAAAAAAGGCAGAAGTCAAAGAAGAAGTCGAAGAAAAAGTCAAAAAAGGCAGAAGTCATAGAAGTCGAAGAAAAAGTCGAAGAGACAGAAGTCAAAAAAGAAGTCATAGAAAAAGTCGAAGAGGCAGAAGTCAAAGAAAATTTTTTTAAAAAGTCGAAGAAGTAGAAGTCAAAGAAAAAGTCAAAGAGACAGAAGTCAAAGAAGAAGTCGAAGAAAAAGTCAAAAAAGGCACAAGTCATAGAAGTCAAAGAAAAAGTCAAAGAGACAGAAGTCGATGAAGTCGAAGAAAGAGAAGTCGAAGAAAAAGTCGAAGAGGCAGAAGTCAAAGAAGAAGTCGAAGAAAAAGTAAAAAAAAAAAGTCATAAAAGTAGAAGTCAAAGAAAAAGTCAAAGAGGCAGAAGTCATAGAAGTAGAAGTTGAAGAAAAAGTCAAAGAGGCAGAAGTCAAAGAGGAAGTCGCAGAAAAAGTAAAAAAAAAGTCAAAGAAGTAGAAGTTGAAGAAAAAGTCAAAAAAAGTCAAAGAAGTAGAAGTCGAAAAAAAAGTCGAAGAGGCAGAAGTCAAAGAAGAAGTTGAAGAAAAAGTAAAAAAAAGCAGAAGTAATAGAAGTCAAAGAAAAAGTCGAAGAGGCAGAAGTCAAAGAAGAAGTTGAAGAAAAAGTAAAACAAAAGTCAAAGAAGTAGAAGTCCAAGAAAAAGTCGAAGAGGTAGAAGTCAAAGAAGAAGTGGAAGAGGTAGAAGTCATAGAAGTAGAAGTCGAAGAAAAAGTCGAAGAGGCAGAAGTCAAAGAAGAAGTCGAAGAAAAAGTCAAAAAAGGCAGAAGTCATAGAAGTAGAAGTTGAAGAAAAAGTGGAAGAGGCAGAAGTCAAATAAGAAGTCGAAGAAAAAGTCAAAAAAGGCACAAGTCATAGAAGTAGAAGTCGAAGAAAAAGTCGAAGACGCAGAAGTAAAAGAAAAAGTAAAAAATAGTCAAAGATGTAGAAGTCGAGGAAAAAGTCGAAGAGGCAGAAGTCAAACAAGAAGTCAAAGAAAAAGTCAAGGGAGGAGAAGCCGAAGAAAAAGTCGAAGAGGCAGAAGTCAAAGAAGAAGTCGAAGAAAAAGTCAAAAAAGGCAGAAGTCATAGAAGTAGAAGTCGAAGAAAAAGTCGAAGAGGCAGAAGTCAAAGAAGAAGTCGAAGAAAAAGTCAAAAAAGGCACAAGTCATAGAAGTAGAAGTCGAAGAAAAAGTCAAAGAGGCAGAAGTCAAAGAAATTTTTAGTAAAAGTTGAAAAAAGTCAAGAGCAGAAGTCAGAAGTCGAAGAAAAAGTCGAAGAGGCAGAAGTCAAAGAAGAAGTCGAAGAAAAAGTCAAAAAAAGACAAAGAAGTAGAAGTCGAAGAAAAAGTCGAAGAGGCAGAAGTCAAAGAAGAAGTCGAAGAAAAAGTCAAAAAAGGCAGAAGTCATAGAAGTAGAAGTTGAAGAAAAAGTGGAAGAGGCAGAAGTCAAATAAGAAGTCGAAGAAAAAGTCAAAAAAAAGTCAAAGAAGTAGAAGTCGAAGAAAAAGTCGAAGAGGCAGAAGTCAAAGAAGTAGAAGTCGAAGAAAAAGTCGAAGAGGCAGAAGTCAAAGAAGTAGAAGTTGAAGAAAAAGTCGAAGAGGCAGAAGTCAAAGAAGAAGTCGAAGAAAAAGTCAAAAAAGGCACAAGTCATAGAAGTCGAAGAAAAAGTCGAAGAGGCAGAAGTCAAAGAAGAAGTTGAAGAAACAGTAAAAGAAAAATCAAAGAAGTAGAAGTCGAAGAAAAAGTCGAAGAGACAGAAGTCAAAGAAGAAGTCGAAGAAAAAGTCGAAGAGGCAGAAGTCGAAGAAAAAGTCGAAGAGACAGAAGTCAAAGAAAAAGTCGAAGAAAAAGTCAAAGAAGTAGAAGTCGAAGAAAAAGTCGAAGAGACAGAAGTCAAAGAAAAAGTCGAAGAAAAAGTCAAAAAAGTAGAAGTCGAAGAAAAAGTCGAAGAGACAGAAGTCAAAGAAAAAGTCGAAGAGACAGAAGTCAAAGAAGAAGTCGAAGAAAAAGTCAAAGAAGTAGAAGTCGAAGAAAAAGTCGAAGAGACAGAAGTCAAAGAAAAAGTCGGAGAAAAAGTCAAAGAAGTAGAAGTCGAAGAAAAAGTCGAAGAGACAGAAGTCAAAGAAAAAGTCGAAGAAAAAGTCGAAGAGGCAGAAGTCAAAGAAGAAGTCGAAGAAAAAGTAAAAAAAAGACAAAGAAGTAGAAGTCGAAGAAAAAGTCGAAGAGGCAGAAGTCAAAGAAGAAGTCGAAGAAAAAGTCAAAAAAGGCAGAAGTCATAGAAGTAGAAGTTGAAGAAAAAGTGGAAGAGGCAGAAGTCAAATAAGAAGTCGAAGAAAAAGTCAAAAAAAAGTCAAAGAAGTAGAAGTCGAAGAAAAAGTCGAAGAGGCAGAAGTCAAAGAAGTAGAAGTCGAAGAAAAAGTCGAAGAGGCAGAAGTCAAAGAAGTAGAAGTTGAAGAAAAAGTCGAAGAGGCAGAAGTCAAAGAAGAAGTCGAAGAAAAAGTCAAAAAAGGCACAAGTCATAGAAGTCGAAGAAAAAGTCGAAGAGGCAGAAGTCAAAGAAGAAGTCGAAGAAAAAGTCAAAGAAGTAGAAGTCGAAGAAAAAGTCGAAGAGACAGAAGTCAAAGAAAAAGTCGATGAAAAAGTCAAAGAAGTAGAAGTCGAAGAAAAAGTCGAAGAGACAGAAGTCAAAGAAAAAGTCGAAGAGACAGAAGTCAAAGAAGAAGTCGAAGAAACAGTAAAAAAAAAGTCAAAGAAGTAGAAGTCGAAGAAAAAGTCGAAGAGACAGAAGTCAAAGAAAAAGTCGAAGAAAAAGTCAAAGAAGTAGAAGTCGAAGAAAAAGTCGAAGAGACAGAAGTCAAAGAAAAAGTCGGAGAAAAAGTCAAAGAAGTAGAAGTCGAAGAAAAAGTCGAAGAGACAGAAGTCAAAGAAAAAGTCGAAGAAAAAGTCAAAAAAGGCAAAAGTCATAGAAGTAGAAGTCATAGAAAAATTCGAAAAAAAGTCGAATAAGTAGAAGTCATAGAAAAATTTGAAGAAAAGTCGAAGAAGCAGAAGTCAAAGAAGAAGTCGAAGAAAAAGTCAAAAAAGGCAGAAGTCATAGAAGTAGAAGTCGAAGAAAAAGTTGAAGACGCAGAAGTAAAAGAAAAAGTAAAAAATAGTCAAAGATGTAGAAGTCGAAGAAAAAGTCTAAGAGGCAGAAGTCAAAGAAGAAGTCAAAGAAAAAGTCAAGGGAGAAGAAGCCGAAGAAAAAGTTGAAGACGCAGAAGTAAAAGAAAAAGTAAAAAATAGTCAAAGAAGTAGAAGTCGAAGAAAAAGTCGAAGAGGCAGAAGTCAAAGAAGAAGTCGAAGAAAAAGTCGAAGAGGCAGAAGTCAAAGAAGAAGTTGAAAAAAGAAGTAAAAAAAAAGTCAAAGAAGTAGAAGTCGAAGAAAAAGTTGAACAGGCAGAAGTCAAAGAAGTTGAAAAAAGAAGTAAAAAAAAAGTCAAAGAAGTAGTAGTCGAAGAAAAAGTCAAAGACGTAGAAGTAAAAGAAAAAGTAAAAAAAAGTCAAAGAAGTAGAAGTCGAAGAAAAAATCAAAGAGGCAGAAGTCAAAGAAGTCGAAGAAAAAGTAAAAAAAAAATCAAAGAAGTAGAAGTCGAAGAAAAAGTCGAAGAGGTAGAAGTCAAAGAAGTCGAAGAAAAAGTCAAAAAAGGCAGAAGTCATAGAAGTAGAAGTCGAAGAAAAAGTCGAAGAGGCAGAAGTCAAAGAAAAAGTCAAAGAAGTAGAAGTCGAAGAAAAAGTCGAAGAGGCAGAAGTCAAAGAAGAAGTCGAAGAAAAAGTCAAAAAAGGCACAAGTCATAGAAGTCAAAGAAAAAGTTGAAGAGGCAGAAGTCAAAGAAGAAGTTGAAGAAAAAGTAAAAAAAAAAGTCAAAGAAGTAGAAGTCGAAGAAAAAGTCAAAGAGGCAGAAGTCAAAGAAGTAGAAGTCGAAGAAAAAGTCGAAGAGGCAGAAGTCAAAGAAGAAGTCGAAGAAAAGGTCAAAAAAGGCAGAAGTCATAGAAGTAGAAGTCAAAGAAAAATTCATAGAGGCAGAAGTCAAAGAAAATTTTTGTAAAAAGTCGAAGAAGTAGAAGTCGAAGAAAAAGTCAAAAAAGGCAGAAGTCAAAGAAGAAGTCGAAGAAAAAGTCAAAAAAGGCAGAAGTCATAGAAGTCGAAGAAAAAGTCGAAAAGACAGAAGTCAAAAAAGAAGTCATAGAAAAAGTCGAAGAGGCAGAAGTCAAAGAAAATTTTTTTAAAAAGTCGAAGAAGTAGAAGTCAAAGAAAAAGTCAAAGAGACAGAAGTCAAAGAAGAAGTCGAAGAAAAAGTCAAAAAAGGCACAAGTCATAGAAGTCAAAGAAAAAGTCAAAGAGACAGAAGTCGATGAAGTCGAAGAAAGAGAAGTCGAAGAGGCAGAAGTCAAAGAAGAAGTCGAAGAAAAAGTAAAAAAAAAAAGTCATAAAAGTAGAAGTCAAAGAAAAAGTCAAAGAGGCAGAAGTCATAGAAGTAGAAGTTGAAGAAAAAGTCAAAGAGGCAGAAGTCAAAGAGGAAGTCGCAGAAAAAGTAAAAAAAAAGTCAAAGAAGTAGAAGTTGAAGAAAAAGTCAAAAAAAGTCAAAGAAGTAGAAGTCGAAAAAAAAGTCGAAGAGGCAGAAGTCAAAGAAGAAGTTGAAGAAAAAGTAAAAAAAAAGCAGAAGTAATAGAAGTCAAAGAAAAAGTCAAAGAGGCAGAAGTCAAAGAAGAAGTTGAAGAAAAAGTAAAACAAAAGTCAAAGAAGTAGAAGTCCAAGAAAAAGTCGAAGAGGTAGAAGTCAAAGAAGAAGTGGAAGAGGTAGAAGTCATAGAAGTAGAAGTCGAAGAAAAAGTCGAAGAGGCAGAAGTCAAAGAAGAAGTCGAAGAAAAAGTCAAAAAAGGCAGAAGTCATAGAAGTAGAAGTTGAAGAAAAAGTGGAAGAGGCAGAAGTCAAATAAGAAGTCGAAGAAAAAGTCAAAAAAAAGTCAAAGAAGTAGAAGTCGAAGAAAAAGTCGAAGAGGCAGAAGTCAAAGAAGTAGAAGTCGAAGAAAAAGTCGAAGAGGCAGAAGTCAAAGAAGTAGAAGTTGAAGAAAAAGTCGAAGAGGCAGAAGTCAAAGAAGAAGTCGAAGAAAAAGTCAAAAAGGCACAAGTCATAGAAGTCGAAGAAAAAGTCGAAGAGGCAGAAGTCAAAGAAGAAGTCGAAGAAAAAGTCAAAGAAGTAGAAGTCGAAGAAAAAGTCGAAGAGACAGAAGTCAAAGAAAAAGTCGAAGAAAAAGTCAAAGAAGTAGAAGTCGAAGAAAAAGTCGAAGAGACAGAAGTCAAAGAAAAAGTCGAAGAGACAGAAGTCAAAGAAGAAGTCGAAGAAACAGTAAAAAAAAGTCAAAGAAGTAGAAGTCGAAGAAAAAGTCGAAGAGACAGAAGTCAAAGAAAAAGTCGAAGAAAAAGTCAAAGAAGTAGAAGTCGAAGAAAAAGTCGAAGAGACAGAAGTCAAAGAAAAAGTCGAAGAGACAGAAGTCAAAGAAGAAGTCGAAGAAAAAGTCAAAAAAGGTAGAAGTCAAAGAAGTAGAAGTCGAAGAAAAAGTCAAAGAGGCAGAAGTCAAAGAAGAAGTCGAAGAAAAAGTCAAAAAAGGCAGAAGACAAAGAAGTAGAAGTCGAAGAAAAAGTCAAAGAGGCAGAAGTCAAAGAAGAAGTCGAAGAAAAAGTCAAAAAAGGCAGAAGTCAAAGAAGTAGAAGTCGAAGAAAAAATCGAAGAGGCAGAAGTAAAAGAAAAAGTAAAAAATAGTCAAAGATGTAGAAGTCGAAGAAAAAGTCAAAGAGGCAGAAGTCAAAGAAGAAGTCGAAGAAAAAGTCAAAAAAGGCAGAAGTCATAGAAGTAGAAGTCGAAGAAAAAGTCGAAGAGGCAGAAGTCAAAGAAGAAGTCAAAGAAAAAGTCAAGGGAGGAGAAGCCGAAGAAAAAGTCGAAGACGCAGAGGTAAAAGAAAAAGTAAAAAATAGTCAAAGAAGTAGAAGTCGAAGAAAAAGTCGAAGAGGCAGAAGTCAAAGAAGAAGTCGAAGAAAAAGTCAAAAAAGGCACAAGTCATAGAAGTCAAAGAAAAAGTCGAAGAGGCAGAAGTCAAAGAAGAAGTCGAAGAAAAATCAAAAAGGCAGAAGTCATAGAAAAAGTCGAAGAGGCAGAAGTCAAAGAAGAAGTCGAAGAAAAGGTAAAAAAAGGCAGAAGTCATAGAAGTAGAAGTCAAAGAAAAATTCATAGAGGCAGAAGTCAAAGAAAATTTTTGTAAAAAGTCGAAGAAGTAGAAGTCGAAGAAAAAGTCAAAAAAGGCAGAAGTCATAGAAGTCGAAGCAAAAGTCGAAGAGACAGAAGTCAAAGAAAGAAGTCGAAGAAAAAGTCAAAGAGGCAGAAGTCATAGAAGTAGAAGTCATAGAAAAATTCGAAGAAAAGTCGAAGAAGCAGAAGTCATAGAAAAATTCGAAGAAAAAATCGAAGAGGCAGAAGTCAAAGAAGAAGTCGAAGAAAAAGTCAAAAAAGGCAGAAGTCATAGAAGTAGAAGTCGAAGAAAAAGTCGAAGAGGCAGAAGTAAAAGAAAAAGTAAAAAATAGTCAAAGATGTAGAAGTCGAAGAAAAAGTCTAAGAGGCAGAAGTCAAAGAAGAAGTCAAAGAAAAGTCAAGGGAGAAGAAGCCGAAGAAAAAGTCGAAGACGCAGAAGTAAAAGAAAAAGTAAAAAATAGTCAAAGAAGTAGAAGTCGAAGAAAAAGTCGAAGAGGCAGAAGTCAAAGAAGAAGTCGAAGAAAAAGTCGAAGAGGCAGAAGTCAAAGAAGAAGTTGAAAAAAGAAGTAAAAAAAAAGTCAAAGAAGTAGAAGTCGAAGAAAAAGTTGAACAGGCAGAAGTCAAAGAAGTTGAAAAAAGAAGTAAAAAAAAAGTCAAAGAAGTAGTAGTCGAAGAAAAAGTCGAAGACGTAAAAGTAAAAGAAAAAGTAAAAAAAGTCAAAGAAGTAGAAGTCGAAGAAAAAATCGAAGAGGCAGAAGTCAAAGAAGTCGAAGAAAAAGTAAAAAAAAAATCAAAGAAGTAGAAGTCGAAGAAAAAGTCGAAGAGGTAGAAGTCAAAGAAGTCGAAGAAAAAGTCAAAAAAGGCAGAAGTCATAGAAGTAGAAGTCGAAGAAAAAGTCGAAGAGGCAGAAGTCAAAGAAAAAGTAAAAAAAGTCAAAGATGTAGAAGTCGAAGAAAAAGTCAAAGAGGCAGAAGTCAAAGAAGAAGTCGAAGAAAAAGTCAAAAAAGGCAGAAGTCATAGAAGTAGAAGTCGAAGAAAAAGTCGAAGAGCAGAAGTCAAAGAAGAAGTCAAAGAAAAAGTCAAGAGAGTAGAAGTCGAAGAAAAAGTCGAAGAGGCAGAAGTCAAAGAAGAAGTCAAAGAAAAAGTCAAGAGGAGAAGCGAAGAAAAAGTCGAAGACGCAAGGTAAAGAAAAAGTAAAAAAAGTCAAAGAAGTAGAAGTCGAAGAAAAAGTCGAAGAGGCAGAAGTCAAAGAAGAAGTCGAAGAAAAAGTCAAAAAAGGCACAAGTCATAGAAGTAGAAGTAGAAAAAGTCGAAGAGGCAGAAGTCAAAGAAGAAGTCAAAGAAAAAGTCAAGGAGGAGAAGCCGAAGAAAAAGTCGAAGACGCAGAGTAAAAGAAAAAGTAAAAAATAGTCAAAGAAGTAGAAGTCGAAGAAAAAGTCGAAGAGGCAGAAGTCAAAGAAGAAGTCGAAGAAAAAGTCAAAGAAGTAGAAGTCGAAGAAAAAGTCGAAGAGGCAGAAGTCAAAGAAGAAGTCGAAGAAAAAGTCAAAAAAGGCACAAGTCATAGAAGTCGAAGAAAAAGTCGAAGAGGCAGAAGTCAAAGAAGAAGTCGAAGAAAAAGTCAAAGAAGTAGAAGTCGAAGAAAAAGTCGAAGAGACAGAAGTCAAAGAAAAAGTCGATGAAAAAGTCAAAGAAGTAGAAGTCGAAGAAAAAGTCGAAGAGACAGAAGTCAAAGAAAAAGTCGAAGAGACAGAAGTCAAAGAAGAAGTCGAAGAAACAGTAAAAAAAAGTCAAAGAAGTAGAAGTCGAAGAAAAAGTCGAAGAGACAGAAGTCAAAGAAAAAGTCGAAGAAAAAGTCAAAGAAGTAGAAGTCGAAGAAAAAGTCGAAGAGACAGAAGTCAAAGAAAAAGTCGAAGAAAAAGTCAAAGAAGTAGAAGTCGAAGAAAAAGTCGAAGAGGCAGAAGTCAAAGAAAAAGTCGAAGAGACAGAAGTCAAAGAAGAAGTCGAAGAAAAAGTCAAAGAAGTAGAAGTCGAAGAAAAAGTCGAAGAGACAGAAGTCAAAGAAAAAGTCGGAGAAAAAGTCAAAGAAGTAGAAGTCGAAGAAAAAGTCGAAGAGACAGAAGTCAAAGAAAAAGTCGAAGAAAAAGTCGAAGAGGCAGAAGTCAAAGAAGAAGTCGAAGAAAAAGTAAAAAAAAGACAAAGAAGTAGAAGTCGAAGAAAAAGTCGAAGAGGCAGAAGTCAAAGAAGAAGTCGAAGAAAAAGTCAAAAAAGGCAGAAGTCATAGAAGTAGAAGTTGAAGAAAAAGTGGAAGAGGCAGAAGTCAAATAAGAAGTCGAAGAAAAAGTCAAAAAAAAGTCAAAGAAGTAGAAGTCGAGGAAAAAGTCGAAGAGGCAGAAGTCAAAGAAGTAGAAGTCGAAGAAAAAGTCGAAGAGGCAGAAGTCAAAGAAGTAGAAGTTGAAGAAAAAGTCGAAGAGGCAGAAGTCAAAGAAGAAGTCGAAGAAAAAGTCAAAAAAGGCACAAGTCATAGAAGTCGAAGAAAAAGTCGAAGAGGCAGAAGTCAAAGAAGAAGTCGAAGAAAAAGTCAAAGAAGTAGAAGTCGAAGAAAAAGTCGAAGAGACAGAAGTCAAAGAAAAAGTCGATGAAAAAGTCAAAGAAGTAGAAGTCGAAGAAAAAGTCGAAGAGACAGAAGTCAAAGAAAAAGTCGAAGAGACAGAAGTCAAAGAAGAAGTCGAAGAAACAGTAAAAAAAAAGTCAAAGAAGTAGAAGTCGAAGAAAAAGTCGAAGAGACAGAAGTCAAAGAAAAAGTCGAAGAAAAAGTCAAAGAAGTAGAAGTCGAAGAAAAAGTCGAAGAGACAGAAGTCAAAGAAAAAGTCGAAGAAAAAGTCAAAGAAGTAGAAGTCGAAGAAAAAGTCGAAGAGACAGAAGTCAAAGAAAAAGTCGAAGAGACAGAAGTCAAAGAAAAAGTCGAAGAAAAAGTCAAAGAAGTAGAAGTCGAAGAAAAAGTCGAAGAGACAGAAGTCAAAGAAAAAGTCGAAGAAAAAGTCAAAGAAGTAGAAGTCGAAGAAAAAGTCGAAGAGACAGAAGTCAAAGAAAAAGTCGAAGAGACAGAAGTCAAAGAAGAAGTCGAAGAAAAAGTCAAAGAAGTAGAAGTCGAAGAAAAAGTCGAAGAGACAGAAGTCAAAGAAAAAGTCGGAGAAAAAGTCAAAGAAGTAGAAGTCGAAGAAAAAGTCGAAGAGACAGAAGTCAAAGAAAAAGTCGAAGAAAAAGTCGAAGAGGCAGAAGTCAAAGAAGAAGTCGAAGAAAAAGTAAAAAAAAGACAAAGAAGTAGAAGTCGAAGAAAAAGTCGAAGAGGCAGAAGTCAAAGAAGAAGTCGAAGAAAAAGTCAAAAAAGGCAGAAGTCATAGAAGTAGAAGTTGAAGAAAAAGTGGAAGAGGCAGAAGTCAAATAAGAAGTCGAAGAAAAAGTAAAAAAAAAAGTCAAAGAAGTAGAAGTCGAAGAAAAAGTCGAAGAGGCAGAAGTCAAAGAAGTAGAAGTCGAAGAAAAAGTCGAAGAGGCAGAAGTCAAAGAAGTAGAAGTTGAAGAAAAAGTCGAAGAGGCAGAAGTCAAAGAAGAAGTCGAAGAAAAAGTCAAAAAAGGCACAAGTCATAGAAGTCGAAGAAAAAGTCGAAGAGGCAGAAGTCAAAGAAGAAGTCGAAGAAAAAGTCAAAGAAGTAGAAGTCGAAGAAAAAGTCGAAGAGACAGAAGTCAAAGAAAAAGTCGATGAAAAAGTCAAAGAAGTAGAAGTCGAAGAAAAAGTCGAAGAGACAGAAGTCAAAGAAAAAGTCGAAGAGACAGAAGTCAAAGAAGAAGTCGAAGAAACAGTAAAAAAAAAGTCAAAGAAGTAGAAGTCGAAGAAAAAGTCGAAGAGACAGAAGTCAAAGAAAAAGTCGAAGAAAAAGTCAAAGAAGTAGAAGTCGAAGAAAAAGTCGAAGAGACAGAAGTCAAAGAAAAAGTCGAAGAAAAAGTCAAAGAAGTAGAAGTCGAAGAAAAAGTCGAAGAGACAGAAGTCAAAGAAAAAGTCGAAGAGACAGAAGTCAAAGAAGAAGTCGAAGAAAAAGTCAAAGAAGTAGAAGTCGAAGAAAAAGTCGAAGAGACAGAAGTCAAAGAAAAAGTCGGAGAAAAAGTCAAAGAAGTAGAAGTTGAAGAAAAAGTCGAAGAGACAGAAGTCAAAGAAAAAGTCGAAGAAAAAGTCGAAGAGGCAGAAGTCAAAGAAGAAGTCGAAGAAAAAGTAAAAAAAAGACAAAGAAGTAGAAGTCGAAGAAAAAGTCGAAGAGGCAGAAGTCAAAGAAGAAGTCGAAGAAAAAGTCAAAAAAGGCAGAAGTCATAGAAGTAGAAGTTGAAGAAAAAGTGGAAGAGGCAGAAGTCAAATAAGAAGTCGAAGAAAAAGTCAAAAAAAAGTCAAAGAAGTAGAAGTCGAAGAAAAAGTCGAAGAGGCAGAAGTCAAAGAAGTAGAAGTCGAAGAAAAAGTCGAAGAGGCAGAAGTCAAAGAAGTAGAAGTTGAAGAAAAAGTCGAAGAGGCAGAAGTCAAAGAAGAAGTCGAAGAAAAAGTCAAAAAAGGCACAAGTCATAGAAGTCGAAGAAAAAGTCGAAGAGGCAGAAGTCAAAGAAGAAGTCGAAGAAAAAGTCAAAGAAGTAGAAGTCGAAGAAAAAGTCGAAGAGACAGAAGTCAAAGAAAAAGTCGATGAAAAAGTCAAAGAAGTAGAAGTCGAAGAAAAAGTCGAAGAGACAGAAGTCAAAGAAAAAGTCGAAGAGACAGAAGTCAAAGAAGAAGTCGAAGAAACAGTAAAAAAAAAGTCAAAGAAGTAGAAGTCGAAGAAAAAGTCGAAGAGACAGAAGTCAAAGAAAAAGTCGAAGAAAAAGTCAAAGAAGTAGAAGTCGAAGAAAAAGTCGAAGAGACAGAAGTCAAAGAAAAAGTCGAAGAGACAGAAGTCAAAGAAGAAGTCGAAGAAAAAGTCAAAAAAGGTAGAAGTCAAAGAAGTAGAAGTCGAAGAAAAAGTCAAAGAGGCAGAAGTCAAAGAAGAAGTCGAAGAAAAAGTCAAAAAAGGCAGAAGACAAAGAAGTAGAAGTCGAAGAAAAAGTCAAAGAGGCAGAAGTCAAAGAAGAAGTCGAAGAAAAAGTCAAAAAAGGCAGAAGTCAAAGAAGTAGAAGTCGAAGAAAAAATCGAAGAGGCAGAAGTAAAAGAAAAAGTAAAAAATAGTCAAAGATGTAGAAGTCGAAGAAAAAGTCAAAGAGGCAGAAGTCAAAGAAGAAGTCGAAGAAAAAGTCAAAAAAGGCAGAAGTCATAGAAGTAGAAGTCGAAGAAAAAGTCGAAGACGCAGAAGTCAAAGAAGAAGTCAAAGAAAAAGTCAAGGGAGGAGAAGCCGAAGAAAAAGTCGAAGACGCAGAGGTAAAAGAAAAAGTAAAAAATAGTCAAAGAAGTAGAAGTCGAAGAAAAAGTCGAAGAGGCAGAAGTCAAAGAAGAAGTCGAAGAAAAAGTCAAAAAAGGCACAAGTCATAGAAGTCAAAGAAAAAGTCGAAGAGGCAGAAGTCAAAGAAGAAGTCGAAGAAAAATCAAAAAAGGCAGAAGTCATAGAAAAAGTCGAAGAGGCAGAAGTCAAAGAAGAAGTCGAAGAAAAGGTAAAAAAAGGCAGAAGTCATAGAAGTAGAAGTCAAAGAAAAATTCATAGAGGCAGAAGTCAAAGAAAATTTTTGTAAAAAGTCGAAGAAGTAGAAGTCGAAGAAAAAGTCAAAAAAGGCAGAAGTCATAGAAGTCGAAGCAAAAGTCGAAGAGACAGAAGTCAAAAAAGAAGTCGAAGAAAAAGTCAAAGAGGCAGAAGTCATAGAAGTAGAAGTCATAGAAAAATTCGAAGAAAAGTCGAAGAAGCAGAAGTCATAGAAAAATTCGAAGAAAAAATCGAAGAGGCAGAAGTCAAAGAAGAAGTCGAAGAAAAAGTCAAAAAAGGCAGAAGTCATAGAAGTAGAAGTCGAAGAAAAAGTCGAAGAGGCAGAAGTAAAAGAAAAAGTAAAAAATAGTCAAAGATGTAGAAGTCGAAGAAAAAGTCTAAGAGGCAGAAGTCAAAGAAGAAGTCAAAGAAAAAGTCAAGGGAGAAGAAGCCGAAGAAAAAGTCGAAGACGCAGAAGTAAAAGAAAAAGTAAAAAATAGTCAAAGAAGTAGAAGTCGAAGAAAAAGTCGAAGAGGCAGAAGTCAAAGAAGAAGTCGAAGAAAAAGTCGAAGAGGCAGAAGTCAAAGAAGAAGTTGAAAAAAGAAGTAAAAAAAAAGTCAAAGAAGTAGAAGTCGAAGAAAAAGTTGAACAGGCAGAAGTCAAAGAAGTTGAAAAAAGAAGTAAAAAAAAAGTCAAAGAAGTAGTAGTCGAAGAAAAAGTCGAAGACGTAAAAGTAAAAGAAAAAGTAAAAAAAAGTCAAAGAAGTAGAAGTCGAAGAAAAAATCAAAGAGGCAGAAGTCAAAGAAGTCGAAGAAAAAGTAAAAAAAAAATCAAAGAAGTAGAAGTCGAAGAAAAAGTCGAAGAGGTAGAAGTCAAAGAAGTCGAAGAAAAAGTCAAAAAAGGCAGAAGTCATAGAAGTAGAAGTCGAAGAAAAAATCGAAGAGGCAGAAGTAAAAGAAAAAGTAAAAAATAGTCAAAGATGTAGAAGTCGAAGAAAAAGTCAAAGAGGCAGAAGTCAAAGAAGAAGTCGAAGAAAAAGTCAAAAAAGGCAGAAGTCATAGAAGTAGAAGTCGAAGAAAAAGTCGAAGACGCAGAAGTAAAAGAAGAAGTCAAAGAAAAAGTCAAGGGAGGAGAAGTCGAAGAAAAAGTCGAAGAGGCAGAAGTCAAAGAAGAAGTCAAAGAAAAAGTCAAGGGAGGAGAAGCCGAAGAAAAAGTCGAAGACGCAGAGGTAAAAGAAAAAGTAAAAAATAGTCAAAGAAGTAGAAGTCGAAGAAAAAGTCGAAGAGGCAGAAGTCAAAGAAGAAGTCGAAGAAAAAGTCAAAAAAGGCACAAGTCATAGAAGTCAAAGAAAAAGTCGAAGAGGCAGAAGTCAAAGAAGAAGTCAAAGAAAAAGTCAAGGGAGGAGAAGCCGAAGAAAAAGTCGAAGACGCAGAGGTAAAAGAAAAAGTAAAAAATAGTCAAAGAAGTAGAAGTCGAAGAAAAAGTCGAAGAGGCAGAAGTCAAAGAAGAAGTCGAAGAAAAATCAAAAAAGGCAGAAGTCATAGAAAAAGTCGAAGAGGCAGAAGTCAAAGAAGAAGTCGAAGAAAAAGTCAAAAAAGGCACAAGTCATAGAAGTCGAAGAAAAAGTCGAAGAGGCAGAAGTCAAAGAAGAAGTCGAAGAAAAAGTCAAAGAAGTAGAAGTCGAAGAAAAAGTCGAAGAGACAGAAGTCAAAGAAAAAGTCGATGAAAAAGTCAAAGAAGTAGAAGTCGAAGAAAAAGTCGAAGAGACAGAAGTCAAGAAAAAGTCGAAGAGACAGAAGTCAAAGAAGAAGTCGAAGAAAAAGTCAAAAAAAAGTCAAAGAAGTAGAAGTCGAAGAAAAAGTCGAAGAGACAGAAGTCAAAGAAAAAGTCGAAGAAAAAGTCAAAGAAGTAGAAGTCGAAGAAAAAGTCGAAGAGACAGAAGTCAAAGAAAAAGTCGAAGAAAAAGTCAAAGAAGTAGAAGTCGAAGAAAAAGTCGAAGAAAAAGTCAAAAAAGGCAGAAGTCATAGAAGTAGAAGTCAAAGAAAAAGTCGAAGAGGCAGAAGTCAAAGAAAAAGTCAAAGAAGTAGAAGTCGAAGAAAAAGTCGAAGAGGCAGAAGTCAAAGAAGTAGAAGTCAAAGAAAAAGTCGAAGAGGCAGAAGTCAAAGAAGTCGAAGAAAAAGTCAAAGAAGGCAGAAGTCAAGAAAAAGTCGAAGAGGCAGAAGTCAAAGAAGTAGAAGTCGAAGAAAAAGTCGAAGAGGCAGAAGTCAAAGAAGAAGTTGAAGAAAAAGTAAAAAAAAAGTCAAAGAAGTAGAAGTCGAAGAAAAAGTCGAAGAGGCAGAAGTCAAAGAAGTCGAAGAAAAAGTCAAAAAAGGCAGAAGTCATAGAAGTAGAAGTCGAAGAAAAGTCGAAGAGGCAGAAGTCAAAGAAAAAGTCAAAGAAGTAGAAGTCGAAGAAAAAGTCAAAAAAAGTCAAAGAAGTAGAAGTCGAAGAAAAAGTCGAAGAGGCAGAAGTCAAAGAAGAAGTTGAAGAAAAAGTCAAAAAAAAGTCAAAGAAGTAGAAGTCGAAGAAAAAGTCGAAGAGGCAGAAGTCAAAGAAGAAGTTGAAGAAAAAGTAAAACAAAAGTCAAAGTAGAAGTCGAAGAAAATGTCGAAGAGTCAGAAGTCAAAGAAGAAGTTGAAGAAAAAGTCAAAAAAAGTCAAAGAAGTAGAAGTCGAAGAAAAAGTCGAAGAGGCAGAAGTCAAAGAAGAAGTCGAAGAAAAAGTAAAACAAAAGTCAAAGAAGTAGAAGTCCAAGAAAAAGTCGAAGAGGTAGAAGTCAAAGAAGAAGTCGAAGAAAAAGTAAAATAAAAGTCAAAGAAGGCAGAAGTCATAGAAGTAGAAGTTGAAGAAAAAGTCGAAGAAGCAGAAGTCATAGAAAAAGTCGAAGAAAAAGTCGAAGAAGTAGAAGTCGAAGAGCAGAAGTCAAGAAAAGTCGAAGAAGTAGAAGTCGAAGAAAAAGTCGAAGAGGCAGAAGTCAAAGAGTAGAAGTCGAAGAGAAAAGTCAAGAAGCAGAAGTCAAAGAAGTAGAAGTCAAAGAAAAAGTCGAAGAGGCAGAAGTCAAAGAAGAAGTCGAAGAAAAGGTCAAAAAAGGCAGAAGTCATAGAAGTAGAAGTCAAAGAAAAATTCATAGAGGCAGAATTCAAAGAAAATTTTTGTAAAAAGTCGAAGAAGTAGAAGTCGAAGAAAAAGTCAAAAAAGGCAGAAGTCAAAGAAGAAGTCGAAGAAAAAGTCAAAAAAGGCAGAAGTCATAGAAGTCGAAGAAAAAGTCGAAGAGACAGAAGTCAAAAAAGAAGTCATAGAAAAAGTCGAAGAGGCAGAAGTCAAAGAAAATTTTTTTAAAAAGTCGAAGAAGTAGAAGTCAAAGAAAAAGTCAAAGAGACAGAAGTCAAAGAAGAAGTCGAAGAAAAAGTCAAAAAAGGCACAAGTCATAGAAGTCAAAGAAAAAGTCAAAGAGACAGAAGTCGATGAAGTCGAAGAAAGAGAAGTCGAAGAAAAAGTCGAAGAGGCAGAAGTCAAAGAAGAAGTCGAAGAAAAAGTAAAAAAAAAAAGTCATAAAAGTATAAGTCAAAGAAAAAGTCAAAGAGGCAGAAGTCATAGAAGTAGAAGTTGAAGAAAAAGTCAAAGAGGCAGAAGTCAAAGAGGAAGTCGCAGAAAAAGTAAAAAAAAAGTCAAAGAAGTAGAAGTTGAAGAAAAAGTCAAAAAAAGTCAAAGAAGTAGAAGTCGAAAAAAAAGTCGAAGAGGCAGAAGTCAAAGAAGAAGTTGAAGAAAAAGTAAAAAAAAGCAGAAGTAATAGAAGTCAAAGAAAAAGTCGAAGAGGCAGAAGTCAAAGAAGAAGTTGAAGAAAAAGTAAAACAAAAGTCAAAGAAGTAGAAGTCCAAGAAAAAGTCGAAGAGGTAGAAGTCAAAGAAGAAGTGGAAGAGGTAGAAGTCATAGAAGTAGAAGTCGAAGAAAAAGTCGAAGAGGCAGAAGTCAAAGAAGAAGTCGAAGAAAAAGTCAAAAAAGGCAGAAGTCATAGAAGTAGAAGTCGAAGAAAAAGTCGAAGAGACAATAGTCAAAGAAGAAGTCGAAGAAAAAGTCGAAGAGGCAGAAGTCAAAGAAGAAGTTGAAGAAAAAGTCAGAAAAGGCAGAAGGCAAAGAAGTAGAAGTCGAAGAAAAAGTCGAAGAGGCAGAAGTCAAAGGAGAAGTTGAAGAAAAATTTAAAAAAAAAGTCGAAGAAGCAGAAGTCATAGAAAAATTTGAAGAAAAAGTCAAAGAAGCAGAAGACAAAGAAAAATTTGAAAAAATCGAAGAAAAGTCAAAGAAGCAGAAGAGGCAGAAGCCATAGAAAAAAAATCGAAGAAGTAGAAGTCGATTAAAAAGTTGATGAAGTAGAAGCCAAAGAAAAAGACGGAGGCAGAAGTCATAGAAAAAAATCAAATAAAAAGTCGGAGTAGAAGTCGAAGAAAAAGTCGAAGAGGCAGAAGTCATAGAAGTAGAAGTCGAAGAAAAAGTCAAAGAGGCAGAAGTCAAAGAAGAAGTTGAAGAAAAAGTAAAAAAAAAAAGTCACAGAAGTAGAAGTCGAAGAAAAAGTCGAAGAGGCAGAAGTCAAAGTAGAAGTCGAAGAAAAAGTAAAATAAAAGTCAAAGAAGGCAGAAGTTATAGAAGTAGAAGTTGAAGAAAAAGTCGAAGAGGTAGAAGTCAAAGAAGAAGTCGAAGAAAAAGTAAAACAAAAGTCAAAGAAGTAGAAGTCCAAGAAAAAGTCGAAGAGGTAGAAGTCAAAGAAGAAGTCGAAGAGGTAGAAGTCATAGAAGTAGAAGTCGAGGAAAAGGTCGAAGAGGCAGAAGTCAAAGTAGAAGTCGAAGAAAAAGTCAAAGAGGCAGAAGTCAAAGAAGAAGTCGAAGAAAAAGTCAAAAAAGGCAGAAGTCATAGAAGTAGAAGTCGAAGAAAAAATCGTAGAGGCAGAAGTCAAAGAGGAAGTCGAAGAAAAAGTCGAAGAGGCAGAAGTCAAAGAAGAAGTCGAAGAAAAAGACAAAAAAGGCAGAAGACAAAGAAGTAGAAGTTGAAGAAAAAGTCAAAGTGGCAGAAGTCAAAGAAGAAGTCGAAGAAAAAGTCAAAAAAGGCAGAAGTCAAAGAAGTAGAAGTCGAAGAAAAAGTCGAAGAGGCAGAAGTCAAAGAAGAAGTCGAAGAAAAAGACAAAAAAGGCAGAAGACAAAGAAGTAGAAGTTGAAGAAAAAGTCAAAGTGGCAGAAGTCAAAGAAGAAGTCGAAGAAAAAGTCAAAAAAGGCAGAAGTCAAAGAAGTAGAAGTCGAAGAAAAAGTCGAAGAGGCAGAAGTCAAAGAAGAAGTCGAAGAAAAAGTCAAAAAAGGCACAAGTCATAGAAGTCAAAGAAAAAGTTGAAGAGGCAGAAGTCAAAGAAGAAGTTGAAGAAAAAGTAAAAAAAAAAGTCAAAGAAGTAGAAGTCGAAGAAAAAGTCAAAGAGGCAGAAGTCAAAGAAGTAGAAGTCGAAGAAAAAGTCGAAGAGGCAGAAGTCAAAGAAGAAGTCGAAGAAAAGGTCAAAAAAGGCAGAAGTCATAGAAGTAGAAGTCAAAGAAAAATTCATAGAGGCAGAAGTCAAAGAAAATTTTTGTAAAAAGTCGAAGAAGTAGAAGTCGAAGAAAAAGTCAAAAAGGCAGAAGTCAAAGAAGAAGTCGAAGAAAAAGTCAAAAAAGGCAGAAGTCATAGAAGTCGAAGAAAAAGTCGAAGAGACAGAAGTCAAAAAAGAAGTCATAGAAAAAGTCGAAGAGGCAGAAGTCAAAGAAAATTTTTTTAAAAAGTCGAAGAAGTAGAAGTCAAAGAAAAAGTCAAAGAGACAGAAGTCAAAGAAGAAGTCGAAGAAAAAGTCAAAAAAGGCACAAGTCATAGAAGTCAAAGAAAAAGTCAAAGAGACAGAAGTCGATGAAGTCGAAGAAAGAGAAGTCGAAGAAAAAGTCGAAGAGGCAGAAGTCAAAGAAGAAGTCGAAGAAAAAGTAAAAAAAAAAAGTCATAAAAGTAGAAGTCAAAGAAAAAGTCAAAGAGGCAGAAGTCATAGAAGTAGAAGTTGAAGAAAAAGTCAAAGAGGCAGAAGTCAAAGAGGAAGTCGCAGAAAAAGTAAAAAAAAAGTCAAAGAAGTAGAAGTTGAAGAAAAAGTCAAAAAAAGTCAAAGAAGTAGAAGTCGAAAAAAAAGTCGAAGAGGCAGAAGTCAAAGAAGAAGTTGAAGAAAAAGTAAAAAAAAGCAGAAGTAATAGAAGTCAAAGAAAAAGTCGAAGAGGCAGAAGTCAAAGAAGAAGTTGAAGAAAAAGTAAAACAAAAGTCAAAGAAGTAGAAGTCCAAGAAAAAGTCGAAGAGGTAGAAGTCAAAGAAGAAGTGGAAGAGGTAGAAGTCATAGAAGTAGAAGTCGAAGAAAAAGTCGAAGAGGCAGAAGTCAAAGAAGAAGTCGAAGAAAAAGTCAAAAAAGGCAGAAGTCATAGAAGTAGAAGTCGAAGAAAAAGTCGAAGAGACAATAGTCAAAGAAGAAGTCGAAGAAAAAGTCGAAGAGGCAGAAGTCAAAGAAGAAGTTGAAGAAAAAGTCAGAAAAGGCAGAAGGCAAAGAAGTAGAAGTCGAAGAAAAAGTCGAAGAGGCAGAAGTCAAAGGAGAAGTTGAAGAAAAATTTAAAAAAAAAGTCGAAGAAGCAGAAGTCATAGAAAAATTTGAAGAAAAAGTCAAAGAAGCAGAAGACAAAGAAAAATTTGAAAAAATCGAAGAAAAGTCAAAGAAGCAGAAGAGGCAGAAGCCATAGAAAAAAAATCGAAGAAGTAGAAGTCGATTAAAAAGTTGATGAAGTAGAAGCCAAAGAAAAAGACGGAGGCAGAAGTCATAGAAAAAATCAAATAAAAAGTCGGAGTAGAAGTCGAAGAAAAAGTCGAAGAGGCAGAAGTCATAGAAGTAGAAGTCGAAGAAAAAGTCAAAGAGGCAGAAGTCAAAGAAGAAGTTGAAGAAAAAGTAAAAAAAAAAAGTCACAGAAGTAGAAGTCGAAGAAAAAGTCGAAGAGGCAGAAGTCAAAGTAGAAGTCGAAGAAAAAGTAAAATAAAAGTCAAAGAAGGCAGAAGTTATAGAAGTAGAAGTTGAAGAAAAAGTCGAAGAGGTAGAAGTCAAAGAAGAAGTCGAAGAAAAAGTAAAACAAAAGTCAAAGAAGTAGAAGTCCAAGAAAAAGTCGAAGAGGTAGAAGTCAAAGAAGAAGTCGAAGAGGTAGAAGTCATAGAAGTAGAAGTCGAGGAAAAGGTCGAAGAGGCAGAAGTCAAAGTAGAAGTCGAAGAAAAAGTCAAAGAGGCAGAAGTCAAAGAAGAAGTCGAAGAAAAAGTCAAAAAAGGCAGAAGTCATAGAAGTAGAAGTCGAAGAAAAAATCGTAGAGGCAGAAGTCAAAGAGGAAGTCGAAGAAAAAGTCGAAGAGGCAGAAGTCAAAGAAGAAGTCGAAGAAAAAGACAAAAAAGGCAGAAGACAAAGAAGTAGAAGTTGAAGAAAAAGTCAAAGTGGCAGAAGTCAAAGAAGAAGTCGAAGAAAAAGTCAAAAAAGGCAGAAGTCAAAGAAGTAGAAGTCGAAGAAAAAGTCGAAGAGGCAGAAGTCAAAGAAGAAGTCGAAGAAAAAGACAAAAAAGGCAGAAGACAAAGAAGTAGAAGTTGAAGAAAAAGTCAAAGTGGCAGAAGTCAAAGAAGAAGTCGAAGAAAAAGTCAAAAAAGGCAGAAGTCAAAGAAGTAGAAGTCGAAGAAAATTCGAAGAGGCAGAAGTCAAAGAAGAAGTCGAAGAAAAAGTCAAAGTGGCAGAAGTCAAAGAAGAAGTCGAAGAAAAAGTCAAAAAAGGCAGAAGTCAAAGAAGTAGAAGTCGAAGAAAAAGTCGAAGAGGCAGAAGTCAAAGAAGAAGTCGAAGAAAAAGTCAAAAAAGGCAGAAGTCATAGAAGTAGAAGTCGAAGAAAAAGTCAAAGAGGCAGAAGTCAAAGAAGAAGTTGAAGAAAAAGT
>JAMKFB010000817.1:0-10415 GCA_036247105.1 Cirrhinus mrigala
CAGATAGGAGTTTCACTTATCCAAAGATGTTCTGAGGGCAGAAAGGAAAATGATTGGTTTACAGATTCAACCAATGAAATTGAAGCAGAGGCGGGGTCAGGAAATTTGGACGTGTGGAGGGAATACTTCAGACAGAAACGTTATTGACGCTTCGTGGGAGGCATTTGCTGCAAGGTAAGTAAATTGACCATGTATTTTATTTAAAAAATAATAATAAATCAACATAACTCTAACGTTTACTGAGATAATTGTCCGGCAAAGACGTATAGAACAAGTAATCATCGACTACATATCATATCATATGCATTTTCATTCAACTGCTTTATCAGTCGATCGCACCAAAGCTGCTTATGGGGTAGATTGAGTAAAACATGCTTTTCCAATGCTACCGCGCTGTCTGTGATACCGATATGAGCGACAACAGAACTCGTTCAAATCTCCGTGACATTTCATTAGTCAGTTAGCGCTAGCATTAACATTAGCGCTGCTCTCAGGGCAGGAGTAAAAATAACAGTAATAAACTGAATTAAGCACTGTTCTCAGGGCAGGAGTACTTAATAGGTTCGTATTTACTGTTATTTTACTAAACTATGCGCTGCTCTCAGGGCAGGAGTAAAAATAACAGTAATAAACTGAATTAAGCACTGCTCTCAGGGCAGGAGTACTTAATAGGTTCGTATTTACTGTTATTTTACTAAACTATGCTCTGCTCTCGGGGCAGGAGTACTAATAGGATCGTATTACTGTTATTTTTACTAAACTATGCACTGCTCTCAGGGCAGGAGTATTCAGTAGGTTCGTATTACTGTTATTTTTACTAAACTATGTGCTGCTCTCAGGGCAGGAGTAAAAATAACAGTAATAAACTGAATTAAGCACTGCTCTCAGGGCAGGAGTACTTAATAGGTTCGTATTTACTGTTATTTTACTAAACTATGCTCTGCTCTCGGGGCAGGAGTACTAATAGGATCGTATTACTGTTATTTTTACTAAACTATGCACTGCTCTCAGGGCAGGAGTATTCAGTAGGTTCGTATTACTGTTATTTTTACTAAACTATGCACTGCTCTCAGGGCAGGAGTACTCAACAGGTTCGTATTTACTGTTAATTTTACTAAACTATGCGCTGCTCTCAGGGCAGGAGTAAAAATAACAGTACTAAACTGAATCATGTGCTGCTCTCGGGGCAGGAGTACTCAATAGGTTCGTATTACTGTTAGTTTTTTACTAAACTATGTGCTGCTCTCAGGGCAGGAGTAAAAATAACAGTACTAAACTGAATTATGTGCTGCTCTCGGGGCAGGAGTACTCAATAGGTTCGTATTACTGTTATTTTTACTAAACCATGCACTGCTCTCAGGGCAGGAGTACTCAACAGGTTCGTATTTACTGTTAATTTTACTAAACTATGCGCTGCTCTCAGGGCAGGAGTAAAAATAACAGTACTAAACTGAATCATGTGCTGCTCTCGGGGCAGGAGTACTCAACAGGTTCGTATTACTGTTATTTTTACTAAACTATGCGCTGTTCTCAGCGCAGGAGTACTCAATTGGTTCGTATTACTGTTATTTTTACTAAACTATGCGCTGTTCTCAGGGCAGGAGTACTCAATAGGTTCGTATTACTGTTATTTTTACTAAACTATGCGCTGCTTTCAGGGCAGGAGTACTCAACAGGTTCGTGTTTACTGTTATTTTTACTAAACTATGCGCTGTTCTCAGCGCAGGAGTACTCAATTGGTTCGTATTACTGTTATTTTTACTAAACTATGAGCTGTTCTCAGGGCAGGAGTACTCAATAGGTTCGTATTACTGTTATTTTTACTAAACTATGCGCTGTTCTCAGGGCAGGAGTACTCAATAGGTTCGTATTACTGTTATTTTTACTAAACTATGCGCTGCTCTCAGGGCAGGAGTACTCAACAGGTTCGTATTACTGTTATTTTTACTAAACTATGCGCTGCTCTCAGGGCAGGAGTAAAAATAACAGTACTAAACTGAATTATGTGCTGCTCTCAGGGCAGGAGTACTCAACAGGTTCGTATTACTGTTATTTTTACTAAACTATGCGCTGTTCTCAGCGCAGGAGTACTCAATAGGTTCGTATTACTGTTATTTTTACTAAACTATGCGCTGTTCTCAGGGCAGGAGTACTCAATAGGTTCGTATTACTGTTATTTTTACTAAACTATGCGCTGCTTTCAGGGCAGGAGTACTCAACAGGTTCGTGTTTACTGTTATTTTTACTAAACTATGCGCTGTTCTCAGCGCAGGAGTACTCAATTGGTTCGTATTACTGTTATTTTTACTAAACTATGCGCTGTTCTCAGGGCAGGAGTACTCAATAGGTTCGTATTACTGTTATTTTTACTAAACTATGCGCTGCTCTCAGGGCAGGAGTACTCAACAGGTTCGTGTTTACTGTTATTTTTACTAAACTATGCACTACTCTCAGGGCAGCAGTAAAAATAACAGTACTAAACTGTATTATGTGCTGCTCTCGGGGCAGGAGTACTCAATAGGTTCGTATTACTGTTATTTTTATTAAACTATGCGCTGTTCTCAGGGCAGGAGTACTCAATAGGTTCGTATTACTGTTATTTTTACTAAACTATGCACTGCTCTCAGGGCAGGAGTATTCAGTAGATTCGTATTACTGTTATTTTTACTAAACTATGCACTGCTCTCAGGGCAGGAGTATTCAATAGGTTCGTATTTCTGTTATTTTTTACTAAACTATGTGCTGCTCTCAGGGCAGGAGTAAAAATAACAGTACTAAACTGAATTATGTGCTGCTCTCGGGGCAGGAGTTCTCAATAGGTTCGTATTACTGTTATTTTTACTAAACTATGCGCTGCTCTCAGGGCAGGAGTACTCAACAGGTTCATATTTACTGTTATTTTTACTAAACTATGCGCTGCTCTCAGGGCAGGAGTACTTAACAGGTTCGTATTTACTGTTATTTTTACTAAACTATGCGCTGCTCTCAGGGCAGGAGTACTCAACAGGTTCGTATTACTGTTGTTTTTACTACACTATGCGCTGTTCTCAGGGCAGGAGTACTCAATAGGCTCGTATTACTGTTATTTTTACTAAACTATGCGCTGTTCTCAGGGCAGGAGTAAAAATAACAGTACTAAACTGAATAATGTGCTGCTCTCGGGGCAGGAGTACTCAATAGGTTTGTATTTACTGTTATTTTTACTAAACCATGCACTGCTCTCAGGGCAGGAGTACTCAACAGGTTCGTATTTACTGTTATTTTTACTAAACTATGCGCTGCTCTCAGGGCAGGAGTAAAAATAACAGTACTAAACTGAATTATGCACAGCTCTCAGGGCAGGAGTACTCAAAAGGTTCGTATTTACTGTTATTTTTACTAAACTATGCGCTGCTCTCAGGGCAGGAGTACTCAACAGGTTCGTATTTACTGTTATTTTTACTAAACTATGCGCTGCTCTCAGGGCAGGAGTAAAAATAACAGTACTAAACTGAATTATGCACAGCTCTCAGGGCAGGAGTACTCAAAAGGTTCGTATTTACTGTTATTTTTACTAAACTATGCGCTGCTCTCAGGGCAGGAGTACTCAACAGGTTCGTATTACTGTTATTTTTACTAAACTATGCGCTGCTCTCAGGGCAGGAGTACTCAACAGGTTCGTATTTACTGTTATTTTTACTAAACTATGCGCTGCTCTCAGGGCAGGAGTAAAAATAACAGTACTAAACTGAATTATGCACAGCTCTCAGGGCAGGAGTACTCAACAGGTTCGTATTTACTGTTATTTTTACTAAACTATGCGCTGCTCTCAGGGCAGGAGTAAAAATAACAGTACTAAACTGAATTATGCACAGCTCTCAGGGCAGGAGTACTCAATAGGTTCGTATTACTGTTATTTTTACTAAACTATGCGCTGCTCTCAGGGCAGGAGTATTCAATAGGTTCGTATTACTGTTATTTTTACTAAACTATGCACTGCTCTCAGGGCAGGAGTAAAAATAATAGTAATAAACTGAATTATGCACATCTCTCAGGGCAGGAGTACTCAAAAGGTTCGTATTACTGTTATTTTACTAAACTATGCGCTGCTCTCGGGGCAGGAGTATTCAATAGGATTCGTATTACTGTTATTTTTACTAAACTATGCACTGCTCTCAGGGCAGGAGTAAAAATAACAGTAATAAACTGAATTAAGCACTGCTCTCAGGGCAGGAGTACTTAATAGGTTCGTATTTACTGTTATTTTACTAAATTATGCGCTGCTCTCAGGGCAGGAGTACTTAAAAGGTTCGTATTACTGTTATTTTTTTTACTAAACTATGCGCTGCTCTCAGGGCAGGAGTGAAAAATAACAGTACTGAAGTGAATTATGCACTGCTCTCAGGGCAGGAGTACTCAATAGATTCGTATTACTGTTATTTTTACTAAACTATGCGCTGCTCTCAGGGCAGGAGTACTCAATAGATTCGTATTACTGTTATTTTTACTAAACTATGCGCTGCTCTCAGGGCAGGAGTACTGAATAGGTTTGCATTACTGTTATTTTTAGTGTACTATTCGCTGCTCTCAGGGCAGGAGTACTCAATAGATTCGTATTACTGTTATTTTTACTAAACTATGCGCTGCTCTCAGGGCAGGAGTACTCAATAGGTTCGTATTAATGTTATTTTTAGTGTACTATGCACTGCTCTCAGGGCAGGAGTACTCAATAGGTTCGTATTACTGTTATTTTTACTAAACTATGCGCTGTTCTCAGGGCAGGAGTAAAAAATAACAGTACTGAAGTGAATTATGCACTGCTCTTAGGGCAGGAGTAAAAATAACAGTTCTAAACTGAATTATGCGCTGCTCTTGGGGCAGGAGTACTCAATAGGTTCGTATTATCGTTATTTTTTTACTAAACTATGCACTGCTCTCAGGGCAGGAGTACTGGATAGGTACTGTTATTTGTCATGTACTATGCGCTACGCACGTCAAAGTTTTTCTGTATGACTATAGGCCTGTCATTGACTCTTTCATGTAGTTTTCCTTCTCTTTGCAGAAAAATTCTTGGAAAAAGCAGAAGTCATCACTGGTCCATACTTGGATAAAGGGAATCTCTGGACTTTCTTTGTAAGTACATCTAGTTTTAGTTGAGAATCTTGTTTCTTTTTTTTTTTTTTTTTTTTTTGAAGTGCCCATATTAAGTGTCAGTAACTCCAGTCTAACTTCCTGTTACCAATTACCTGTTAGGTTTGTTTGCATAATTCCAGCCTATGGACTTCATTAGCTCCCCCTCAAACGTCTACTCTGATCTGCCCTCAATCATTGTGGTTGTGGCTGAGGCCAGAGTATAGTAGGCTCTAGGAGTAGCAGGGTTTAAAGATGTATTACATGTCCTTAAGAAATTGTCAATTTTGAGGTAGTTGTAAGTGATTTTTATCTTTAATCTTATGATTTTGCTGGTAATTCTGTTTGTTTACATTGCTATATTTCAGATGCTGTGCAGTGAGATGGTCAGTGATGTAGTGTTCCTGGCATGGAAGTTTCTTCCACAAAAGAAAGTAGTACAGAAAATATATGAAAATGAGGATGTTCATGATTCAATATCCCAAACTAAAGCCTTTACGATATTTTTTTTTCCTTTCTTTCTTTTATCATGACTGTCAGTGTAAATTGAAACAAAATTCTTTATGCATTTCAATTGCAGGAAGACCTTACAAACATTTCTGGAGACTTTGAGAGACTGGTTTTGAGAAGATATTTGGCAAAGCAACCTATGACCTTGGGCTTGATTTAAAGGGAGCCTGTTCAAATTTGTTGACTCATGTCTAAAATAAAAATAAAAAACCTCTAGGAATGATGATATCCACTAGTTAAGACTACAGCAGTTTAATGATACATCTTGCTGAACTTTTTTGTTGTGAAACGTTCCTGTGTTTAATACATGCATTTAATTCACTGGATTTGTTTGTAATTTGTAATTGTATAAAAAAGAAAGAAGTCATAATTAAACTTATTTTATTGTAATATTGGACCCGTAAACTGATTATTTTCAATCAACAGTTCTTTCATTTTGTTCTTAAGCAATATGTACACGAACAGACATTTTTTTATTATTAAAAAAAAATAATAAATAACTCACAAGTTATAATTAAAATTACAAGTCTTAATTTCTCTGCAATAGTCCATGAGGAGGAACATTAAGTGGTTGCACAAAAATTGACTGGTACCCAGGAATGCACTGCTCATATGGCCTGTCGCATAGTTGTCTGCTATAAATTAAATGTCACATGCTTGGATTAAGAATACATTTAAATTTAAGATGTTATTTATTTAAATCTGAGGTTCAAAAATAGACCTACTATAGCTGAAATGGTTTTCTTAAATTTTATCTCTCAAAATGATAGGTGTCATTAGAAATGTGAAGATTAGCAGAAATAAGTTGCATGCAACCTCTTATTTACATGAGGTAAATCAATCAATCATGTTTATTGATACAGCGCTTTTTAAAAAAACAGTTTGTGTCAAAGCAACTTTACAGTTTTTAATAGGACAACAGTGTGTCAATAATGCAAAAGTTCCATGTTGCAGCAAAGTCAGATTGCAGAGGACTCATTTAGGACATTTAGGGATGTACAGGTCATCTCTAGGTGCTGATCCATCATCTGGTGACCTTGGAATAAGAAAGAAACAGACTAATATTAGTGTAGATGCCATTCTTCTTACGATGCAATGAGTACATCAGGTGTTATGGAAATCATTCCCGGTTCCGGTTGACCTAATTAATGCAGCCTAACCATCCTTTAATGGACTTGAATTATAGAAATGTGTTAATGTGTTGGCCGGGTTAATGAGATGGGTCTTTAATCTAGATTAAAATTGACAGAGTGTGTCTGCCTCCTGAACAGTGTTGGGTAGATTGTTCCAGAGTGTGTGCGCTAAATAAGAAATTTATCTGCCGCCACAGTTGATTTTGATATTTTGGGTATTTTCAAAGTTTTGAGAACGCAGCGGACATGAGGGACTAATTGTAAGCCTATATTTTAAAATTGTATTGCATACATATTACTGCCATAATAATGGCTAATTTAAAATGTTTAAGTACTTTTCTTGTCTTTTTGTTCTTATCAGCTCCTACCCGCTGTGCTGGAGAAGTTATGAAATATTTTTGTTGTAGTTCATTCTGAATCGATTTCTTCGACGACACAACCTTGGTGCCTAAAAAACAGCATGTAATTTGGCTGGGAATTTTTACGAGGGTGGTGGGAGAAAAACACCAACATTCTGGATTCGGATGGCCCTGTAAATGTTAAAAATCGCTTGCGTCCCCATGATAAACAGTTACCGACTGAATCTGGCTATTATGTGCTTTTATCAGGTGGATCCAAACTTGCACCATTTTTCATACATCTCCATTTTTGCACCATTTTTGACTCGGCAGTATCAGATCTTCAGTGTTGGCTGCTTTGATTTGTCCAGATTTTGCAACTCCTCCAGGTAACTGAAGAATAAAATAAAAGATCAATCAATCATACAGAAATTGTCTACTGTTTTATAAATATAATGGTAATGTAATAAAGACCAACTGAGTACTCCTGCCCTGAGAGCAGCACATAATTCAGTTTAGTACTGTTATTTTTACTCCTGTCCTGAGAGTAGTGCATAATTTAGTAAAAAACAGTAAAACTAACGTTGATACTCGCCTGAAACAGGCATTAGTAAAAATAACAGCAATACGAACCTATTGAGTACTCCTGCCCTGAGAGCAGCGCATAATTCAGTTTAGTACTGTTATTTTTACTGCTGCCCTGAGAGTAGTGCATAATTTAGTAAAAATAACAGTAAAAACTAACCTGTTGAGTACTCCTGCCCTGAGAACAGCGCATAGTTTAGTAAAAATAACAGCAATACGAACCTATAGAATACTCCTGCCCTGAGAACAGCGCATAGTTTAGTAAAAATAACAGTAAAAACGAACCTGTTGAGTACTCCTGCTCTGAGAACAGCGCATAGTTTAGTAAAAATAACAGTAAAAACGAACCTGTTGAGTACTCCTGCCCTGAGAACAGCACATAGTTTAGTAAAAATAACAGCAATACGAACCTGTTGAGTACTCCTGCCCTGAGAGCAGCGCATAGTTTAGTAAAAATAACAGTAATACGAACCTATAGAATACCCCTGCCCTGAGAGCAGCGCATAGTTTAGTAAAAATAACAGTAATACGAACCTATTGAATACTCATACCCTGAGAGCAGTGCATAATTCAGTTTAGTACTGTTATTTTTACTCCTGCCCCGAGAGCAGCACATAATTTAGTAAAAATAACAGTAATACGAACCTGTTGAGTACTCCTGCCCCGAGAGCAGCACATGATTCAGTTTAGTACTGTTATTTTTACTCCTGCCCTGAGAGCAGCGCATAGTTTAGTAAGAATAACAGTAAATACGAACCTGTTGAGTACTCCTGCCCTGAGAACAGCGCATAGTTTATTAAAAATAACAGTAATACGAACCTATAGAATACTCCTGGCCTGAGAACAGCGCATAGTTTAGTAAAAATAACAGTAAATACGAACCTATTGAATACTCCTGCCCTGAGAGCAGTGCATAATTCAGTTTAGTACTATTATTTTTACTCCTGCCCTGAGAGCAGCGCATATTTTAGTAAAAATAACAGTAAATACGAACCTGTTGAGTACTCCTGCCCTGAGAGCAGTGCATAGTTTAGTAAAAATAACAGTAATACGAACCTACTGAATACTCCTGCCCTGAGAGCAGTGCATAATTCAGTTTAGTACTGTTATTTTTACTCCTGCCTTGAGAGCAGCGCATAGTTTAGTAAAAATAACAGTAAATACGAACCTGTTGAGTACTCCTGCCCTGAGATCAGCGCATAGTTTAGTAAAAATAACAGTAATACGAACCTATTGAGTACTCCTGCCCTGAGAACAGCGCATAGTTTAGTAAAAAATAACAGTAATACGAACCTGTTGAGTACTCCTGCCCCGAGAGCAGCACATAATTCAGTTTAGTACTGTTATTTTTACTCCTGCCCTGAGAGCAGCGCATATTTTAGTAAAAATAACAGTAAATACGAACCTGTTGAGTACTCCTGCCCTGAGAGCAGTGCATAGTTTAGTAAAAATAACAGTAATACGAACCTACTGAATACTCCTGCCCTGAGAGCAGTGCATAGTTTAGTAAAAATAACAGTAATACGAACCTATTGAATACTCCTGCCCCGAGAGCAGCGCATAGTTTAGTAAAAATAACAGTAAAAACGAACCTGTTGAGTACTCCTGCCCTGAGAACAGCGCATAGTTTAGTAAAAATAACAGTAATACGAACCTATTGAATACTCCTGCCCCGAGAGCAGCGCAGAGTTTAGTAAAAATAACAGTAATACGAACCTATTGAGTACTCCTGCCCTGAGAACAGCGCAGAGTTTAGTAAAAATAACAGTAATACGATCCTACAGGGGCGTCGTAGTTGGGTGAAAAGTGGGACTAAATTACCAGGGCCCCAAGTGGGGGGAGGGCCCCTGAGGAATGAAATTTTATTTTCCTTTAAATATAATTTTAAGATCACAATAAACTAATGTAAATGCTAATATTTTGGGTAAATGCATCAGTTGATTGATTCTGCAAATAAAACAGAAATTCAGAGAAGTTGTGTAATAAGGCTTTTTTTGTTATACATATAAGAGTTCTTAGATTAGTAGTAAGGTTAGTTGTAGGTAGTTGTGAACCTCGAGCTTATGGGGGCCCATGGCCACTGCTTGTGCATAGGGCCCAGAATTTGGTGCTACGCCCCTGCGATCCTATTGAATACTCCTGCCCCGAGAGCAGCGCATAGTTTAGTAAAATAACAGTAAATACGAACCTATTAAGTACTCCTGCCCTGAGAGCAGTGCTTAATTCAGTTTATTACTGTTATTTTTACTCCTGCCCTGAGAGCAGCGCTAATGTTAATGCTAGCGCTAACTGTCACGGAGATTTGAACGAGTTCTGTTGTCGCTCATATCGGTATCACAGACAGCGCGGTAGCATTGGAAAAGCATGTTTTACTCAATCTACCCCATAAGCAGCTTTGGTGCGATCGACTGATAAAGCAGTTGAATGAAAATGCATATGATATGATATGTAGTCCATGATTACTTGTTCTGTACGTCTTTGCTGGACAATTATCTCAGTAAACGTTAGAGTTATGTTGATTTATTATTATTTTTTTTAATAAAATACATGGTCAATTCACTTACCTTGCAGCAAATGCCTCCCACGAAGCGTCAATAACGTTTCTGTCTGAAGTATTCCCTCCACACGTCCAAATTTCCTGGCCCCGCCTCTGCTTCAATTTCATTGGTTGAATCTGTAAACCAATCATTTTCCTTTCTGCCCTCAGAACATCTTTGGATAAGTGAAACTCCTATCTGCC
>JAMKFB010000817.1:10915-21772 GCA_036247105.1 Cirrhinus mrigala
ACTAAACTATGCGCTGTTCTCAGAGCAGGAGTACTCAACAGGTTCGTTTTTACTGTTATTTTTACTAAACTATGCGCTGTTCTCAGGGCAGGAGTATTCTATAGGTTCGTATTGCTGTTATTTTTACTAAACTATGCGCTGTTCTCAGGGCAGGAGTACTCAACAGGTTAGTTTTTACTGTTATTTTTACTAAATTATGCACTACTCTCAGGGCAGCAGTAAAAATAACAGTACTAAACTGAATTATGCGCTGCTCTCAGGGCAGGAGTACTCAATAGGTTCGTATTACTGTTATTTTTACTAAACTATGCGCTGCTCTCAGGACAGGAGTAAAAATAACAGTACTAAACTGAATTATGTGCTGCTCTCAGGGCAGGAGTACTCAGTTGGTCTTTATTACATTACCATTATATTTATAAAACAGTAGACAATTTCTGTATGATTGATTGATCTTTTATTTTATTCTTCAGTTACCTGGAGGAGTTGCAAAATCTGGACAAATCAAAGCAGCCAACACTGAAGATCTGATACTGCCGAGTCAAAAATGGTGCAAAAATGGAGATGTATGAAAAATGGTGCAAGTTTGGATCCACCTGATAAAAGCACATAATAGCCAGATTCAGTCGGTAACTGTTTATCATGGGGACGCAAGCGATTTTTAACATTTACAGGGCCATCCGAATCCAGAATGTTGGTGTTTTTCTCCCACCACCCTCGTAAAAATTCCCAGCCAAATTACATGCTGTTTTTTAGGCACCAAGGTTGTGTCGTCGAAGAAATCGATTCAGAATGAACTACAACAAAAATATTTCATAACTTCTCCAGCACAGCGGGTAGGAGCTGATAAGAACAAAAAGACAAGAAAAGTACTTAAACATTTTAAATTAGCCATTATTATGGCAGTAATATGTATGCAATACAATTTTAAAATATAGGCTTACAATTAGTCCCTCATGTCCGCTGCGTTCTCAAAACTTTGAAAATACCCAAAATATCAAAATCAACTGTGGCGGCAGATAAATTTCTTATTTAGCGCACACACTCTGGAACAATCTACCCAACACTGTTCAGGAGGCAGACACACTCTGTCAATTTTAATCTAGATTAAAGACCCATCTCATTAACCCGGCCAACACATTAACACATTTCTATAATTCAAGTCCATTAAAGGATGGTTAGGCTGCATTAATTAGGTCAACCGGAACCGGGAATGATTTCCATAACACCTGATGTACTCATTGCATCGTAAGAAGAATGGCATCTACACTAATATTAGTCTGTTTCTTTCTTATTCCAAGGTCACCAGATGATGGATCAGCACCTAGAGATGACCTGTACATCCCTAAATGTCCTAAATGAGTCCTCTGCAATCTGACTTTGCTGCAACATGGAACTTTTGCATTATTGACACACTGTTGTCCTATTAAAAACTGTAAAGTTGCTTTGACACAAACTGTTTTTTTAAAAAGCGCTGTATCAATAAACATGATTGATTGATTTACCTCATGTAAATAAGAGGTTGCATGCAACTTATTTCTGCTAATCTTCACATTTCTAATGACACCTATCATTTTGAGAGATAAAATTTAAGAAAACCATTTCAGCTATAGTAGGTCTATTTTTGAACCTCAGATTTAAATAAATAACATCTTAAATTTAAATGTATTCTTAATCCAAGCATGTGACATTTAATTTATAGCAGACAACTATGCGACAGGCCATATGAGCAGTGCATTCCTGGGTACCAGTCAATTTTTGTGCAACCACTTAATGTTCCTCCTCATGGACTATTGCAGAGAAATTAAGACTTGTAATTTTAATTATAACTTGTGAGTTATTTATTATTTTTTTTTAATAATAAAAAAATGTCTGTTGTACATATTGCTTAAGAACAAAATGAAAGAACTGTTGATTGAAAATAATCAGTTTACGGGTCCAATATTACAATAAAATAAGTTTAATTATGACTTCTTTCTTTTTTATACAATTACAAATTACAAACAAATCCAGTGAATTAAATGCATGTATTAAACACAGGAACGTTTCACAACAAAAAAGTTCAGCAAGATGTATCATTAAACTGCTGTAGTCTTAACTAGTGGATATCATCATTCCTAGAGGTTTTTTATTTTTGTATTTTTTATTTTTATTTTAGACATGAGTCAACAAATTTGAACAGGCTCCCTTTAAATCAAGCCCAAGGTCATAGGTTGCTTTGCCAAATATCTTCTCAAAACCAGTCTCTCAAAGTCTCCAGAAATGTTTGTAAGGTCTTCCTGCAATTGAAATGCATAAAGAATTTTGTTTCAATTTACACTGACAGTCATGATAAAAGAAAGAAAGGAAAAAAAAATATCGTAAAGGCTTTAGTTTGGGATATTGAATCATGAACATCCTCATTTTCATATATTTTCTGTACTACTTTCTTTTGTGGAAGAAACTTCCATGCCAGGAACACTACATCACTGACCATCTCACTGCACAGCATCTGAAATATAGCAATGTAAACAAACAGAATTACCAGCAAAATCATAAGATTAAAGATAAAAATCACTTACAACTACCTCAAAATTGACAATTTCTTAAGGACATGTAATACATCTTTAAACCCTGCTACTCCTAGAGCCTACTATACTCTGGCCTCAGCCACAACCACAATGATTGAGGGCAGATCAGAGTAGACGTTTGAGGGGGAGCTAATGAAGTCCATAGGCTGGAATTATGCAAACAAACCTAACAGGTAATTGGTAACAGGAAGTTAGACTGGAGTTACTGACACTTAATATGGGCACTTCAAAAAAAAAAAAAAAAAAAAAAAGAAACAAGATTCTCAACTAAAACTAGATGTACTTACAAAGAAAGTCCAGAGATTCCCTTTATCCAAGTATGGACCAGTGATGACTTCTGCTTTTTCCAAGAATTTTTCTGCAAAGAGAAGGAAAACTACATGAAAGAGTCAATGACAGGCCTATAGTCATACAGAAAAACTTTGACGTGCGTAGCGCATAGTACATGACAAATAACAGTACCTATCCAGTACTCCTGCCCCAAGAGCAGCGCATAATTCAGTTTAGAACTGTTATTTTTACTCCTGCCCTAAGAGCAGTGCATAATTCACTTCAGTACTGTTATTTTTTACTCCTGCCCTGAGAACAGCGCATAGTTTAGTAAAAATAACAGTAATACGAACCTATTGAGTACTCCTGCCCTGAGAGCAGCGCATAGTTTAGTAAAAATAACACTAATACGAACCTATTGAGTACTCCTGCCCTGAGAACAGCGCATAGTTTAGTAAAAATAACAGTAATACGAACCTATTGAGTACTCCTGCCCCGAGAGCAGCACATAATTCAGTTTAGTACTGTTATTTTTACTCCTGCCCTGAGAGCAGCACATAGTTTAGTAAAAAATAACAGAAATACGAACCTATTGAATACTCCTGCCCTGAGAGCAGTGCATAGTTTAGTAAAAATAACAGTAATACAAACCTACTGAATACTCCTGCCCTGAGAGCAGTGCATAGTTTAGTAAAAATAACAGTAATACGAACCTATTGAGTACTCCTGCCCTGAGAACAGCGCATAGTTTAATAAAAATAACAGTAATACGAACCTATTGAGTACTCCTGCCCCGAGAGCAGCACATAATACAGTTTAGTACTGTTATTTTTACTCCTGCCCTGAGAGCAGCACATAGTTTAGTAAAAATAACAGTAAACACGAACCTGTTGAGTACTCCTGCCCTGAGAGCAGCGCATAGTTTAGTAAAAATAACAGTAATACGAACCTATTGAGTACTCCTGCCCTGAGAACAGCGCATAGTTTAGTAAAAATAACACTAATACGAACCAATTGAGTACTCCTGCGCTGAGAACAGCGCATAGTTTAGTAAAAATAACAGTAATACGAACCTGTTGAGTACTCCTGCCCTGAGAGCAGCACATAATTCAGTTTAGTACTGTTATTTTTACTCCTGCCTTGAGAGCAGCGCATAGTTTAGTAAAAATAACAGTAAATACGAACCTGTTGAGTACTCCTGCCCTGAGAGCAGCGCATAGTTTAGTAAAAATAACAGTAATACGAACCTATTGAGTACTCCTGCCCTGAGAACAGCGCATAGTTTAGTAAAAATAACAGTAATACGAACCTATTGAGTACTCCTGCCCTGAGAACAGCTCATAGTTTAGTAAAAATAACAGTAATACGAACCTATTGAGTACTCCTGCCGTGAGAACAGCGCATAGTTTAGTAAAAATAACAGTAATACGAACCTGTTCAGTACTCCTGCCCCGAGAGCAGCACATAATTCAGTTTAGTACTGTTTTTTTTACTCCTGCCCTGAGAGCAGCGCATAGTTTAGTAAAAATAACAGTAAATACGAACCTGTTGAGTACTCCTTCCCTGAGAGCAGTGCATAGTTTAGTAAAAATAACAGTAATACGAACCTACTGAATACTCCTGCCCTGAGAGCAGTGCATAGTTTAGTAAAAATAACAGTAATACGATCCTATTGAATACTCCTGCCCCGAGAGCAGCGCATAGTTTAGTAAAATAACAGTAATACGAACCTTTTGAGTACTCCTGCCCTGAGAGATGTGCATAATTCAGTTTATTACTGTTATTTTTACTCCTGCCCTGAGAGCAGTGCATAGTTTAGTAAAAATAACAGTAATACGAACCTATTGAATACTCCTGCCCCGAGAACAGTGCATAGTTTAGTAAAAATAACAGTAATACGAACCTATTGAGTACTCCTGCCCTGAGAGCTGTGCATAATTCAGTTTAGTACTGTTATTTTTACTCCTGCCCTAAGAGCAGCGCATAGTTTAGTAAAAATAACAGTAAATACGAACCTGTTGATTACTCCTGCCCTGAGAGCAGTGCATGGTTTAGTAAAAATAACAGTAAATACAAACCTATTGAGTACTCCTGCCCTGAGAGCAGCGCATAGTTTAGTAAAAATAACAGTAAATACGAACCTGTTAAGTACTCCTGCCCTGAGAGCAGCGCATAGTTTAGTAAAAATAAAAGTTAATACGAACCTGTTGAGTACTCCTGCCCTGAGCGCAGCGCATAGTTTAGTAAAAATAACAGTAATACGAACCTATTGAGTACTCCTGCCCTGAGAGCAGCGCATGGTTTAGTAAAAATAACAGTAATACGAACCTATTGAGTACTCCTGCCCTGAGAGCAGCGCATAGTTTAGTAAAAATAACACTAATACGAACCTATTGAGTACTCCTGCCCTGAGAACAGCGCATAGTTTAGTAAAAATAACAGTAATACGAACCTGTTGAGTACTCCTGCCCCGAGAGCAGCACATGATTCAGTTTAGTACTGTTATTTTTACTCCTGCCCTGAGAGCAGCGCATAGTTTAGTAAAATTAACAGTAAATACGAACCTGTTGAGTACTCCTGCCCTGAGAGCAGTGCATGGTTTAGTAAAAATAACAGTAATACGAACCTATTGAGTACTCCTGCCCCGAGAGCAGCACATAATTCAGTTTAGTACTGTTATTTTTACTCCTGCCCTGAGAGCAGCACATAGTTTAGTAAAAAACTAACAGAAATACGAACCTATTGAATACTCCTGCCCTAAGAGCAGTGCATAGTTTAGTAAAAATAACAGTAATACGAACCTACTGAATACTCCTGCCCTGAGAGCAGTGCATAGTTTAGTAAAAATAACAGTAATACGATCCTATTAGTACTCCTGCCCCGAGAGCAGAGCATAGTTTAGTAAAATAACAGTAAATACGAACCTATTAAGTACTCCTGCCCTGAGAGCAGTGCTTAATTCAGTTTATTACTGTTATTTTTACTCCTGCCCTGAGAGCAGCACATAGTTTAGTAAAAATAACAGTAATACGAACCTATTGAGTACTCCTGACCTGAGAGCAGCGCATAGTTTAGTAAAATAACAGTAAATACGAACCTATTAAGTACTCCTGCCCTGAGAACAGTGCTTAATTCAGTTTATTACTGTTATTTTTACTCCTGCCCTGAGAGCAGCGCTAATGTTAATGCTAGCACTAACTGACTAATGAAATGTCACGGAGATTTGAACGAGTTCTGTTGTCGCTCATATCGGTATCACAGACAGCGCGGTAGCATTGGAAAAGCATGTTTTACTCAATCTACCCCATAAGCAGCTTTGGTGCGATCGACTGATAAAGCAGTTGAATGAAAATGCATATGATATGATATGTAGTCGATGATTACTTGTTCTATACGTCTTTGCCGGACAATTATCTCAGTAAACGTTAGAGTTATGTTGATTTATTATTATTTTTTAAATAAAATACATGGTCAATTTACTTACCTTGCAGCAAATGCCTCCCACGAAGCGTCAATAACGTTTCTGTCTGAAGTATTCCCTCCACACGTCCAAATTTCCTGACCCCGCCTCTGCTTCAATTTCATTGGTTGAATCTGTAAACCAATCATTTTCCTTTCTGCCCTCAGAACATCTTTGGATAAGTGAAACTCCTATCTGCATCCAGTACCGGAAGCATTTCCGAACCGGAAGTTTTTGGTGATACTGCACAGTCTGTATCCTCTGTAGAAGTATCCACTAACCCTGTCTCTTTCATTTTCAACAGACTCCTCAGATTTCTTCTCAGGATCTGTCCATCCTCTGTCCTAACCATGTAAGATTTTGGGTTCACCTCCTCCAGGACTGTGGCTCTTTTAGACCAGGTACTGCAATCCTCAAGTCTTACTGTGTCACTATTGGAGAGTGATTCTAAGCCTTTTGATGCCTTGTCATAATGTGTTTTTGTCGTTTTAGATGCCGTTGTTTCCTCCTTGGGTATTTGTTCTTGTTTGGTGCTGCTAAGCCAGGAAGCATGGTACGCAATCTGTGCCCCATCAGGATTTTCGCAGGAGACACACCATGCTCTAGTGGAGAAGCACGGTAACTCAGCAGAGCTAAATAAGGATCCGATTGACTGTCTACTGCTTTCTTGAGCAGTAACTTAACTAAGCTTTCTCAGCTTTCCCATTCAACTGCGGATATAATGGGCTCGATGTCACATGTTGAAACCCATACTCCCATTATTGCTGCAAACCACCTGGAATGCCATGTCTGGCGAAGATAGATTTCATGTGTGTTACCACACCAGCAGCAGATGTACTGGAAAGTATCTCTGGATAGTTTGACAGGTAATCTAGGAAAGGAAAAGGATGTGATGTGAAAGTACTCTGCATTTAACCCATCCAAGTGCACACACACAGTAGTGAGTAGTGAACAAACACACACACACACCGTGAACACACACCCGGAGCAGTGGGCAGCCATATTGCTATCGCTGCAGCACCCGGGGAGCAATTGGGGGAACGGTGCCTTGCTCAAGGGACTCACCTCAGTCGTGGTATTGAGGGTGGAGAGAGTCTTGGTTATTCACTCCCTCCACCTTCAATCCCTGCCGGACCTGGGACTCAAACCTAACCATTAGGCCACGGCTGCCCCCATCTATGACAAGCAAGTAGTTCTGTCCATCCTGGAAAAATAAGTCAGTCCCAACTTTCTGCCATGGTTCATCTGGTGGATCACTGATAATCACTGGCTCCTTCTGTTGCTTAGCACGGTGCCTCAAACAAGTATCACAAGTTGACACCATCCTGTCAATGTCAGTATTTATTCTGCCTCAGCAGAAGTCCCTTGACCACACTCAGCTCTGTTCTGATGTTGTAGTACTGAGCACACTCTCCTCTAGGCCAGCTATCGTTCAGATGTGTAACAACCTGTTGCAGGCATCTGTCTTTCTCAGTCTCAACTGCAATTTGCTTGAACTTTGCGTCTGTTACTGGAAGAGGCTCAGCTATCATATTCACATGATGAGTCACCTTAAAATCTGTGGAGCTTTCAGCATGTTCTCCACCCCGTACCGCAGCTCTGGACAGAGCATCTGCCAGAACGATGTACTTTCCTTCAGTATAAACCAGCTCCATGTCATATCTCTGCAGTCACCTCATCAGTCGCTGAATCCTTGGAGACATCTGATTTAAGTTCTTTTTAATGATGGCTATTAATGGTTTGTCATCAGTCTCTGCCACAAATGTCGGTAACCCGTAAACATAGCTGTGAAACCTTTCCACTCCATACAGCAAGCCCAAGCATTCTTTTTCTATCTGTGCGTATTGACATTCAGATGGAGTCATTGTTCTTGAGGCATATGCTACTGGCCTCCAATTTTCTCCCTCCGCCTGCAGAAGAACTGCACCCAGTCCATCTTTGGACGCATCTGTCGAAATCTTTGTCTTCTTTGATGGGTCAAAGAATGTCAGCACCAGCTCTGAGGTGAGGAGAGTCTTCAGTCATCCCCATTCTTGTTCATGGTCAGCCTTTCACTTGAACTCGCCTTCGTCACGTAACAGTTCTCTCAAGTACACTGTTTTTGAAGACAAGTTTGGTATGAACTTTCCAACGAAATTGATCATCCCCATCACTCTTAGTACAGCCTTTCTGTCTGTGGCTCGGGGCATTTCGAGTATTGCTTGTACTTTACTCTTATCTGGTTCCACACCTCCTTCTGTCAGCTTGTCCCCTAGAAACGTTATTTCCTTAGCTCCAAACTGACATTTATCCTTATTCAATTTCAGCCCATAATTCTGCACTCACTGTAGCACCTCCATGAGCCTTTTGTTGTGTTGTTCTATTGTGGATTCCCACAATACAATATCATCCACATACACACGCACACCATCGATGCCTTCAATGATGTGTTCCATGGCTCTGTGAAATACGTCGGGAGCTGAGGAAATTCCAAACGGCATCCTCAAGAAGCAGTATTGGCCGAAGGGTGTGTTAAATGTGCAATACTTTGTGCTGTCTTTATGCAGTTTCAGCTGCCAAAAGCCCTGAGATGCATCCAGCTTATAATTTCCTCTCGCGTCAGAATTTGATAATGTTCTCTCTGAATGTTAGCATTTAAATCCTTTCGATCCATGCACACACGTAGATCACCATCCATGACCCACTCTGTAGGCTCTTCCACTTTTTCTATGACTACCATTGATGTCATTCTTTTCAGTTCTTGCCTCAGCTTTTCACGAAGAGGTGCTGGAACCCGTTTTGGGGCATGGACAACTGTCTTTTTCCAAATGTATTTTGTAGGTAAATGGTAAAACTCCAAACCCTTCAAAAATGTCAGGAAACTGTTTCACTATGTTTTCGACACTGTTCTGTGTTTCTCCATTGTTTATGATGTATACTCTTTTGACCAGACCTAGGTCTTCACATGCCTTGTCTCCCAACACAGAATCGAGTCCACCTGGAACAACCACAGACATGAGGTGATGTTCTTTGTTTTTCATCTTTACCTTGAGTCTACATGTTCTTTTTGTTGGGATGTTCTGTCCATTATAAGCTTTTAGTTGCACCGTTTTCTGATTTATACGTGGCTTGATTTTCAATGCTCAGACATCTTGCTCTGAAATCAGATTGACTTTTGCTCCTGTGTCTAGAATTAGACACGAGTATTCCATTTATTTCTAGAGCAGTCATCCACTTGTCCTGTGCAACACTATTCACTTCCGTCTGTTCTGTTCTTTCCTGACTGGAATCTGCCTGCTCCACCATTCCAACAAAGAATGTGTCACTGAGATCTGTTTTTTCCACTGCATCTACATGCCCCTTTTGACTCTGTCTGCCTTTGGAAAAGCATTGCTTGGCAAAATGATTCTGCCCTTTACATTTGGCACAGATTTTGCCATAGGCTGGGCACTGCTTTGGTGGGTGTCTTCTACCACATCTCTTACAGTTAAACAATTCTTTCTCCTTTTGTTGTTTCACTTTACTCATTCTGCATTTCTGCATCTTCGCTGTTACTGCAGCTACAGCTGAACTGTCACTTCCACTTGTCTTTGCAGTTTCATAAAACGTTCTAGCATGCTGAAGAGCTATATCACTGGCATGAAATATCCACTGTGACAAAGCACCTGTTTGTCACTGCTGAGGGAGCGGCACTGGCTCGCACACACACTTACGCACACACTCACGCACCCCATCCGCTCTCCATTCCCCCTCCTTACCTGTTGCTTCCGCCATCGGCGAAGTGAGTGCACGCGCGTTCAAGTGTTTGTTTGTTTGTCAGGAAGTAGTTGGTCTTTTGGTGGGTGAACGCTGCGCCGGCCAAACCGAGCAGACGGAGGGAGCCTGCTTTTAAAGGTACAGAGTGCGTCGCGTCGGCGCAGTGCTGCCGGAAGCCGGCAAAACCATAGTTCATTTGTGACAGGGAAAGTGTGAATTATGTGTTAATTGTTTACGTATTTATGTGTTTTAATAATGATGAATATGTGTTTTATTTGAAGAATTATCGGTGGAAAAACCATTATTTAATGTAGATTTAATGAATGTCTTGGAGTGTGTTGATGTAAAATGTTATGGTATACCTGAAAACTTACCTGTTGGTAGTGTTGGCAAGGAAGGGGCGGAGTCTGGCCTATAAAAGGGGAGGCCAGACTACCAGACAGATGCTTGTTAACCAAGTCAGCGAGAGTGTTACTGTAGTACCTCGAGCAAATCCTTCAACAAATTTTTTTTTGTATATTGTGGATACTGTTACGATGCGTGCTGGATGGACGAGACACGAACACGATATCCAAAACACACAAAGTCTTTTAATATAAATCCAAGGAGTAATCAGTTCAGGAACATGAGAGACATCCACACACGATATAACATCAAACATCAAAGACAGACAGGGTACTAAACACAGACACAGACTTATAAAGGGTAACTAATAATTACAGACAGGTGAAAGGGATGACGCTAACGAGGAATCAACCAAAGCAAACAGATTGACAGGGGGAGACAATGGGAGAAACCAAAACAGAACTGACATAAATGTGACAG
>JAMKFB010000818.1:7709-19459 GCA_036247105.1 Cirrhinus mrigala
TTGATGGAATTCCACCTGGTTACTGCTGATAGAGATTTTTTTTCAGTAAAAAGTATACATAATACAAACATAACAGTGGGACAGCCTTTTTGGAATCCAGACATCATTGATGGAATTCCACCTGGTTACTGCTGGTAGAGATTTTTTTTTCAGTAAAAGTATACATAATACAAACATAACAGTGGGACAGCCTTTTTGGAATCCAGACATCATTGATGGAATTCCACCTGGTTACTGCTGATAGAGATTTTTTTTTCAGTAAAAAGTATACATAATACAAACATAACAGTGGGACAGCCTTTTTGGAATCCAGACATCATTGATGGAATTCCACCTGGTTACTGCTGGTAGAGATTTTTTTTTCAGTAAAAGTATACATAATACAAACGTAACAGTGGACAGCCTTTTTGGAATCCAGACATCATTGATGGAATTCCACCTGGTTACTGCTGATAGAGATTTTTTTTTCAGTAAAAAGTATACATAATACAAACATAACAGTGGGACATCATTGATGGAATTCCACCTGGTTACTGCTGATAGAGATTTTTTTTCAGTAAAAAGTATACATAATACAAACATAACAGTGGGACAGCCTTTTTGGAATCCAGACATCATTGATGGAATTCCACCTGGTTACTGCTGATAGAGATTTTTTTTTCAGTAAAAAGTATACATAATACAAACATAACAGTGGGACAGCCTTTTTGGAATCCAGACATCATTGATGGAATTCCACCTGGTTACTGCTGGTAGAGATTTTTTTTTTTTCAGTAAAAAGTATACATAATACAAACATAACAGTGGGACAGCCTTTTTGGAATCCAGACATCATTGATGGAATTCCACCTGGTTACTGCTGATAGAGATTTTTTTTCAGTAAAAAGTATACATAATACAAACATAACAGTGGGACAGCCTTTTTGGAATCCAGACATCATTGATGGAATTCCACCTGGTTACTGCTGGTAGAGATTTTTTTTCAGTAAAAAGTATACATAATACAAACATAACACTGGGACAGCCCTTTTGGAATCCAGACATCATTGATGGAATTCCACCTGGTTACTGCTGATAGAGATTTTTTTTTTAGTAAAAAAGTATACATAATACAAACATAACAGTGGGACAGCCTTTTTGGAATCCAGACATCATTGATGGAATTCCACCTGGTTTCTGCTGACCGAGATTTTTATTTCAGTAAAAGGTATACATAATACAAACATAACAGTGGGACATCATTGATGGAATTCCACCTGGTTACTGCTGATAGAGATTTGTTTCAGTAAAAAGTATACATAATACAAACATAACAGTGGGACAGCCTTTTTGGAATCCAGACAGCATTGATGGAATTCCACCTGGTTACTGCTGATAGAGATTTTTTTTCAGTAAAAAAGTATACATAATACAAACATAACAGTGGGACAGCCTTTTTGGAATCCAAACATCATTGATGGAATTCCACCTGGTTACTGCTGGTAGAGATTTTTTTTTCAGTCAAAGTATACATAATACAAACATAACAGTGGGACATCATTGAAGGAATTCCACCTGGTTACTGCTGATAGAGATTTTTATTTCAGTAAAAAGTATACATAATACAAACATAACGGTGGGACAGCCTTTTTGGAATCCAGACATCATTGATGGAATTCCACCTGGTTGCAGCAGATAGAGATTTCTGTTTCAGTAAAAAGTATACATAATACAGACATAACAGTGGGACAGCCTTTTTGGAATCCAGACATCACTGATGGAATTCCACCTGGTTACTGCTGGTAGAGATTTTTTTTTTTTTTTCAGTAAAAGTATACGTAATACAAACATAACAGTGGGACATCATTGATGGAATTCCACCTGGTTACTGCTGATAGAGATCTTTTTCAGTAAAAAGTATACATAATACAAACATAACAGTGGGACAGCCTTTTTGGAATCCAGACATCATTGATGGAATTCCACCTGGTTACTGCTGGTAGAGATTCTTTTTTCAGTAAAAGTATACATAATACAAACATAACAGTGGGACATCATTGATGGAATTCCACCTGGTTACTGCTGGTAGAGTTTTTTTTTTTTCAGTAAAAAGTATACATAATACAAACATAACAGTGGGACAGCCTTTTTGGAATCCAGACATCATTGATGGAATTCCACCTGGTTACTGCTGGTAGAGATTTTTTTTTTTTTCAGTAAAAAGTATACATAATACAAACATAACAGTGGGACAGCCTTTTTGGAATCCAGACATCATTGATGGAATTCCACCTGGTTACTGCTGGTAGAGATTTTTTTTTTCAGTGAAAGTATACATAATACAAACATAACAGTGGGACATCATTGATGGAATTCCACCTGGTTACTGCTGATAGAGATTTTTATTTCAGTAAAAAGTATACATAATACAAACATAACAGTGGGACATCATTGATGGAATTCCACCTGGTTACTGCTGATAGAGATTTGTTTCAGTAAAAAGTATACATAATACAAACATAACAGTGGGACAGCCTTTTTGGAATCCAGACATCATTGATGGAATTCCACCTGGTTACTGCTGATAGAGATTTTTTTTCAGTAAAAAAGTATACATAATACAAACATAACAGTGGGACAGCCTTTTTGGAATCCAGACATCATTGATGGAATTCCACCTGGTTACTGCTGGTAGAGATTTTTTTTTTTTCAGTAAAAAGTATACATAATACAAACATAACAGTGGGACAGCCTTTTTGGAATCCAGACATCATTGATGGAATTCCACCTGGTTACTGCTGATAGAGATTTTTTTTCAGTAAAAAGTATACATAATACAAACATAACAGTGGGACAGCCTTTTTGGAATCCAGACATCATTGATGGAATTCCACCTGGTTACTGCTGGTAGAGATTTTTTTTCAGTAAAAAGTATACATAATACAAACATAACAGTGGGACAGCCTTTTTGGAATCCAGACATCATTGATGGAATTCCACCTGGTTACTGCTGGTAGAGATTTTTTTTCAGTAAAAGTATACATAATACAAACATAACAGTGGGACATCATTGATGGAATTCCACCTGGTTACTGCTGATAGAGATTTTTTTTCAGTAAAAAGTATACATAATACAAACATAACAGTGGGACAGCCTTTTTGGAATCCAGACATCATTGATGGAATTCCACCTGGTTACTGCTGGTAGAGATTTTTTTTTCAGTAAAAAGTATACATAATACAAACATAACAGTGGGACAGCCTTTTGGATCCAGACATCATTGATGGAATTCCACCTGGTTACTGCTGATAGAGATTTTTTTTCAGTAAAAAGTATACATAATACAAACATAACAGTGGGACAGCCTTTTTGGAATCCAGACATCATTGATGGAATTCCACCTGGTTACTGCTGATAGAGATTTTTTTTTCAGTAAAAAGTATACATAATACAAACATAACAGTGGGACAGCCTTTTTGGAATCCAGACATCATTGATGGAATTCCACCTGGTTACTGCTGATAGAGATTTTTTTTCAGTAAAAAGTATACATAATACAAACATAACAGTGGGACAGCCTTTTTGGAATCCAGACATCATTGATGGAATTCCACCTGGTTACTGCTGGTAGAGATTTTTTTTTCAGTAAAAAGTATACATAATACAAACATAACAGTGGGACAGCCTTTTTGGAATCCAGACATCATTGATGGAATTCCACCTGGTTACTGCTGATAGAGATTTTTTTTTCAGTAAAAAGTATACATAATACAAACATAACAGTGGGACAGCCTTTTTGGAATCCAGACATCATTGATGGAATTCCACCTGGTTACTGCTGATAGAGATTTTTTTTTCAGTAAAAAGTATACATAATACAAACATAACAGTGGGACAGCCTTTTTGGAATCCAGACATCATTGATGGAATTCCACCTGGTTACTGCTGGTAGAGATTTTTTTTTCAGTAAAAGTATACATAATACAAACATAACAGTGGGACATCATTGATGGAATTCCACCTGGTTACTGCTGATAGAGATTTTTTTTCAGTAAAAAGTATACATAATACAAACATAACAGTGGGACAGCCTTTTTGGAATCCAGACATCATTGATGGAATTCCACCTGGTTACTGCTGGTAGAGATTTTTTTTTCAGTAAAAAGTATACATAATACAAACATAACAGTGGGACATCATTGATGGAATTCCACCTGGTTACTGCTGATAGAGATTTTTTTCAGTAAAAAGTATACATAATACAAACATAACAGTGGGACAGCCTTTTTGGAATCCAGACATCATTGATGGAATTCCACCTGGTTACTGCTGATAGAGATTTTTATTTCAGTAAAAAGTATACATAATACAAACATAACAGTGGGACAGCCTTTTTGGAATCCAGACATCATTGATGGAATTCCACCTGGTTACTGCTGATAGAGATTTTTTTTCAGTAAAAAGTATACATAATACAAACATAACAGTGGGACAGCCTTTTTGGAATCCAGACATCATTGATGGAATTCCACCTGGTTACTGCTGGTAGAGATTTTTTTTTCAGTAAAAAGTATACATAATACAAACATAACAGTGGGACAGCCTTTTTGGAATCCAGACATCATTGATGGAATTCCACCTGGTTACTGCTGATAGAGATTTTTTTTCAGTAAAAAGTATACATAATACAAACATAACAGTGGGACAGCCTTTTTGGAATCCAGACATCATTGATGGAATTCCACCTGGTTACTGCTGATAGAGATTTTTTTTCAGTAAAAAGTATACATAATACAAACATAACAGTGGGACAGCCTTTTTGGAATCCAGACATCATTGATGGAATTCCACCTGGTTACTGCTGGTAGAGATTTTTTTTTTTTTCAGTAAAAAGTATACATAATACAAACATAACAGTGGGACAGCCCTTTTGGAATCCAGACATCATTGATGGAATTCCACCTGGTTACTGCTGATAGAGATCTTTTTCAGTAAAAAGTATACATAATACAAACATAACAGTGGGACAGCCTTTTTGGAATCCAGACATCATTGATGGAATTCCACCTGGTTACTGCTGATAGAGATTTTTTTTCAGTAAAAAGTATACATAATACAAACATAACAGTGGGACAGCCTTTTTGGAATCCAGACATCATTGATGGAATTCCACCTGGTTACTGCTGGTAGAGATTTTTTTTTCAGTAAAAAGTATACATAATACAAACATAACAGTGGGACAGCCTTTTTGGAATCCAGACATCATTGATGGAATTCCACCTGGTTACTGCTGATAGAGATTTTTTTTTCAGTAAAAAGTATACATAATACAAACATAACAGTGGGACAGCCTTTTTGGAATCCAGACATCATTGATGGAATTCCACCTGGTTTACTGCTGTAGAGATTTTTTTTCAGTAAAAGTATACATAATACAAACATAACAGTGGGACATCATTGATGGAATTCCACCTGGTTACTGCTGATAGAGATTTGTTTTCAGTAAAAAGTATACATAATACAAACATAACAGTGGGACAGCCTTTTTGGAATCCAGACATCACTGACGGAATTCCACCTGGTTACTGCTGATAGAGAGTTTTTTTCAGTAAAAAAGTATACATAATACAAACACAACAGTGGGACAGCCTTTTTGGAATCCAGAGATCATTGATGGAATTCCACCTGGTTACTGCTGGTAGAGATTTTTTTTTCAGTCAAAGTATACATAATACAAACATAACAGTGGGACATCATTGAAGGAATTCCACCTGGTTACTGCTGATAGAGATTTTTATTTCAGTAAAAAGTATACATAATACAAACATAACAGTGGGACAGCCTTTTTGGAATCCAGACATCATTGATGGAATTCCACCTGGTTACTGCTGATAGAGATTTTTGTTTCAGTAAAAAGTATACATAATACAAACATAACAGTGGGACAGCCTTTTTGGAATCCAGACATCATTGATGGAATTCCACCTGGTTACTGCTGGTAGAGATTTTTTTTTTTTCAGTAAAAGTATACATAATACAAACATAACAGTGGGACATCATTGATGGAATTCCACCTGGTTACTGCTGATAGAGATTTTTTTCAGTAAAAAGTATACATAATACAAACATAACAGTGGGACAGCCTTTTTGGAATCCAGACATCATTGATGGAATTCCACCTGGTTACTGCTGGTAGAGATTTTTTTTCAGTAAAAGTATACATAATACAAACATAACAGTGGGACATCATTGATGGAATTCCACCTGGTTACTGCTGGTAGAGATTTTTTTTTTTCAGTAAAAAGTATACATAATACAAACATAACAGTGGGACAGCCTTTTTGGAATCCAGACATCATTGATGGAATTCCACCTGGTTACTGCTGGTAGAGATTTTTTTTTTCAGTAAAAAGTATACATAATACAAACATAACAGTGGGACAGCCTTTTTGGAATCCAGACATCATTGATGGAATTCCACCTGGTTACTGCTGGTAGAGATTTTTTTTTTCAGTAAAAGTATACATAATACAAACATAACAGTGGGACAGCTCATTGATGGAATTCCACCTGGTTACTGCTGATAGAGATTTTTATTTCAGTAAAAAGTATACATAATACAAACATAACAGTGGGACATCATTGATGGAATTCCACCTGGTTACTGCTGATAGAGATTTTTTTTTCAGTAAAAAGTATACATAATACAAACATAACAGTGGGACAGCCTTTTTGGAATCCAGACATCATTGATGGAATTCCACCTGGTTACTGCTGATAGAGATTTTTTTTCAGTAAAAAGTATACATAATACAAACATAACAGTGGGACAGCCTTTTTGGAATCCAGACATCATTGATGGAATTCCACCTGGTTACTGCTGGTAGAGATTTTTTTTTCAGTAAAAAGTATACATAATACAAACATAACAGTGGGACATCATTGATGGAATTCCACCTGGTTACTGCTGATAGAGATTTTTTTTCAGTAAAAAGTATACATAATACAAACATAACAGTGGGACAGCCTTTTTGGAATCCAGACATCATTGATGGAATTCCACCTGGTTACTGCTGGTAGAGATTTTTTTTTCAGTAAAAAGTATACATAATACAAACATAACAGTGGGACAGCCTTTTTGGAATCCAGACATCATTGATGGAATTCCACCTGGTTACTGCTGATAGAGATTTTTTTTCAGTAAAAAGTATACATAATACAAACATAACAGTGGGACAGCCTTTTTGGAATCCAGACATCATTGATGGAATTCCACCTGGTTACTGCTGGTAGAGATTTTTTTTTCAGTAAAAAGTATACATAATACAAACATAACAGTGGGACAGCCTTTTTGGAATCCAGACATCATTGATGGAATTCCACCTGGTTACTGCTGGTAGAGATTTTTTTTTCAGTAAAAAGTATACATAATACAAACATAACAGTGGGACAGCCTTTTTGGAATCCAGACATCATTGATGGAATTCCACCTGGTTACTGCTGGTAGAGATTTTTTTTCAGTAAAAAGTATACATAATACAAACATAACAGTGGGACAGCCTTTTTGGAATCCAGACATCATTGATGGAATTCCACCTGGTTACTGCTGGTAGAGATTTTTATTTCAGTAAAAAGTATACATAATACAAACATAACAGTGGGACAGCCTTTTTGGAATCCAGACATCATTGATGGAATTCCACCTGGTTACTGCTGATAGAGATTTTTTTTCAGTAAAAAGTATACATAATACAAACATAACAGTGGGACAGCCTTTTTGGAATCCAGACATCATTGATGGAATTCCACCTGGTTACTGCTGGTAGTTTTTTGTTTTTTCAGTAAAAAGTATACATAAGACAAACATAACAGTGGGACATCATTGATGGAATTCCACCTGGTTACTGCTGATAGAGATTTTTTTCAGTAAAAAGTATACATAATACAAACATAACAGTGGGACAGCCTTTTTGGAATCCAGACATCATTGATGGAATTCCACCTGGTTACTGCTGGTAGAGATTTTTTTTCAGTAAAAGTATACATAATACAAACATAACAGTGGGACATCATTGATGGAATTCCACCTGGTTACTGCTGGTAGAGATTTTTTTTTCAGTAAAAAGTATACATAATACAAACATAACAGTGGGACAGCCTTTTTGGAATCCAGACATCATTGATGGAATTCCACCTGGTTACTGCTGGTAGAGATTTTTTTTTTTCAGTAAAAAGTATACATAATACAAACATAACAGTGGGACAGCCTTTTTGGAATCCAGACATCATTGATGGAATTCCACCTGGTTACTGCTGGTAGAGATTTTTTTTTTCAGTAAAAGTATACATAATACAAACATAACAGTGGGACATCATTGATGGAATTCCACCTGGTTACTGCTGATAGAGATTTTTTTTCAGTAAAAAGTATACATAATACAAACATAACAGTGGGACAGCCTTTTTGGAATCCAGACATCATTGATGGAATTCCACCTGGTTACTGCTGATAGAGATTTTTTTTTTCAGTAAAAAGTATACATAATACAAACATAACAGTGGGACAGCCTTTTTGGAATCCAGACATCATTGATGGAATTCCACCTGGTTACTGCTGATAGAGATTTTTTTTTCAGTAAAAAGTATACATAATACAAACATAACAGTGGGACAGCCTTTTTGGAATCCAGACATCATTGATGGAATTCCACCTGGTTACTGCTGGTAGAGATTTTTTTTTCAGTAAAAAGTATACATAATACAAACATAACAGTGGGACATCATTGATGGAATTCCACCTGGTTACTGCTGATAGAGATTTTTTTCAGTAAAAAGTATACATAATACAAACATAACAGTGGGACAGCCTTTTTGGAATCCAGACATCATTGATGGAATTCCACCTGGTTACTGCTGATAGAGATTTTTATTTCAGTAAAAAGTATACATAATACAAACATAACAGTGGGACAGCCTTTTTGGAATCCAGACATCATTGATGGAATTCCACCTGGTTACTGCTGATAGAGATTTTTTTTCAGTAAAAAGTATACATAATACAAACATAACAGTGGGACAGCCTTTTTGGAATCCAGACATCATTGATGGAATTCCACCTGGTTACTGCTGGTAGAGATTTTTTTTTCAGTAAAAAGTATACATAATACAAACATAACAGTGGGACAGCCTTTTTGGAATCCAGACATCATTGATGGAATTCCACCTGGTTACTGCTGATAGAGATTTTTTTTCAGTAAAAAGTATACATAATACAAACATAACAGTGGGACAGCCTTTTTGGAATCCAGACATCATTGATGGAATTCCACCTGGTTACTGCTGATAGAGATTTTTTTTCAGTAAAAAGTATACATAATACAAACATAACAGTGGGACAGCCTTTTTGGAATCCAGACATCATTGATGGAATTCCACCTGGTTACTGCTGGTAGAGATTTTTTTTTCAGTAAAAAGTATACATAATACAAACATAACAGTGGGACAGCCTTTTTGGAATCCAGACATCATTGATGGAATTCCACCTGGTTACTGCTGATAGAGATTTTTATTTCAGTAAAAAGTATACATAATACAAACATAACAGTGGGACAGCCTTTTTGGAATCCAGACATCATTGATGGAATTCCACCTGGTTACTGCTGGTAGAGATTTTTTTTTTTTTTTTCAGTAAAAAGTATACATAATACAAACATAACAGTCAGACAGCATTGATGGAATTCCACCTGGTTACTGCTGATAGAGATTTTTTTCAGTAAAAAGTATACATAATACAAACATAACAGTGGGACAGCCTTTTTGGAATCCAGACATCATTGATGGAATTCCACCTGGTTACTGCTGATAGAGATTTTTTTTCAGTAAAAAGTATACATAATACAAACATAACAGTGGGACAGCCTTTTTGGAATCCAGACATCATTGATGGAATTCCACCTGGTTACTGCTGATAGAGATTTTTTTTCAGTAAAAAGTATACATAATACAAACATAACAGTGGGACAGCCTTTTTGGAATCCAGACATCATTGATGGAATTCCACCTGGTTACTGCTGATAGAGATTTTTTTTCAGTAAAAAGTATACATAATACAAACATAACAGTGGGACAGCCTTTTTGGAATCCAGACATCATTGATGGAATTCCACCTGGTTACTGCTGGTAGAGATTTTTTTTTCAGTAAAAGTATACATAATACAAACATAACAGTGGGACATCATTGATGGAATTCCACCTGGTTACTGCTGATAGAGATTTGTTTCAGTAAAAAGTATACATAATACAAACATAACAGTGGGACAGCCTTTTTGGAATCCAGACAGCATTGATGGAATTCCACCTGGTTACTGCTGATAGAGATTTTTTTTCAGTAAAAAGTATACATAATACAAACATAACAGTGGGACAGCCTTTTTGGAATCCAAACATCATTGATGGAATTCCACCTGGTTACTGCTGGTAGAGATTTTTTTTTTCAGTGAAAGTATACATAATACAAACATAACAGTGGGACATCATTGATGGAATTCCACCTGGTTACTGCTGATAGAGATTTTTATTTCAGTAAAAAGTATACATAATACAAACATAACAGTGGGACAGCCTTTTTGGAATCCAGACATCATTGATGGAATTCCACCTGGTTACTGCTGATAGAGATTTTTTTTCAGTAAAAAGTATACATAATACAAACATAACAGTGGGACAGCCTTTTTGGAATCCAGACATCATTGATGGAATTCCACCTGGTTACTGCTGGTAGAGATTTTTTTTTCAGTAAAAGTATACATAATACAAACATAACAGTGGGACAGCCTTTTTGGAATCCAGACATCATTGATGGAATTCCACCTGGTTACTGCTGATAGAGATTTTTTTTCAGTAAAAAGTATACATAATACAAACATAACAGTGGGACAGCCTTTTTGGAATCCAGACATCATTGATGGAATTCCACCTGGTTACTGCTGATAGAGATTTTTTTTCAGTAAAAAGTATACATAATACAAACATAACAGTGGGACAGCCTTTTTGGAATCCAGACATCATTGATGGAATTCCACCTGGTTACTGCTGGTAGTTTTTTGTTTTTTCAGTAAAAAGTATACATAAGACAAACATAACAGTGGGACATCATTGATGGAATTCCACCTGGTTACTGCTGATAGAGATTTTTTTTTCAGTAAAAAGTATACATAATACAAACATAACAGTGGGACAGCCTTTTTGGAATCCAGACATCATTGATGGAATTCCACCTGGTTACTGCTGATAGAGATTTTTTTTCAGTAAAAAGTATACATAATACAAACATAACAGTGGGACAGCCTTTTTGGAATCCAGACATCATTGATGGAATTCCACCTGGTTACTGCTGGTAGAGATTTTTTTTTCAGTAAAAAGTATACATAATACAAACATAACAGTGGGACAGCCTTTTTGGAATCCAGACATCATTGATGGAATTCCACCTGGTTACTGCTGATAGAGATTTTTTTTCAGTAAAAAGTATACATAATACAAACATAACAGTGGGACAGCCTTTTTGGAATCCAGACATCATTGATGGAATTCCACCTGGTTACTGCTGGTAGAGATTTTTTTTTCAGTAAAAGTATACATAATACAAACATAACAGTGGGACATCATTGATGGAATTCCACCTGGTTACTGCTGATAGAGATTTGTTTCAGTAAAAAGTATACATAATACAAACATAACAGTGGGACAGCCTTTTTGGAATCCAGACAGC
>JAMKFB010000819.1:0-20740 GCA_036247105.1 Cirrhinus mrigala
AAAACTTTCTGGTCCGGCTTTCTCAAGCCAACTTAAAGTTTGTCTTGACGAACTTTTTTATCTAGTTAAGTTGGCTTGAGAAAGCCAACTTACTGATATGCTATTTAAACTTATTATTATTATTCTTCTTCTGAGACTAAAATTTCTGACTGCTACTCCTCCTAGAGCTTTAACTCTTCAAACTCCAAACTCAGCCCGGATTTTCAAACTGATCTGACTCGAGTTGCTATATCTTTTCTAACTGATCGGACTTACGGTTTTCCTAAAAATGACGTTTAAAACTGGGAAAAATCCCATAGACTTACATTGACGGAATGTTCAAATGAGCCAGCACTTTTCAAATTCCAACTGTCAAAACTCCCAGAATCCTTTGAGCCTCAATCAAACTTCAACCCTTCTATGTACTGTATTTCTAATCCATTCAAACTCATTCAAACTCATCTATCTATCTTTGGCTAGCAACCAGAAACATGCTAGCAACTTTGCTAATCATGCTAGAAACATGCTAGCGACATGATAGTCATGCTAAAAAATCTGCTAGCGACATGCTAGTCATGCTAGAAACATGCTAGTCATGCTAGAAACATGCTAGCGACATGCTAGTCATGCTAGAAACATGATAGCGACATGCTAGTCATGCTAGAAACATGCTAGTGACATGCTAGTCATGCTAGTAACATGCTAGCAACTTTGCTAATCATGCTAGAAACATGCTAGTCATGTTAGAAACATGCTAGCGACATGCTAGTCATGCTAGAAACATGCTAGTGACATGCTAGTCATGCTAGTAACATGCTAGCAACTTTGCTAATCATGCTAGAAACATGCTAGCGACATGCTAGTCATGCTAGAAACATGCTAGCGACATGCTAATCATGCTAAAAAACATGCTAGCGACATGCTAGTCATGCTAGAAACATGCTAGTGACATGCTAGTCATGGTAGAAACATGCTAGCAACATGCTAGTCATGCTAGAAACATGCTAGCGACTTTGCTAATCATGTTAGAAACATGCTAGTGACATGCTAATCATGCTAGAAACATGCTAGCGACATGCTAGAAACATGCTAGCAACTTTGCTAATCATGTTAGAAACATGCTAGTGACATGCTAATCATGCTAGAAACATGCTAGCGACATGCTAGTCATGCTAGAAACATGCTAGTGACATGCTAGTCATGGTAGAAACATGCTAGCAACATGCTAGCCATGCTAGAAACATGCTAGCAACTTTGCTAATCATGTTAGAAACATGCTAGCGACATGCTAGTCATGCTAGAAACATGCTAGCGACATGCTAGTCATGCTAGTAACATGCTAGCAACTTTGCTAATCATGTTAGAAACATGCTAGCAACTTTGCTAATCATGCTAGAAACATGCAATCGACATGCTAATCATGTTAGAAACATGTTAGCAACTTTGCTAATCATGCTAAAAACATGCTAACAACTTGCTAATCATGCTAGAAACAGACTAGCAACATGCTAGTAACTTGGTAATAATGTTAGAATCATCTATCTTTCTGTCGATTGATAATCTGACCAATACTATCTATCTATCTATCTGACAGACTACATTCAAACTTTAAAACTTCTAAATATTTCAGACTGAAAACCATCCAAACTTAAAACGTCTTAAACTTCTTGAACTATTTAAACTTTTGAAACTTCTTAACTTTTCAAACTTTTGAAACTTTTCAAACTTTTCAAACTTTTCAAACTTTTCAAACTTTTTCAAACTTTCTGGTCCGGCTTTCTCAAGCCAACTTAAAGTTTGTCTTGACGAACTTTTTTATCTAGTTATATTATTATTATTCTTCTGAGACTAAATTTTCTGACTGTATCTCCTCCTAGAGCTTTAACTCTACAAACTCCAAACTCAGCCCAGATCTTCAGACTGGTCTGACTCGAGTTGCTATATCTTTTCTAACTGATCGGACTTACAATTTTCCTAAAAATGCCGATCAAAATTGGGAAAAATCCCATAGACTTACATTGACGGAATGTTCAAATGAGCCAACACTTTTCAAACTCCAACTGTCAAAACTCCCAGAATCCTTTGAGACTCAATCAAGCTTCCCTTCTATGTACTGTATTTCTAATCCATTCAAACTCATTCAAACTCATTTATCTATCTATCTATCTATCTATCTATCTATCTATCTATCTATCTAACCATTACTATCTATCTATCTATCTATCTATCTATCTATCTATCTATCTATCTATCTATCTATCTGTCTATGGCTAGCAACCAGAATCATGCTAATAACTTGCTAATCATACTAGAAACATGCTAGCAACTTGCTAATCATGCCACAAACATGCTAGCAACTTTGCTAATCATGCTAGAAACATGCTAGCAATATGCTAACAACTTGCTAATCATGCTAGAAACATGCTAGCAACTTGCTGATCATGCTAGAAACATGCTAGCAACTTGCTAATCATGCTAGAAACATGCTAGCAACATGCTAACAACTTGCTAATCATGCTAGAAACATGCTAGCAACTTGCTAATCATGCTAGAAACATGCTAGCAACTTGCTAATCATGTTAGAAACATGCTAGCAACTTGCTAATCATGCTAGAAACATGCTAGCAACATGCTAGTCATGCTAAAAACATGCTAGCAACATGCTAACAACTTGCTAATCATGCTAGAAACATGCTAGCAACATGCTAACAACTTGCTAATCATGCTAGAAACATGCTAGCAACATGCTAACAACTTGCTAATCATGCTAGAAACATGCTAGCAACTTGCTAATCATGCTAGAAACATGCTAGCAACTTGCTAATCATGTTAGAAACATGCTAGCAACTTGCTAATCATGCTAGAAACATGCTAGCAACATGCTAGTCATGCTAAAAAACATGCTAGCAACATGCTAACAACTTGCTAATCATGCTAGAAACATGCTAGCAACATGCTAACAACTTGCTAATCATGCTAGAAACATGCTAGCAACTTGCTAATCATGCTAGAAACATGCTAGCAACATGCTAACAACTTGCTAATCATGCTAGAAACATGCTAGCAACTTGCTAATCAGGCTAGAAACATGCTAGCAACATGCTAACAACTTGCTAATCATGCTAGAAACATGCTAGCAACTTGCTAATCATGCTAGAAACATGCTAGCAACATGCTAGTCATGCTAAAAAACATGCTAGCAACATGCTAACAACTTGCTAATCATGTTAGAAACATGCTAGCAACTTGCTAATCATGCTAGAGACATGCTAGCAACATGCTAACAACTTGTTAATCATGCCAGAAACATGCTAGCAATGCTAGCAACTTGCTAATCATGCTAGAAACATGCTAGCAACATGCTAACAACTTGCTAATCATGCTAGAAACATGCTAGCAATATGCTAACAACTTGTTAATCATGTTAGAAACATGCTAGCAACATGTTAACAACTTGCTAATCATGCTAGAAACATGCTAGCAATATGCTAACAACTTGCTAATCATGTTAGAAGCATGTTAGCAACTTGCTAATCATGCTAGAAACATGCTAGCAACATGCTAACAACTTGCTAATCATGCTAGAAACATGCTAGCAACTTGCTAATCATGCTAGAAACATGCTAGCAACATGCTAACAACTTGCTAATCATGTTAGAAACATGCTAGCAACATGTTAATTATGTTAGAAACATGCTAGCAACATGCTAATAACTGGCTAATCATGCTAGAAACATGCTATAAAACTTTTTAAACTTTTTAAACTTTTCAAACTCTTTCAAACTTTCTGGTCCGGCTTTCTCAAGCCAACTTAAAGTTTGTCTTGACGAACTTTTTTATCTAGTTAAGTTGGCTTGAGAAAGCCAACTTACTGATATGCTATTTAAACTTATTATTATTATTCTTCTTCTGAGACTAAAATTTCTGACTGCTACTCCTCCTAGAGCTTTAACTCTTCAAACTCCAAACTCAGCCCGGATTTTCAAACTGATCTGACTCGAGTTGCTATATCTTTTCTAACTGATCGGACTTACGGTTTTCCTAAAAATGACGTTTAAAACTGGGAAAAATCCCATAGACTTACATTGACGGAATGTTCAAATGAGCCAGCACTTTTCAAATTCCAACTGTCAAAACTCCCAGAATCCTTTGAGCCTCAATCAAACTTCAACCCTTCTATGTACTGTATTTCTAATCCATTCAAACTCATTCAAACTCATCTATCTATCTTTGGCTAGCAACCAGAAACATGCTAGCAACTTTGCTAATCATGCTAGAAACATGCTAGCGACATGATAGTCATGCTAAAAAATCTGCTAGCGACATGCTAGTCATGCTAGAAACATGCTAGTCATGCTAGAAACATGCTAGCGACATGCTAGTCATGCTAGAAACATGATAGCGACATGCTAGTCATGCTAGAAACATGCTAGTGACATGCTAGTCATGCTAGTAACATGCTAGCAACTTTGCTAATCATGCTAGAAACATGCTAGTCATGCTAGAAACATGCTAGCGACATGCTAGTCATGCTAGAAACATGCTAGTGACATGCTAGTCATGCTAGTAACATGCTAGCAACTTTGCTAATCATGCTAGAATGCTAGCGACATGCTAGTCATGCTAGAAACATGCTAGCGACATGCTAGTCATGCTAGAAACATGCTAGCGACATGCTAATCATGCTAAAAAACATGCTAGCGACATGCTAGTCATGCTAGAAACATGCTAGTGACATGCTAGTCATGGTAGAAACATGCTAGCAACATGCTAATCATGTTAGAAACATGCTAGTGACATGCTAATCATGCTAGAAACATGCTAGCGACATGCTAGTCATGCTAGAAACATGCTAGTGACATGCTAGTCATGGTAGAAACATGCTAGCAACATGCTAGCCATGCTAGAAACATGCTAGAAACTTTGCTAATCATGTTAGAAACATGCTAGCGACATGCTAGTCATGCTAGAAACATGCTAGCGACATGCTAGTCATGCTAGTAACATGCTAGCAACTTTGCTAATCATGCTAGAAACATGCTAGTGACATGCTAATCATGCTAGAAAAATGCTAACGACATGCTAATCATGCTAGCGACATGCTAGTCATGGTAGAAACATGCTAGCAACTTTGCTAATCATGTTAGAAACATGCTAGCAACTTTGCTAATCATGCTAGAAACATGCTAGCAACATGCTAGTAACTTGCTAATTGTGCTAGCAACATGTTAACCATGCTAGAAACAGACAAGCAACATGCTAGTAACTTGTTAATGTTAAAAAATGCTAACAACATGCTAGTAACTTGCTAAAAATGTTAGAATCATACTAACAACATGTTAATTATCTATCTATCTATCTATCTATCTATCTGACAGACTGAATTCAGACTTTAAAACTTCAAACTATTTCAGACTGAAAACCATCCAAACTTAAAACTTTTTAAAACTTCTTAAACTTTTTTAACTTTTTAAACTTTACAAACTTTTTAAACTTTACAAACTTTCTAAAACTTTCTGGTCCGGCTTTCTCAAGCCAACTTAAAGTTTGTCTTGACGAACTTTTTTATCTAGTTATTATTATTCTTCTGAGACTAAATTTTCTGACTGTATCTCCTCCTAGAGCTTTAACTCTACAAACTCCAAACTCAGCCCAGATCTTCAGACTGGTCTGACTCGAGTTGCTATATCTTTTCTAACTGATCGGACTTACGATTTTCCTAAAAATGGCGATTAAATTTGGGAAAAATCCCATAGACTTACATTGACGGAATGTTCAAATGAGCCAACACTTTTCAAACTCCAACTGTCAAAACTCCCAGAATCCTTTGAGACTCAATCAAGCTTCCCTTCTATGTACTGTATTTCTAATCCATTCAAACTCATTCAAACTCATCTATCTATCTATCTATCTATCTATCTATCTATCTAACCATTACTATCTAACTATCTATCTATCTATGCTAGAAACATGCTAGCAACGTGCTAATCATGTTAGAAAAATGCTAGCAACTTTGTTAATCATGCTAGGAACGTGCTAACAGCATACTAGCAACTTGCTAATCACGCTAGAAACATGCTAGCAACTTTGCTAATGATGTTAGAAACATGCTAGCAACTTGCTAATCACGCTAGAAACATGCTAGCAACTTTGCTAATGATGTTAGAAACATGCTAGCAACTTGCTCATCACGCTAGAAACATGCTAGCAACTTGCTAATCACGCTAGAAACATGCTAGCAACTTTGCTAATAACGTTAGAAACATGGTAGCAACTTGCTAATCACGCTAGAAGCATGCTAGAAGTTTGCTAATCACGCTGGAAACATGCTAGCAACTTTGCTAATCACGCTAGAAACATGCTAACAGCTTGCTAATCACGTTAGAAACATGCTAGCAACTTGCTAATCATGTTAGAAACATGCTAGGAACATGCTAGCAACTTGCTAATCATGCTAAAAACATGCTAGCAACTTGCTAATCATGTTAGAAACATGCTAGCTACTTTGCTAATCATACTAGAAACATGCTAACAACTTGCTAATCATGTTAGAAACATGCTAGCAACTTGCTAATCATGCTAAAATCATGTTAGCAACTTTGCTAATCATACTAGAAACATGCTAGCAACTTGCTAATCATGCTAGAAACATGCTAGCAACTTGCACATCATGCTATCAACTTGCTAATCATGTTAGAAACGTGCTAGCAACTTGCTAATCATGCTAGAAACATGCTAGCGACATGCTAGTCATGCTAGAAACATGCTAGTGACATGCTAGTCATGGTAGAAACATGCTAGCAACATGCTAGCCATGCTAGAAACATGCTAGAAACTTTGCTAATCATGTTAGAAACATGCTAGCGACATGCTAGTCATGCTAGAAACATGCTAGCGACATGCTAGTCATGCTAGTAACATGCTAGCAACTTTGCTAATCATGCTAGAAACATGCTAGTGACATGCTAATCATGCTAGAAAAATGCTAACGACATGCTAATCATGCTAGCGACATGCTAGTCATGGTAGAAACATGCTAGCAACTTTGCTAATCATGTTAGAAACATGCTAGCAACTTTGCTAATCATGCTAGAAACATGCTAGCAACATGCTAGTAACTTGCTAATTGTGCTAGCAACATGTTAACCATGCTAGAAACAGACAAGCAACATGCTAGTAACTTGTTAATGTTAAAAAATGCTAACAACATGCTAGTAACTTGCTAAAAATGTTAGAATCATACTAACAACATGTTAATTATCTATCTATCTATCTATCTATCTATCTGACAGACTGAATTCAGACTTTAAAACTTCAAACTATTTCAGACTGAAAACCATCCAAACTTAAAACTTTTTAAAACTTCTTAAACTTTTTTAACTTTTTAAACTTTACAAACTTTTTAAACTTTACAAACTTTCTAAAACTTTCTGGTCCGGCTTTCTCAAGCCAACTTAAAGTTTGTCTTGACGAACTTTTTTATCTAGTTATTATTATTCTTCTGAGACTAAATTTTCTGACTGTATCTCCTCCTAGAGCTTTAACTCTACAAACTCCAAACTCAGCCCAGATCTTCAGACTGGTCTGACTCGAGTTGCTATATCTTTTCTAACTGATCGGACTTACGATTTTCCTAAAAATGGCGATTAAATTTGGGAAAAATCCCATAGACTTACATTGACGGAATGTTCAAATGAGCCAACACTTTTCAAACTCCAACTGTCAAAACTCCCAGAATCCTTTGAGACTCAATCAAGCTTCCCTTCTATGTACTGTATTTCTAATCCATTCAAACTCATTCAAACTCATCTATCTATCTATCTATCTATCTATCTATCTATCTATCTAACCATTACTATCTAACTATCTATCTATCTATGGCTAGCAACCAGAATCATGCTAATAACTTGCTAATCATACTAGAAACATGCTAGTAACTTGCTAATCATACTAGAAACATGCTAGCAACTTGCTAATCATGCCACAAACATGCTAGCAACTTTGCTAATCATGCTAGAAACATGCTAGCAACATGCTAACAACTTGCTAATCATGCTAGAAACATGCTAGCAACTTGCTAATCATGCTAGAAACATGCTAGCAACATGCTAACAACTTGCTAATCATGTTAGAAACATGCTAGCAACATGTTAATTATGTTAGAAACATGCTAGCAACATGCTAATAACTTGCTAATCATGCTAGAAACATGCTAGCAACATGCTATCAACTTGCTAATCATGTTAGAAACATGCTAGCAACTTGCCAATCATGCTAGAAACATGCTAGCAACGTGCTAATCATGTTAGAAAAATGCTAGCAACTTTGTTAATCATGCTAGGAACGTGCTAACAGCATACTAGCAACTTGCTAATCACGCTAGAAACATGCTAGCAACTTTGCTAATGATGTTAGAAACATGCTAGCAACTTGCTAATCACGCTAGAAACATGCTAGCAACTTTGCTAATGATGTTAGAAACATGCTAGCAACTTGCTCATCACGCTAGAAACATGCTAGCAACTTGCTAATCACGCTAGAAACATGCTAGCAACTTTGCTAATAACGTTAGAAACATGGTAGCAACTTGCTAATCACGCTAGAAGCATGCTAGAAGTTTGCTAATCACGCTGGAAACATGCTAGCAACTTTGCTAATCACGCTAGAAACATGCTAACAGCTTGCTAATCACGTTAGAAACATGCTAGCAACTTGCTAATCATGTTAGAAACATGCTAGGAACATGCTAGCAACTTGCTAATCATGCTAAAAACATGCTAGCAACTTGCTAATCATGTTAGAAACATGCTAGCTACTTTGCTAATCATACTAGAAACATGCTAACAACTTGCTAATCATGTTAGAAACATGCTAGCAACTTGCTAATCATGCTAAAATCATGTTAGCAACTTTGCTAATCATACTAGAAACATGCTAGCAACTTGCTAATCATGCTAGAAACATGCTAGCAACTTGCACATCATGCTATCAACTTGCTAATCATGTTAGAAACGTGCTAGCAACTTGCTAATCATGCTAGAAACGTGCTAGCAGCATGCTAGCAACTTGCTAATAATACTAGAAACCTGCTAGCAACTTGCTAATCATGCAAGAAACATGCTAGCAACTTGCTAATCATGCTAAAATCATGCTAGCAACTTTGCTAATCATACTAGAAACATGCTATCAACTTGCTAATCATGCTAAAATCATGCTATCAACTGGCTAATCATGCTAGAAACATGCTAGCAACTTGCTAATAATGTTAGAAACATGCTAGCAACTTGCCAATCATGCTAGAAACATGCTAGCAACTTGCTAATCATGTTAGAAAAATGCTAGCAACTTTGCTAATCATGCTAGGAACGTGCTAACAGCATACTAGCAACTTGCTAATCATGCTAGCAACTTGCTAATAATGTTAGAAACAGACTAGCTATATGCTAGTATCTTGCTAATCATGTTAAAAACATGCTAGCAACATGCTAGTAACTTGGTAATAATGTTAGAATCATACTAACAACATGTTAATTATCTATCTGTCTATCTATCTATCTGACATACTGCATTCAAACCTTAAAACTTCAAAATATTTCAGACTGAAAACCATCCAAACTTAAAACTTTTTAAACTTTTTAAACTTCTTAAACTTTAACTTTTGAACCTTTTAAACTTTTTAAACTTTTCAAACTCTTTCAAACTTTCTGGTCCGTCTTTCTCAAGCCAACTTAAAGTTTGTCTTGACGAACTTTTTTATCTAGTTATTATTAAGTTGGCTTGAGAAAGCCAACTTACTGATCTGCTATTTAAACTTCCAGTTATTAAGTTGGCTTGAGAAAGCCAACTTACTGATCTGCTATTTAAACTTCCAGTTATTATTATTATTATTATTAAGTTGGCTTGAGAAAGCCAACTTACTGATCTGCTATTTAAACTTCCAGTTATTATTATTATTATTATTCTTCTGAGACTAAATTTTCTGACTGTATCTCCTCCTAGAGCTTTAACTCTACAAACTCCAAACTCAGCCCAGATCTTCAGACTGGTCTGACTCGAGTTGCTATATCTTTTCTAACTGATCGGACTTACGATTTTCCTAAAAATGCCGATCAAAATTGGGAAAAATCCCATAGACTTACATTGACGGAATGTTCAAATGAGCCAACACTTTTCAAACTCCAACTGTCAAAACTCCCAGAATCCTTTGAGACTCAATCAAGCTTCCCTTCTATGTACTGTATTTCTAATCCATTCAAACTCATTCAAACTCATCTATCTATCTATCTATCTATCTAACCATTACTATCTAACTATCTATCTATCTATCTATCTATCTATCTATCTATCTATCTATCTATGGCTAGCAACCAGAATCATGCTAATAACTTGCTAATCATACTAGAAACATGCTAGTAACTTGCTAATCATACTAGAAACATGCTAGCAACTTGCTAATCATGCCACAAACATACTAGCAACTTTGCTAATCATGCTAGAAACATGCTAGCAATATGCTAACAACTTGCTAATCATGCTAGAAACATGCTAGCAACTTGCTAATCATGCTAGAAACATGCTAGCAACTTGCTAATCATGCTAGAAACATGCTAGCAACATGCTAACAACTTGCTAATCATGCTAGAAACATGCTAGCAACATGCTAACAACTTGCTAATCATGCTAGAAACATGCTAGCAACTTGCTAATCATGCTAGAAACATGTTAGCAACTTGCTAATCATGTTAGAAACATGCTAGCAACATGCTAACAACTTGCTAATCATGCTAGAAACATGCTAGCAACTTGCTAATCATGCTAGCAACATGCTAGCAACATGCTAACAACTTGCTAATCATGCTAGAAACATGCTAGCAATATGCTAACAACTTGCTAATCATGTTAGAAACATGCTAGCAACATGCTAACAACTTGCTAATCATGTTAGAAACATGCTAGCAACACGCTAACAACTTGCTAATCATGTTAGAAACATGCTAGCAACATGCTAATCATGCTAGAAACATGCTAGCAACACGCTAACAACTTGTTAATCATGCTAGAAACATGCTAGCAATATGCTAGCAACTTGCTAATCATGCTAGAAACATGCTAGCAACACGCTAACAACTTGCTAATCATGTTAGAAACATGCTAGCAACATGCTAATCATGTTAGAAACATGCTAGCAACATGCTAACAACTTGCTAATCATGCTAGAAACATGCTATAAAACTTTTTAAACTTTTTAAACTTTTTAAACTTTTTAAACTTTTTAAACTTTTCAAACTCTTTCAAACTTTGTGGTCCGGCTTTCTCAAGCCAACTTAAAGTTTGTCTTGACGAACTTTTTTATCTAGTTATTATTATTCTTCTGAGACTAAATTTTCTGACTGTATCTCCTCCTAGAGCTTTAACTCTACAAACTCCAAACTCAGCCCAGATCTTCAGACTGGTCTGACTCGAGTTGCTATATCTTTTCTAACTGATCGGACTGACGATTTTCCTAAAAATGCCGATTAAAATTGGGAAAAATCCCATAGACTTACATTGACGGAATGTTTAAATGAGCCAACACTATTCAAACTCCAACTGTCAAAACTCCCAGAATCCCTTGAGACTCAATCAAACTTCCCTTCTATGTACTGTATTTCTATCCATTCAAACTCATTCAAACTCATTTATCTATCTATCTATCTAACCTTTACTATCTATCTATCTATCTATCTATGGCTAGCAACCAGAATCATGCTAGTAACTTGCTAATCATACTAGAAATATGCTAGCAACTTGCTAATCATGCTAAAATCATGCTAGCAACTTGCTAATCATACTAGAAACATGCTAGCAACTTGTTAATCATGCTAAAATCATGCTAGCAACTTTGCTAATCATGCTAGAAACATGCTAGCAACTTTGCTAATCATGCTAGAAACATGCTAGCAACTTGCTAATCATGCCACAAACATGCTAGCAACTTGCTATTCATGCTAGAAACATGCTAGCAACTTTGCTAATCATACTAGAAACATGCTAGCAACTTGCTAATCTTGCTAAAATCATACTAGCAACTTGCTAATCATGTTAAAATCATGCTAGCAACTTGCTAATCATGCTAGAAACAAGCTACCAACTTTGCTACTCATACTAGAAACATGCTAACAACTTGCTAATCATGCTAGCAACATGCTAGCAACTTGCTAATCATGCTAAAATCATGCTAGCAACTTTGCTAATCATGCTAGAAACATGCTAGCAACTTGCTAATCATGCTAGAAACAAGCTAGCAACATTCTAATCATGTTAGAAACATGCTAGCAACTTTGCTAATCATGCTAGAAACGTGCTAGCAACATGCTAGCAACTTGCTAATAATGCTAGCAACATGCTACCAACTTGCTAATCATACTAGAAACATGTTAACAACTTGCTAATCATGCTAGAAACATGGTAGCAACTTTGCTAATCATACTAGAAACATGCTAACAACTTGCTAATCATGCTAGCAACATGCTAGCAACTTGCTAATCATGCTAGAAACATGCTAGCAACTTGCTAATCATGCTAGAAACATGCTAGCAACTTTGCTAATCATACTAGAGACATGCTAACAACTTGCTAATCATGCTAGCAACATGCTAGCAACTTGCTAATCATGCTAAAATCATGCTAGCAACTTTGCTAATCATGTTAGAAACATGCTAGCAACTTGCTAATCATGCTAGCAACATGCTAACAACTTGCTAATCATCCTAGCAACTTGCTAATCATGCTAGCAACATTCCAATCATGTTAGAAACATGCTAGCAAAATGCTGTCAACTTGCTAATCATGCTAGCAACATGCTAGCAACTTGCTAATCATGCTAAAATCATGCTAGCAACATGCTAATCATGTTAGAAACGTACTAACAACATGCTAACAACTTGTTAATAATGCTAGAAACAGACTAGCAACATGCTAGTACCTTGCTAATCATGTTAAAAACATGCTAGCAACATGCTAGTAACTTGGTAATAATGTTAGAATCATACTAACAACGTTAATTATCTATCTATCTATCTATCTATCTATCTATCTATTTATCTATCTGACAGACTTCATTCAAACTTTAAAACTTCAAAATATTTCAGACTGAAAACCATCCAAACTTAAAACTTTTTAATCTTTTTAAACTTTTCAAACTCTTTCAAACTTTCTGGTCCGTCTTTCTCAAGCCAACTTAAAGTTTGTCTTGACGAACTTTTTTATCTAGTTATTATTAAGTTGGCTTGAGAAAGCCAACTTACTGATCTGCTATTTAAACTTCCAGTTATTAAGTTGGCTTGAGAAAGCCAACTTACTGATCTGCTATTTAAACTTCCAGTTATTATTATTATTATTATTAAGTTGGCTTGAGAAAGCCAACTTACTGATCTGCTATTTAAACTTCCAGTTATTATTATTATTATTATTCTTCTGAGACTAAATTTTCTGACTGTATCTCCTCCTAGAGCTTTAACTCTACAAACTCCAAACTCAGCCCAGATCTTCAGACTGGTCTGACTCGAGTTGCTATATCTTTTCTAACTGATCGGACTTACGATTTTCCTAAAAATGCCGATCAAAATTGGGAAAAATCCCATAGACTTACATTGACGGAATGTTCAAATGAGCCAACACTTTTCAAACTCCAACTGTCAAAACTCCCAGAATCCTTTGAGACTCAATCAAGCTTCCCTTCTATGTACTGTATTTCTAATCCATTCAAACTCATTCAAACTCATCTATCTATCTATCTATCTATCTAACCATTACTATCTAACTATCTATCTATCTATCTATCTATCTATCTATCTATCTATGGCTAGCAACCAGAATCATGCTAATAACTTGCTAATCATACTAGAAACATGCTAGTAACTTGCTAATCATGCTAGAAACATGCTAGCAACTTGCTAATCATGCTAGAAACATGCTAGCAACTTGCTAATCATGCTAGAAACATGCTAGCAACATGCTAACAACTTGCTAATCATGCTAGAAACATGCTAGCAACTTGCTAATCATGCTAGAAACATGCTAGCAACATGCTAACAACTTGCTAATCATGTTAGAAACATGCTAGCAACATGTTAATTATGTTAGAAACATGCTAGCAACATGCTAATAACTGGCTAATCATGCTAGAAACATGCTATAAAACTTTTTAAACTTTTTAAACTTTTCAAACTCTTTCAAACTTTCTGGTCCGGCTTTCTCAAGCCAACTTAAAGTTTGTCTTGACGAACTTTTTTATCTAGTTAAGTTGGCTTGAGAAAGCCAACTTACTGATATGCTATTTAAACTTATTATTATTATTCTTCTTCTGAGACTAAAATTTCTGACTGCTACTCCTCCTAGAGCTTTAACTCTTCAAACTCCAAACTCAGCCCGGATTTTCAAACTGATCTGACTCGAGTTGCTATATCTTTTCTAACTGATCGGACTTACGGTTTTCCTAAAAATGACGTTTAAAACTGGGAAAAATCCCATAGACTTACATTGACGGAATGTTCAAATGAGCCAGCACTTTTCAAATTCCAACTGTCAAAACTCCCAGAATCCTTTGAGCCTCAATCAAACTTCAACCCTTCTATGTACTGTATTTCTAATCCATTCAAACTCATTCAAACTCATCTATCTATCTTTGGCTAGCAACCAGAAACATGCTAGCAACTTTGCTAATCATGCTAGAAACATGCTAGCGACATGATAGTCATGCTAAAAAATCTGCTAGCGACATGCTAGTCATGCTAGAAACATGCTAGTCATGCTAGAAACATGCTAGCGACATGCTAGTCATGCTAGAAACATGATAGCGACATGCTAGTCATGCTAGAAACATGCTAGTGACATGCTAGTCATGCTAGTAACATGCTAGCAACTTTGCTAATCATGCTAGAAACATGCTAGTCATGTTAGAAACATGCTAGCGACATGCTAGTCATGCTAGAAACATGCTAGTGACATGCTAGTCATGCTAGTAACATGCTAGCAACTTTGCTAATCATGCTAGAAACATGCTAGCGACATGCTAGTCATGCTAGAAACATGCTAGCGACATGCTAATCATGCTAAAAAACATGCTAGCGACATGCTAGTCATGCTAGAAACATGCTAGTGACATGCTAGTCATGGTAGAAACATGCTAGCAACATGCTAGTCATGCTAGAAACATGCTAGCGACTTTGCTAATCATGTTAGAAACATGCTAGTGACATGCTAATCATGCTAGAAACATGCTAGCGACATGCTAGAAACATGCTAGCAACTTTGCTAATCATGTTAGAAACATGCTAGTGACATGCTAATCATGCTAGAAACATGCTAGCGACATGCTAGTCATGCTAGAAACATGCTAGTGACATGCTAGTCATGGTAGAAACATGCTAGCAACATGCTAGCCATGCTAGAAACATGCTAGCAACTTTGCTAATCATGTTAGAAACATGCTAGCGACATGCTAGTCATGCTAGAAACATGCTAGCGACATGCTAGTCATGCTAGTAACATGCTAGCAACTTTGCTAATCATGTTAGAAACATGCTAGCAACTTTGCTAATCATGCTAGAAACATGCAATCGACATGCTAATCATGTTAGAAACATGTTAGCAACTTTGCTAATCATGCTAAAAACATGCTAACAACTTGCTAATCATGCTAGAAACAGACTAGCAACATGCTAGTAACTTGGTAATAATGTTAGAATCATCTATCTTTCTGTCGATTGATAATCTGACCAATACTATCTATCTATCTATCTGACAGACTACATTCAAACTTTAAAACTTCTAAATATTTCAGACTGAAAACCATCCAAACTTAAAACGTCTTAAACTTCTTGAACTATTTAAACTTTTGAAACTTCTTAACTTTTCAAACTTTTGAAACTTTTCAAACTTTTCAAACTTTTCAAACTTTTCAAACTTTTTCAAACTTTCTGGTCCGGCTTTCTCAAGCCAACTTAAAGTTTGTCTTGACGAACTTTTTTATCTAGTTATTATTATTATTCTTCTGAGACTAAATTTTCTGACTGTATCTCCTCCTAGAGCTTTAACTCTACAAACTCCAAACTCAGCCCAGATCTTCAGACTGGTCTGACTCGAGTTGCTATATCTTTTCTAACTGATCGGACTTACGATTTTCCTAAAAATGCCGATCAAAATTGGGAAAAATCCCATAGACTTACATTGACGGAATGTTCAAATGAGCCAACACTTTTCAAACTCCAACTGTCAAAACTCCCAGAATCCTTTGAGACTCAATCAAGCTTCCCTTCTATGTACTGTATTTCTAATCCATTCAAACTCATTCAAACTCATCTATCTATCTATCTATCTAACCTTTACTATCTATCTATCTATCTATGGCTAGCAACCAGAATCATGCTAGCAACTTGCTAATCATGCTAGAAACATGCTAGCAACATGCTAACAACTTGCTAATCATGCTAGAAACATGCTAGCAACATGCTAACTTGCTAATCATGCTAGAAACATGCTAGCAACATGCTAACAACTTGCTAATCATGCTAGAAACATGCTAGCAACATGCTAGAAACGTGCTAACAACTTGCTAATCATGCTAGCAACATGTTAGCAACATGCTAACAACTTGCTAATCATGCTAGAAACATGCTAGCAACTTGCTAATCATGCTAGAAACATGCTAGCAACATGCTAGAAACATGCTAGCAACTTGCTAATCATGCTAGAAACATGCTAACAACTTGCTAATCATGTTAGAAACATGCTAGCAACATGCTAGCAACTTGCTAATCATGCTAGAAACATGCTAGCAACATGCTAACAACTTGCTAATCATGCTAGAAACATGCTAGCAACATGCTAGAAACGTGCTAACAACTTGCTAATCATGCTAGAAACATGCTAGCAACATGCTAACAACTTGTTAATCTTGCTAGAAACATGCTAGCAACATGCTAACAACTTGCTAATCATGCTAGAAACATGCTAACAACTTACTAATCATGCTAGAAACATGCTAGCAACATGCTAGAAACTGCTAACAACTTGCTAATCATGCTAGAAACATGCTAGCAACATGCTAACAACTTGCTAATCATGCTAGAAACATGCTAGCAACTTGCTAATCATGCTAGAAACATGCTAGCAACATGCTAACAACTTGCTAATCATGCTAGAAACATGCTAGCAACATGCTAGCAACATGCTAATCATGTTAGAAACATGCTAGCAACTTGCTAATCATGCTAGAAACATGCTAGCAACATGCTAGAAACGTGCTAACAACTTGCTAATCATGCTAGAAACATGATAACAACTTGCTGATCATGCTAGAAACATGCTAGCAACATGCTAACAACTTGCTAATCATGCTAGAAACATGCTAGCAACTTGCTAATCATGCTAGAAACATGCTAGCAACATGCTAACAACTTGCTAATCATGCTATAAACATGCTAGCAACATGCTAACAACTAGCTAATCATGCTAGAAACATGCTAGCAACTTGCTAATCATGCTAGAAACATGTTAGCAACTTGTTAATCATGCTAGAAACATTCTAGCAACTTGCTAATCATGCTAGAAACATGCTAACAATATGCTAACAACTAGCTAATCATGCTAGAGACATGCTAGCAGCTTTGCTAATCATGCTAGAAACATGCTAGCAACTTGCTAATCATGTTAGAAACATGCTAACAACATGCTAACAACTTGCTAATCATGCTAGAAACATGCTAGCAACTTTGCTAATCATGTTAGAAACATGCTAGCGACATGCTAGTCATGCTAGAAACATGCTAGCGACATGCTAGTCATGCTAGTAACATGCTAGCAACTTTGCTAATCATGTTAGAAACATGCTAGCAACTTTGCTAATCATGCTAGAAACATGCAATCGACATGCTAATCATGTTAGAAACATGTTAGCAACTTTGCTAATCATGCTAAAAACATGCTAACAACTTGCTAATCATGCTAGAAACAGACTAGCAACATGCTAGTAACTTGGTAATAATGTTAGAATCATCTATCTTTCTGTCGATTGATAATCTGACCAATACTATCTATCTATCTATCTGACAGACTACATTCAAACTTTAAAACTTCTAAATATTTCAGACTGAAAACCATCCAAACTTAAAACGTCTTAAACTTCTTGAACTATTTAAACTTTTGAAACTTCTTAACTTTTCAAACTTTTGAAACTTTTCAAACTTTTCAAACTTTTCAAACTTTTCAAACTTTTTCAAACTTTCTGGTCCGGCTTTCTCAAGCCAACTTAAAGTTTGTCTTGACGAACTTTTTTATCTAGTTATTATTATTATTCTTCTGAGACTAAATTTTCTGACTGTATCTCCTCCTAGAGCTTTAACTCTACAAACTCCAAACTCAGCCCAGATCTTCAGACTGGTCTGACTCGAGTTGCTATATCTTTTCTAACTGATCGGACTTACGATTTTCCTAAAAATGCCGATCAAAATTGGGAAAAATCCCATAGACTTACATTGACGGAATGTTCAAATGAGCCAACACTTTTCAAACTCCAACTGTCAAAACTCCCAGAATCCTTTGAGACTCAATCAAGCTTCCCTTCTATGTACTGTATTTCTAATCCATTCAAACTCATTCAAACTCATCTATCTATCTATCTATCTAACCTTTACTATCTATCTATCTATCTATGGCTAGCAACCAGAAACATGCTAGCAACTTGCTAATCATGCTAGAAACATGCTAGCAACATGCTAACAACTTGCTAATCATGCTAGAAACATGCTAGCAACATGCTAACAACTTGCTAATCATGTTAGAAACATGCTAGCAACATGCTAGAAACGTGCTAACAACTTGCTAATCATGCTAGCAACATGTTAGCAACATGCTAACAACTTGCTAATCATGTTAGAAACATGCTAGCAACTTACTAATCATGTTAGAAACATGCTAGCAACATGCTAGAAACATGCTAGCAACTTGCTAATCATGCTAGAAACATGCTAACAACTTGATAATCATGTTAGAAACATGCTAGCAACATGCTAGCAACTTGCTAATCATGCTAGAAACATGCTAGCAACATGCTAACAACTTGCTAATCATGCTAGAAACATGCTAGCAACATGCTAGAAACGTGCTAACAACTTGCTAATCATGCTAGAAACATGCTAGCAACATGCTAACAACTTGTTAATCTTGCTAGAAACATGCTAGCAACATGCTAACAACTTGCTAATCATGTTAGAAACATGCTAACAACTTACTAATCATGCTAGAAACATGCTAGCAACATGCTAGAAACGTGCTAACAACTTGCTAATCATGCTAGAAACATGCTAGCAACATGCTAACAACTTGCTAATCATGCTAGAAACATGCTAACAACTTGCTAATCATGCTAGAAACATGCTAGCAACATGCTAACAACTTGCTAATCATGCTAGAAACATGCTAGCAACATGCTAGCAACATGCTAATCATGTTAGAAACATGCTAGCAACTTGCTAATCATGCTAGAAACATGCTAGCAACATGCTAGAAACGTGCTAACAACTTGCTAATCATGCTAGAAACATGATAACAACTTGCTGATCATGCTAGAAACATGCTAGCAACATGCTAACAACTTGCTAATCATGCTAGAAACATGCTAGCAACTTGCTAATCATGCTAGAAACATGCTAGCAACATGCTAACAACTTGCTAATCATGCTATAAACATGCTAGCAACATGCTAACAACTAGCTAATCATGCTAGAAACATGCTAGCAACTTGCTAATCATGCTAGAAACATGTTAGCAACTTGTTAATCATGCTAGAAACATTCTAGCAACTTGCTAATCATGCTAGAAACATGCTAACAATATGCTAACAACTAGCTAATCATGCTAGAGACATGCTAGCAGCTTTGCTAATCATGCTAGAAACATGCTAGCAACTTGCTAATCATGTTAGAAACATGCTAACAACATGCTAACAACTTGCTAATCATGCTAGAAACATGCTAGCAACTTGGTATTAATGTTAGAATCATGCTAACAACATTGTAATTATCTATCTATCTATCTATCTATCTGACATACTGCATTCAAACTTTAAAACTTCAAAATATTTCAGACTGAAAACCATCCAAACTTAAAACTTTTTAAACTTTTTAAACTTCTTAAACTTTAACTTTTTAACTTTTTAACTTTTTAAACTTTTTAAACTCTTTCAAACTTTCTGGTCCGGCTTTCTCAAGCCAACTTAAAGTTTGTCTTGACGAACTTTTTTATCTAGTTATTATTATTCTTCTGAGACTAAATTTTCTGACTGTATCTCCTCCTAGAGCTTTAACTCTACAAACTCCAAACTCAGCCCAGATCTTCAGACTGGTCTGACTCGAGTTGCTATATCTTTTCTAACTGATCGGACTTACGATTTTCCTAAAAATGGCGATTAAAATTGGGAAAAATCCCATAGACTTACATTGACGGAATGTTCAAATGAGCCAACACTTTTCAAACTCCAACTGTCAAAACTCCCAGAATCCTTTGAGACTCAATCAAGCTTCCCTTCTATGTACTGTATTTCTAATCCATTCAAACTCATTCAAACTCATCTATCTATCTATCTATCTATCTATCTATCTATCTATCTATCTAACCATTACTATCTATCTATCTATCTATCTATCTATCTATCTATCTATCTATCTATCTATCTATCTGTCTATGGCTAGCAACCAGAATCATGCTAATAACTTGCTAATCA
>JAMKFB010000820.1:0-20720 GCA_036247105.1 Cirrhinus mrigala
TCAGAAAATTTAGTCTCAGAAGAATAATAATAATAATAATAATAATAATAACTGGAATTCTAAATAGCAGATCAGTAAGTTGGCTTTCTCAAGCCAACTTAACTAGATAAAAAAGTTCGTCAAGACAAACTTTAAGTTGGCTTGAGAAAGCCGGACCAGAAAGTTTGAAAGAGTTTAAAAAGTTTAAAAAGTTTAAAAAGTTTAAAAAGTTTAAAAAGTTTAAAAAGTTAAAGTTTAAGAAGTTTAAAATGTTTTAAGTTTGGATGGTTTTCAGTCTGAAATATTTTGAAGTTTGAATGCAGTATGTCAGATAGATAGATAGATAATTAACATGTTATTAGTATGATTCTAACATTATTACCAAGTTGCTAGCATGTTTCTAGCATGATTAGCAAGTTGCTAGCATGTTGCTAGCATGTTTCTGGCATGATTAGCAAGTTGTTAGCATGTTTTTAACATGATTAGCAAGTTGCTAGCATGTTTCTAGCATGATTAGCAAGTTACTAGCATGTTTCTAACATGATTAGCAAGTTGTTAGCATGTTGCTAGCATGTTTCTAGCATGATTAGCAAGTTACTAGCATGTTTCTAACATGATTAGCAAGTTACTACATGTTTTAGCATGATTAGCAAGTTACTAGCATGTTTCTAGCATGATTAGCAAGTTGCTAGCATGTTTCTAGCATGATTAGCAAGTTGTTAGCATGTTGCTAGCATGTTTCTAGCATGATTAGCAAGTTGCTAGCATGTTGCTAGCATGATTTCTAGCAAGTTGTTAGCATAGTTGCTAGCATGTTTCTAGCATGATTAGCAAGTTGTTAGCATGTTGCTAGCATGTTTCTAGCATGATTAGCAAGTTGCTAGCATGTTGCTAGCATGTTTCTAGCATGATTAGCAAGTTGTTAGCATGTTGCTAGCATGTTTCTAGCATGATTAGCAAGTTGCTAGCATATTGCTAGCATGTTTCTAGCATGATTAACAAGTTGTTAGCATGTTGCTAGCATGTTTTCTAGCATGATTAGCAAGTTGCTAGCATGTTTCTAGCATGATTAGCAAGTTGTTAGCATGTTGCTAGCATGTTTTTTAGCATGACTAGCATGTTGCTAGCATGTTTCTAGCATGATTAGCAAGTTGCTAGCATGTTGCTAGCATGTTTCTAGCATGATTAGCAAGTTGTTAGCATGTTGCTAGCATGTTTCTAGCATGATTAGCAAGTTGCTAGCATGTTTCTAGCATGATTAGCAAGTTGTTAACATATTGCTAGCATGTTTCTAGCATGATTAGCAAAGTTGCTAGCATGTTTGTGGCATGATTAGCAAGTTGCTAGCATGTTTCTAGTATGATTAGCAAGTTATTAGCATGATTCTGGTTGCTAGCCATAGATAGATAGATAGATAGATAGATAGATAGTTAGATAGTAATGGTTAGATAGATAGATAGATAGATAGATAGATAGATGAGTTTGAATGAGTTTGAATGGATTAGAAATACAGTACATAGAAGGGAAGCTTGATTGAGTCTCAAAGGATTCTGGGAGTTTTGACAGTTGGAGTTTGAAACGTGTTGGCTCATTTGAACATTCCGTCAATGTAAGTCTATGGGATTTTTCCCAAATTTAATCGCCATTTTTAGGAAAATCGTAAGTCCGATCAGTTAGAAAAGATATAGCAACTCGAGTCAGACCAGTCTGAAGATCTGGGCTGAGTTTGGAGTTTGTAGAGTTAAAGCTCTAGGAGGAGATACAGTCAGAAAATTTAGTCTCAGAAGAATAATAATAATAACTAGATAAAAAAGTTCGTCAAGACAAACTTTAAGTTGGCTTGAGAAAGCCGGACCAGAAAGTTTGAAAGAGTTTAAAAAGTTTAAAAAGTTTAAAAAGTTTAAAAAGTTTAAAAAGTTAAAGTTTAAGAAGTTTAAAATGTTTTAAGTTTGGATGGTTTTCAGTCTGAAATATTTTGAAGTTTGAATGCAGTATGTCAGATAGATAGATAGATAATTAACATGTTATTAGTATGATTCTAACATTATTACCAAGTTGCTAGCATGTTTCTAGCATGATTAGCAAGTTGCTAGCATGTTGCTAGCATGTTTCTGGCATGATTAGCAAGTAGTTAGCATGTTTTTAACATGATTAGCAAGTTGCTAGCATGTTTCTAGCATGATTAGCAAGTTACTAGCATGTTGCTAGCATGTTTCTGGCATGATTAGCAAGTAGTTAGCATGTTTTTAACATGATTAGCAAGTTGCTAGCATGTTTCTAGCTTGATTAGCAAGTTGCTAGCATGTTGCTAGCATGTTTCTGGCATGATTAGCAAGTAGTTAGCATGTTTTTAACATGATTAGCAAGTTGCTAGCATGTTTCTAGCTTGATTAGCAAGTTGCTAGCATGTTGCTAGCATGATTAGCAAGTTGTTAGCATGTTGCTAGCATGTTTCTAGCATGATTAGCAAGTTGTTAGCATGTTGCTAGCATGTTTCTAGCATGACTAGCATGTTGCTAGCATGTTTCTAGCATGTCTAGCTTGATTAGCAAGTTGCTAGCATGTTTCTAGCATGACTAGCAAGTTACTAGCATGTTGCTAGCATGTTTCTGGCATGATTAGCAAGTAGTTAGCATGTTTTTAACATGATTAGCAAGTTGCTAGCATGTTTCTAGCTTGATTAGCAAGTTGCTAGCATGTTTCTAGCATGATTAGCAAGTTGTTAGCATGTTGCTAGCATGTTTCTAGCATGATTAGCAAGTTGTTAGCATGTTGCTAACATGTTTCTAGCATGACTAGCATGTTGCTAGCATGTTTCTAGCATGATTAGCAAGTTGTTAGCATGTTGCTAGCATGTTTCTAGCATGATTAGCAAGTTGCTAGCATGTTGCTAGCATGATTAGCATATTGCTAGCATGTTGCTAGCATGATTAGCAAGTTGTTAGCATGTTTCTAGCATGACTAGCATGTTGCTAGCATGTTTCTAGCATGATTAGCAAGTTGCTAGCATGTTGCTAGCATGATTAGCATGTTGCTAGCATGTTGCTAGCATGATTAGCAAGTTGTTAGCATGTTGCTAGCATTTTTCTAGCATGATTAGCAAGTTGCTAGCATGTTTCTAGCATGATTAGCAAGTTGTTAGCATGTTGCTAGCATGTTTCTAGCATGATTAGCATGTTGCTAGCATGTTTCTAGCATGATTAGCATGTTGCTAGCATGTTTCTAGCATGATTAGCAAAGTTGCTAGCATGTTTGTGGCATGATTAGCAAGTTGCTAGCATGTTTCTAGTATGATTAGCAAGTTACTAGCATGATTCTGGTTGCTAGCCATAGATAGAAAGATAGATAGATAGATAGTTAGATGAGTTTGAATGAGTTTGAATGGATTAGAAATACAGTACATAGAAGGGAAGCTTGATTGAGTCTCAAGGATTCTGGGAGTTTTGACAGTTGAAATTTGAAAAGTGTTGGCTCATTTGAACATTCCGTCAATGTAAGTCTATGGGATTTTTCCCAATTTTAATCGTCAGTTTTAGGAAAATCGTAAGTCCGATCAGTTAGAAAAGATATAGCAACTCGAGTCAGACTAGTCTGAAGATCTGGGCTGAGTTTGGAGTTTGTAGAGTTAAAGCTCTAGGAGGAGATACAGTCAGAAAATTTAGTCTCAGAAGAATAATAATAATAACTAGATAAGAAAGTTTCGTCAAGACAAACTTTAAGTTGGCTTGAGAAAGCCGGACCAGAAAGTTTGAAAAAGTTTTAAACAGTTTAAGAAGTTTTAAAAAGGTAAGATTGGATGGTTTTCAGTCTGAAATAGTTTGAAGTTTAAAGTAGTTTTAAAAGGTTAAAGTTTGAATGCAGTCTGTCTAGATAGATTAGCATAGATTAGTAATGGTCAGATGATAGCATAGATTTGCTACCATGTTTCTAGCATGTTGTTAGAATGTTTCTAACATGATTAGCAAGTTGTTAGCATGTTTCGCAAGTTACTAACATGTTTCTAGCATGATTAGCTAGTTGTTAGCATGTTGCTAGCATGTTTCTAGCATGATTAGCAAGTTGCTAGCATGTTTCTAGCATGATTAGCAAGTTGCTAGCATGTTTCTAGCATGATTAGCAAGTTACTAGCATGTTGCTAGCATGTTTCTAGCATGATTAGCAAGTATGCTTAGCATGTTTCTAGCATGATTAGCAAGTTGCTAGCATGTTTCTAGCATGATTAGCAAGTTGCTAGCATGTTTCTAGCATGATTAGCAAGTTGTTAGCATGTTGCTAGCATTTTTCTAGCATGATTAGCAAGTTGCTAGCATGTTTCTAGCATGATTAGCAAGTTGTTAGCATGTTGCTAGCATGTTTCTAGCATGATTAGCAAGTTGCTAGCATGTTTCTAGCATGTTGCTAGCATGTTTCTAGCATGATTAACAAGTTGCTAGCATGTTGCTAGCATGATTAGCAAGTTACTAGCATGATTCTGGTTGCTAGCCATAGATAGAAAGATAGATAGATAGATAGTTAGATGAGTTTGAATGAGTTTGAATGGATTAGAAATACAGTACATAGAAGGGAAGCTTGATTGAGTCTCAAGGATTCTGGGAGTTTTGACAGTTGAAATTTGAAAAGTGTTGGCTCATTTGAACATTCCGTCAATGTAAGTCTATGGGATTTTTCCCAATTTTAATCGTCAGTTTTAGGAAAATCGTAAGTCCAATCAGTTAGAAAAGATATAGCAACTCGAGTCAGACCAGTCTGAAGATCTGGGCTGAGTTTGGAGTTTGTAGAGTTAAAGCTCTAGGAGGAGATACAGTCAGAAAATTTAGTCTCAGAAGAATAATAATAATAATAATAATAACTGGAAGTTTAAATAGCATATCAGTAAGTTGGCTTTCTCAAGCCAACTTAATAACTAGATAAAAAAGTTTGTCAAGACAAACTTTAAGTTGGCTTGAGAAAGCCGGAACAGAAAGTTTTAAAAAGTTTTAAAAGTTAATAAAGTTTAGAAAGTTTAAGAAGTTTTAAAATGTATTAAGTTTGATGGTTTTCAGCGTGATTAACATGTTATTAGCATGATTAGCAAGTTACTAGCATGATTGGCAAGTTACTAGCATGTTGCTAGCATGTTTCTAGCATGATTAGCAAGTTACTAGCATGTTGCTAGCATGTTTCTAGCATGATTAGCAAGTTATTAACATGTTTCTAGCATGATTAGCAAGTTATTAGCATGTTACTAGCATGATTAGCAAGTTACTAGCATGTTACTAGAATGATTAGCAAGTTACTAGCATGTTGCTAGCATGTTTCTAGCATGATTAGCAAGTTACTGGCATGTTGCTAGCATGTTTCTAGCATGATTAGCAAGTTACTAGCATGTTACTAGCATGATTAGCAAGTTACTAACATGTTATTAGCATGATTAGCAAGTTACTAGCATGTTGCTAGGATTTTTCTAGCATGATTAGCAAGTTACTAGCATGTTACTAGCATGATTAGCAAGTCACTAGCATGTTGCAAGCATGATTAGCAAGTTACTAGCATGTTACTAGCATGATTAGCAAGTTACTAGCATGTTACTAGAATGATTAGCAAGTTACTAGCATGTTGGTAGCATGTTTCTAGCATGATTAGCAAGTTACTAGCATGTTGCTAGCATATTTTTAGCATGATTAGATAGAGTTTGAATGAGTTTAAATGGATTAGAAATACAGTACATAGAAGGGAAGCTTGATTGAGCCTCAAGGGATTCTGGGAGTTTTGACAGTTGAAATTTGAATAGTGTTGGCTCATTTGAACATTCCGTCAATGTAAGTCTATGGGATTTTTCCCAGTTTTAATCGTCAGTTTTAGGAAAATCGTGAGTCCAATCAGTTAGAAAAGATATAGCAACTCGAGTCAGACCAGTTTGAAGATCTGTGCTGAGTTTGGAGTTTGTGGAGTTAAAGCTCTAGGAGGAGATACAGTCAGAAATTTTAGTCTCAGAAGAATAATAATAATAATAACTGGAAGTTTAAATAGCATTTCAGTAAGTTGGCTTTCTCAGCCAACTTAATAATAATAATAACTGGAAGTTTAAATAGCAGATCAGTAAGTTGGCTTTCTCAAGCCAACTTAATAATAACTAGATAAAAAAGTTTGTCAAGACAAACTTTAAGTTGGCTTGAGAAAGCCGGACCAGAAAGTTTGAAAGAGTTTGAAAAGTTTAAAAAGTTTAAAAAGTTTAAAAAGTTTTATAGCATGTTTCTAGCATGATTAGCCAGTTATTAGCATGTTGCTAGCATGATTAGCAAGTTGTTAGCATGTTGCTAGCATGTTTCTAACATGATTAGCATGTTGCTAGCATGTTTCTAACATGATTAGCAAGTTGTTAGCATGTTGCTAGCATGTTTCTAGCATGATTAGCAAGTTGCTAGCATGTTTCTAGCATGATTAGCAAGTTGTTAGCATGTTGCTAGCATGTTTCTAGCATGATTAGCAAGTTCCTAGCATGTTTCTAACATGATTAGCAAGTTGTTAGCATATTGCGAGCATGTTTCTAGCATGATTAGCAAGTTGTTAGCATGTTGCTAGCATGTTTCTAACATGATTAGCAAGTTGTTAGCATGTTGCTAGCATGTTTCTAGCATGATTAGCAAGTTGTTAGCATGTTTCTAGCATGTTTCTAGCATGATTAGCAAGTTGCTAGCATATTGCTAGCATGTTTCTAGCATGATTAACAAGTTGTTAGCATGTTGCTAGCATGTTTCTAGCATGATTAGCAAGTTGCTAGCATGTTTCTAGCATGATTAGCAAGTTGTTAGCATGTTGCTAGCATGTTTTTTAGCATGACTAGCATGTTGCTAGCATGTTTCTTAGCATGATTAGCAAGCTGCTAGCATGTTTCTAGCATGATTAGCAAGTTGCTAGCATGATTAGCATTGTTAGCATGTTCTAGCATGTTTGCTAGCATGATTAGCAAGTTGCTAGCATGTTTCTAGCATGATTAGCAAGTTGCTAGCATGTTTCTAGCATGATTAGCAAGTTGTTAGCAAGTTGCTAGCATGTTTCTAGTATGATTAGCAAGTTGCTAGCATGTTTCTAGTATGATTAGCAAGTTATTAGCATGATTCTGGTTGCTAGCCATAGATAGATAGATAGATAGATAGATAGTTAGATAGTAATGGTTAGATAGATAGATAGATAGATAGATAGATAGATAGATAGATGAGTTTGAATGAGTTTGAATGGATTAGAAATACAGTACATAGAAGGGAAGCTTGATTGAGTCTCAAAGGATTCTGGGAGTTTTGACAGTTGGAGTTTGAAAAGTGTTGGCTCATTTGAACATTCCGTCAATGTAAGTCTATGGGATTTTTCCCAATTTTAATCGCCATTTTTAGGAAAATCGTAAGTCCGATCAGTTAGAAAAGATATAGCAACTCGAGTCAGACCAGTCTGAAGATCTGGGCTGAGTTTGGAGTTTGTAGAGTTAAAGCTCTAGGAGGAGATACAGTCAGAAAATTTAGTCTCAGAAGAATAATAATAATAATAACTAGATAGTAAAGTTTGTCAAGACAAACTTTAGGTTGGCTTGAGAAAGCTGGACCAGAAAGTTTGAAAAAGTTTGAAAAGTTTATAGTTTAAAAAGTTTACGAAGTTTTAAAAAGTTTTGCATTTGATGGTTTTCAGTCTGTAATGGTTTGAAGTCTAACGTAGTTTTAAAAGGTTAAAGTTTGAATGTTTTGAAGGCAATACAGTCTGTCAGAGATAGATAGATAGATAGATAGATAGATGGATAAGTAGATAGATAACAATTAGCAAGTTACTAGAATGATTCTAGCATGATTAGCATTTTACTAGCATGTTGTTAAAATGTTTAACATTTTATTAACATGATAACAGGGGTGGTTGCTAGGGTGTTGCTATGCGGTTGCTAGGGTACCAAGGGTGGTTGCTAGGGTGTTGCTATGCCATTGCTAGGGTATCCAGGATGGTTGCTAAGGTGTTGCAATGCGGTTGCTAGGGTAACAGGGGTGGTTGCTAGGGTGTTGCTATCCAGTTGCTAAGGTAACAGGGGTGGTTGCTAGGGTGTTGCTATGGTATCCAGGGTGGTTGCTAAGGTGTTGCAATGCGGTTGCTAGGGTAACAGGGGTGGTTGCTATGGTGTTGCTATGCGGTTGCTAAGGTATCCAGGATGGTTGCTAGAGTGTTGCTATGCCGTTGCTAAGGTATCCAGGGTGGTTGCTAGGGTGTTGCTATGCGGTTGCTAAGGTAACAGGGGTGGTTGCTAGGGTGTTGCTATGCGGTTGCTAGGGTACTTGGGGTGGTTGCTAGGCCGGTTGCTAAGGTACCCAGGGTGGTTGCTAAGGTGTTGCTATGCCGTTGCTAGGGTATCCAGGGTGGTTGCTGGGGTGTTGCTATGCGGTTGCTAGGGTACTTGGGGTGGTTGCTAGGGTGTTGCTATGCGGTTGCTAGGGTATCCAGGATGGTTGCTAGGGTGTTGCTATGCGGTTGCTAAGGTATCCAGGGTGGTTGCTAGGGTGTTGCTATGCGGTTGCTAGGGTACCCAGGATGGTTGCTAAGGTGTTGCTATGCGGTTGCTAAGGTAACAGGGGTGGTTGCTACGGTGTTGCTATGCAGTTGCTAAGGTAACAGGAGTGGTTGCTAGGGTGTTGCTATGCGGTTGCTAGGGCACTTGGGGTGGTTGCTAGTCCGGTTGTTAAGGTGCCCAGGGTGGTTGCTAAGGATGTTTCTAACATGATTAACAAGTTGCTAGCATATTTCTAACATGATTAGCAGGTTGCTAGCATGTTTCTAACATGACTAGCATGTTGCTAGTATGTTTCTAGCATGATTAACAAGTTGCTAGCATATTTCTAGCATGATTAGCATGTTGCTAGCATGTTTTTAACATGATTAGCAAGTTGTTAGCATGTTGCTAGCATGTTCCTAACATGATTAGCAAGTTGCTAACATGTTTTTAACATGATTAGCAATTTGCTAGCATGTTTTTAACATGATTAGCAAGTTGCTAGCATGTTGCTAGCATGTTCCTAACATGATTAGCAAGTTGCTAGCATGTTTCTAGCATGATTAGCAAGTTGCTAGCATGTTTCTAGCATGATTAGCATGTTTCTAGCATGTTTTTAACATGATTAGCAAGTTGTTAGCAAGTTGCTAGCATGTTTTTAGAATGATTAGCAAGTTGCTAGCATGTTTTTAGAATGATTAGCAAGTTGCTAGTATGTTTCTAGCATGATTAGCAAGTTGCTAGCATGTTTCTAGCATGATTAGCAAGTTGCTAGCATGTTTCTAACATGATTAGCATGTTTCTAGCATGTTTCTAGCATGATTAGCAAGTTGCTAGCATGTTTCTAACATGATTAGCATGTTGCTAGTATGTTTCTAGCATGATTAACAAGTTGCTAGCATATTTCTAGCATGATTAGCATGTTGCTAGCATGTTTTTAACATGATTAGCAAGTTGTTAGCATGTTGCTAGCATGTTCCTAACATGATTAGCAAGTTGCTAACATGTTTTTAACATGATTAGCAATTTGCTAGCATGTTTTTAACATGATTAGCAAGTTGCTAGCATGTTGCTAGCATGTTCCTAACATGATTAGCAAGTTGCTAGCATGTTTCTAGCATGATTAGCAAGTTGCTAGCATGTTTCTAGCATGATTAGCATGTTTCTAGCATGTTTTTAACATGATTAGCAAGTTGTTAGCAAGTTGCTAGCATGTTTTTAGAATGATTAGCAAGTTGCTAGCATGTTTTTAGAATGATTAGCAAGTTGCTAGTATGTTTCTAGCATGATTAGCAAGTTGCTAGCATGTTTCTAGCATGATTAGCAAGTTGCTAGCATGTTTCTAACATGATTAGCATGTTTCTAGCATGTTTCTAGCATGATTAGCAAGTTGCTAGCATGTTTCTAACATGATTAGCATGTTTCTAGCATGTTTTTAACATGATTAGCAAGTTGTTAGCAAGTTGCTAGCATGTTTTTAGAATGATTAGCAAGTTGCTAGCATGTTTTTAGAATGATTAGCAAGTTGCTAGTATGTTTCTAGCATGATTAGCAAGTTGCTAGCATGTTTCTAGCATGATTAGCAAGTTGCTAGCATGTTTCTAGCATGAATAGCAAGTTACTAGCATGTTGTTAGTCTGTTTCTAACATGATTACCATGATGTTGGCATGTTATTAGCATGATTAGCCAGTTACTAGCATGTTACTAGCATGATTAGCAGGCTACTAGCATGACTCTAGTTTGGCTAGCGATAGATAGATAGATAGATAGATAGATAGATAGATAGATAGATAGATAGATAGATAGGTAAATAAATAGATAGATAGATGAGTTTGAATGAGTTTAAATGGATTAGAAATACAGTACATAGAAGGGAAGCTTGATTGAGTCTCAAAGGATTCTGGGAGTTTTGACAGTTGAAATTTGAATAGTGTTGGCTCATTTGAACATTCCGTCAATGTAAGTCTATGGGATTTTTCCCAGTTTTAAACGTCATTTTTAGGAAAACCGTAAGTCCGATCAGTTTGAAGAGATATAGCAACTCGAGTCAGACCAGTCTGAAGATCTAGGCTGAGTTTGGAGTTTGTAGAGTTAAAGCTCTAGGAGGAGTAGCGTTTGAAAATTTGGCTAAGAATAATAATAATAATAATAATAATAAGCTTAAGTAGCAGATCAGTAGGTTGGCTTTCTCAAGCCAACCTAATAATAATAATAACTGGAAGTTTAAATAGCAGATCAGTAAGTTGGCTTTCTCAAGCCAACTTAATAACTAGATAAAAAAGTTCGTCAAGACAAACTTTAAGTTGGCTTGAGAAAGCCGGACCAGAAAGTTTGAAAGAGTTTGAAAAGTTTAAAAAGTTTAAAAAGTTTAAAAAGTTTAAAAAGTTTTATAGCATGTTTCTAACATGATTAGCCAGTTATTAGCATGTTGCTAGCATGATTAGCAAGTTGTTAGCATGTTGCTAGCATGTTTCTAGCATGATTAGCATGTTACTAGCATGTTTCTAACATGATTAGCAAGTTGTTAGCATGTTGCTAGCATGTTTCTAGCATGATTAGCAAGTTGCTAGCATGTTTCTAGCATGATTAGCAAGTTGTTAGCATGTTGCTAGCATATTTCTAGCATGATTAGCAAGTTGCTAACATGTTTCTAACATGATTAGCAAGTTGTTAGCATATTGCTAGCATGTTTCTAGCATGATTAGCAAGTTGTTAGCATGTTGCTAGCATGTTTCTAGCATGATTAGCAAGTTGTTAGCATGTTGCTAGCATGTTTCTAGCATGATTAGCAAGCTGTTAGCATGTTGCTAGCATGTTTCTAGCATGATTAGCAAGTTGCTAGCATATTGCTAGCATGTTTCTAGCATGATTAACAAGTTGTTAGCATGTTGCTAGCATGTTTCTAGCATGATTAGCAAGTTGCTAGCATGTTTCTAGCATGATTAGCAAGTTGTTAGCATGTTGCTAGTATGTTTTTTAGCATGACTAGCATGTTGCTAGCATGTTTCTAGCATGATTAGCAAGTTGCTACCATGTTTCTAGCATGATTAGCAAGTTGCTAGCATGTTTCTAGCATGATTAGCAAGTTGTTAGCATGTTGCTAGCATGTTTCTAGCATGATTAGCAAGTTGCTAGCATGTTTCTAGCATGATTAGCAAGTTGCTAGCATGTTTCTAGCATGATTAGCAAGTTGTTAGCATATTGCTAGCATGTTTCTAGCATGATTAGCAAAGTTGCTAGCATGTTTGTGGCATGATTAGCAAGTTGCTAGCATGTTTCTAGTATGATTAGCAAGTTACTAGCATGTTTCTAGTATGATTAGCAAGTTATTAGCATGATTCTGGTTGCTAGCCATAGATAGATAGATAGATAGATAGATAGTTAGATAGTAATGGTTAGATAGATAGATAGATAGATAGATAGATAGATAGATAGATAGATAGATAGATGAGTTTGAATGAGTTTGAATGGATTAGAAATACAGTACATAGAAGGGAAGCTTGATTGAGTCTCAAAGGATTCTGGGAGTTTTGACAGTTGGAGTTTGAAAAGTGTTGGCTCATTTGAACATTCCGTCAATGTAAGTCTATGGGATTTTTCCCAAATTTAATCGCCATTTTTAGGAAAATCGTAAGTCCGATCAGTTAGAAAAGATATAGCAACTCGAGTCAGACCAGTCTGAAGATCTGGGCTGAGTTTGGAGTTTGTAGAGTTAAAGCTCTAGGAGGAGATACAGTCAGAAAATTTAGTCTCAGAAGAATAATAATAATAATAATAACTAGATAGTAAAGTTTGTCAAGACAAACTTTAGGTTGGCTTGAGAAAGCTGGACCAGAAAGTTTGAAAAAGTTTGAAAAGTTTATAGTTTAAAAAGTTTACGAAGTTTTAAAAAGTTTTGCATTTGATGGTTTTCAGTCTGTAATGGTTTGAAGTCTAACGTAGTTTTAAAAGGTTAAAGTTTGAATGTTTTGAAGGCAATACAGTCTGTCAGAGATAGATAGATAGATAGATAGATAGATAGATAGATGGATAAGTAGATAGATAACAATTAGCAAGTTACTAGAATGATTCTAGCATGATTAGCATTTTACTAGCATGTTGTTAAAATGTTTAACATTTTATTAACATGATAACAGGGGTGGTTGCTAGGGTGTTGCTATGCGGTTGCTAGGGTACCAGGGTGGTTGCTAGGTGTTGCTATGCGGTTGCTAGGGTACCAAGGGTGGTTGCTAGGGTGTTGCTATGCCATTGCTAGGGTATCCAGGATGGTTGCTAAGGTTTTGCAATGCGGTTGCTAGGGTAACAGGGGTGGTTGCTAGGGTGTTGCTATCCAGTTGCTAAGGTAACAGGGGTGGTTGCTAGGGTGTTGCTATGGTATCCAGGGTGGTTGCTAGGGTGGTGCTATGCGGTTGCTAAGGTACCCAGGATGGTTGCTAAGGTGTTGCAATGCGGTTGCTAGGGTAACAGGGGTGGTTGCTATGGTGTTGCTATGCGGTTGCTAAGGTATCCAGGATGGTTGCTAGAGTGTTGCTATGCCGTTGCTAAGGTATCCAGGGTGGTTGCTAGGGTGTTGCTATGCGGTTGCTAAGGTAACAGGGGTGGTTGCTAGGGTGTTGCTATGCGGTTGCTAGGGTACTTGGGGTGGTTGCTAGGCCGGTTGCTAAGGTACCCAGGGTGGTTGCTAAGGTGTTGCTATGCCGTTGCTAGGGTATCCAGGGTGGTTGCTGGGGTGTTGCTATGCGGTTGCTAGGGTACTTGGGGTGGTTGCTAGGGTGTTGCTATGCGGTTGCTAGGGTATCCAGGATGGTTGCTAGGGTGTTGCTATGCGGTTGCTAAGGTATCCAGGGTGGTTGCTAGGGTGTTGCTATGCGGTTGCTAGGGTACCCAGGATGGTTGCTAAGGTGTTGCTATGCGGTTGCTAAGGTAACAGGGGTGGTTGCTACGGTGTTGCTATGCAGTTGCTAAGGTAACAGGAGTGGTTGCTAGGGTGTTGCTATGCGGTTGCTAGGGTACTTGGGGTGGTTGCTAGTCCGGTTGTTAAGGTGCCCAGGGTGGTTGCTAAGGATGTTTCTAGCATGATTAACAAGTTGCTAGCATATTTCTAACATGATTAGCAGGTTGCTAGCATGTTTCTAACATGACTAGCATGTTGCTAGTATGTTTCTAGCATGATTAACAAGTTGCTAGCATATTTCTAGCATGATTAGCATGTTGCTAGCATGTTTTTAACATGATTAGCAAGTTGTTAGCATGTTGCTAGCATGTTCCTAACATGATTAGCAAGTTGCTAACATGTTTTTAACATGATTAGCAATTTGCTAGCATGTTTTTAACATGATTAGCAAGTTGCTAGCATGTTGCTAGCATGTTCCTAACATGATTAGCAAGTTGCTAGCATGTTTCTAGCATGATTAGCAAGTTGCTAGCATGTTTCTAGCATGATTAGCATGTTTCTAGCATGTTTTCAACATGATTAGCAAGTTGTTAGCAAGTTGCTAGCATGTTTTTAGAATGATTAGCAAGTTGCTAGCATGTTTTTAGAATGATTAGCAAGTTGCTAGTATGTTTCTAGCATGATTAGCAAGTTGCTAGCATGTTTCTAGCATGATTAGCAAGTTGCTAGCATGTTTCTAACATGATTAGCATGTTTCTAGCATGTTTCTAGCATGATTAGCAAGTTGCTAGCATGTTTCTAACATGATTAGCATGTTTCTAGCATGTTTTTAACATGATTCGCAAGTTGTTAGCAAGTTGCTAGCATGTTTTTAGAATGATTAGCAAGTTGCTAGCATGTTTTTAGAATGATTAGCAAGTTGCTAGTATGTTTCTAGCATGATTAGCAAGTTGCTAGCATGTTTCTAGCATGATTAGCAAGTTGCTAGCATGTTTCTAGCATGATTAGCAAGTTACTAGCATGTTGTTAGTCTGTTTCTAACATGATTACCATGATGTTGGCATGTTATTAGCATGATTAGCCAGTTACTAGCATGTTACTAGCATGATTAGCAGGCTACTAGCATGACTCTAGTTTGGCTAGCGATAGATAGATAGATAGATAGATAGATAGATAGATAGATAGATAGATAGATAGGTAAATAAATAGATAGATAGATGAGTTTGAATGAGTTTAAATGGATTAGAAATACAGTACATAGAAGGGAAGCTTGATTGAGTCTCAAAGGATTCTGGGAGTTTTGACAGTTGAAATTTGAATAGTGTTGGCTCATTTGAACATTCCGTCAATGTAAGTCTATGGGATTTTTCCCAGTTTTAAACGTCATTTTTAGGAAAACCGTAAGTCCGATCAGTTTGAAGAGATATAGCAACTCGAGTCAGACCAGTCTGAAGATCTAGGCTGAGTTTGGAGTTTGTAGAGTTAAAGCTCTAGGAGGAGTAGCGTTTGAAAATTTGGCTAAGAATAATAATAATAATAATAATAATAAGCTTAAGTAGCAGATCAGTAGGTTGGCTTTCTCAAGCCAACCTAATAATAATAATAACTGGAAGTTTAAATAGCAGATCAGTAAGTTGGCTTTCTCAAGCCAACTTAATAATAACTAGATAAAAAAGTTCGTCAAGACAAACTTTAAGTTGGCTTGAGAAAGCCGGACCAGAAAGTTTGAAAGAGTTTGAAAAGTTTAAAAGTTTAAAAAGTTTAAAAGTTTAAAAAGTTTAAAAGTTTAAAAGTTTTATAGCATGTTTCTAACATGATTAGCCAGTTATTAGCATGTTGCTAGCATGATTAGCAAGTTGTTAGCATGTTGCTAGCATGTTTCTAACATGATTAGCATGTTACTAGCATGTTTCTAACATGATTAGCAAGTTGTTAGCATGTTGCTAGCATGTTTCTAGCATGATTAGCAAGTTGTTAGCATGTTGCTAGCATATTTCTAGCATGATTAGCAAGTTGCTAACATGTTTCTAACATGATTAGCAAGTTGTTAGCATGTTGCTAGCATGTTTTTTAGCATGACTAGCATGTGTTTCTAGCATGATTAGCAAGTTGCTAGCATGTTTCTAGCATGATTAGCAAGTTGCTAGCATGTTTCTAGCATGATTAGCAAGTTGTTAGCATGTTGCTAGCATGTTTCTAGCATGATTAGCAAGTTGCTAGCATGTTTCTAGCATGATTAGCAAGTTGTTAGCATATTGCTAGCATGTTTCTAGCATGATTAGCAAAGTTGCTAGCATGTTTATGGCATGATTAGCAAGTTGCTAGCATGTTTCTAGTATGATTAGCAAGTTACTAGCATGTTTCTAGTATGATTAGCAAGTTATTAGCATGATTCTGGTTGCTAGCCATAGATAGATAGATAGATAGATAGATAGATAGATAGATAGTTAGATAGTAATGGTTAGATAGATAGATAGATAGATAGATGAGTTTGAATGAGTTTGAATGGATTAGAAATACAGTACATAGAAGGGAAGCTTGATTGAGTCTCAAAGGATTCTGGGAGTTTTGACAGTTGGAGTTTGAAAAGTGTTGGCTCATTTGAACATTCCGTCAATGTAAGTCTATGGGATTTTTCCCAAATTTAATCGCCATTTTTAGGAAAATCGTAAGTCCGATCAGTTAGAAAAGATATAGCAACTCGAGTCAGACCAGTCTGAAGATCTGGGCTGAGTTTGGAGTTTGTAGAGTTAAAGCTCTAGGAGGAGATACAGTCAGAAAATTTAGTCTCAGAAGAATAATAATAACTAGATAAAAAAGTTCGTCAAGACAAACTTTAAGTTGACTTGAGAAAGCCGGACCAGAAAGTTTGAAAGAGTTTGAAAAGTTTAAAAAGTTTAAAAAGTTTAAAAAGTTTAAAAAGTTTAAAAAGTTTTATAGCATGTTTCTAGCATGATTGGCCAGTTATTAGCATGTTGCTAGCATGATTAGCAAGTTGTTAGCATGTTGCTAGCATGATTAGCAAGCTGCTAGCATGTTTCTAGCATGATTAGCAAGTTGTTAGCATGTTGCTAGCATGTTTCTAGCATGATTAGCAAGTTGCTAACATGTTTCTAACATGATTAGCAAGTTGTTAGCATGTTGCTAGCATGTTTCTAACATTAGCAAGTTGTTAGCATATTGCTAGCATGTTTCTAGCATGATTAGCAAGTTGTTAGCATGTTGCTAGCATGTTTCTAGCATGATTAGCAAGTTGCTAGCGTATTGCTAGCATGTTTCTAGCATGATTAACAAGTTGTTAGCATGTTGCTAGCATGTTTCTAGCATGATTAGCAAGTTGCTAGCATGTTTCTAGCATGATTAGCAAGTTGTTAGCATGTTGCTAGCATGTTTCTAGCATGATTAGCAAGTTGCTAGCATGTTTCTAACATGATTAGCAAGTTGCTAGCATGTTTCTAACATGATTAGCAAGTTGTTAGCATGTTGCTAGCATGTTTCTAACATTAGCAAGTTGTTAGCATATTGCTAGCATGATTCTAGCATGATTAGCAAGTTGTTAGCATGTTGCTAGCATGTTTCTAGCATGATTAGCAAGTTGCTAGCGTATTGCTAGCATGTTTCTAGCATGATTAACAAGTTGTTAGCATGTTGCTAGCATGTTTCTAGCATGATTAGCAAGTTGCTAGCATGTTTCTAGCATGATTAGCAAGTTGTTAGCATGTTGCTAGCATCTTTCTAGCATGATTATCAAGTTGCTAGCATGTTTCTAGCATGATTAGCAAGTTGCTAGCATGTTTCTAACATGATTAGCAAGTTGTTAGCATGTTGCTAGCATGTTTCTAGCATGATTAGCAAGTTGTTAGCATGTTTCTAGCATGATTAGCAAGTTGTTAGCATGTTGCTAGCATGTTTCTAACATGATTAGCAAGTTGTTAGCATGTTGCTAGCATGTTTCTAGCATGATTAGCAAGTTGTTAGCATGTTTCTAGCATGATTAGCAAGTTGTTAGCATGTTGCTAGCATGTTTCTAGCATGATTAGGAAGTTGTTAACAAAGTTGCTAGCATGTTTCTAGCATGATTAGCAAGTTGCTAGCATGTTTCTAGCATGATTAGCAAGTTACTAGCATGATTCTGGTTGTTAGCCATAGATAGATAGATAGATAGATAGATAGATAGATAGATAGATAGATAGATGAGTTTGAATGAGTTTGAATGGATTAGAAATACAGTACATAGAAGGGAAGCTTGATTGAGTCTCAAAGGATTCTGGGAGTTTTGACAGTTGGAGTTTGAAAAGTGTTGGCTCATTTGAACATTCCGTCAATGTAAGTCTATGGGATTTTTCCCAATTTTGATCGGCATTTTTAGGAAAATCGTAAGTCCGATCAGTTAGAAAAGATATAGCAACTCGAGTCAGACCAGTCTGAAGATCTGGGCTGAGTTTGGAGTTTGTAGAGTTAAAGCTCTAGGAGGAGATACAGTCAGAAAATTTAGTCTCAGAAGAATAATAATAACTAGATAAAAAAGTTCGTCAAGACAAACTTTAAGTTGGCTTGAGAAAGCCGGACCAGAAAGTTTGAAAGAGTTTAAAAAGTTTAAACAGTTTAAAAAGTTTTATAGCATGTTTCTAGCATGATTATCCAGTTATTAGCATGTTGCTAGCATGATTAGCAAGTTGTTAGCATGTTGCTAGCATGTTTCTAACATGATTAGCAAGTTGTTAGCATGTTGCTAGCATGTTTCTAGCATGATTAGCAAGTTGCTAGCATGTTTCTAGCATGATTAGCAAGTTGTTAGCATGTTGCTAGCATGTTTCTAGCATGTTTCTAGCATGATTAGCAAGTTGTTAGCATATTGCTAGCATGTTTCTAGCATGATTAGCAAGTTGCTAGCATATTGCTAGCATGTTTCTAGCATGATTAACAAGTTGTTAGCATGTTGCTAGCATGTTTCTAACATGATTAGCAAGTTGCTAGCATGTTTCTAGCATGATTAGCAAGTTGCTAGCATGTTGCTAGCATGTTTTTTACCAGGACTAGCATGTTGCTAGCATGTTTCTAGCATGATTAGCAAGTTGCTAGCATGTTTCTAGCATGATTAGCAAGTTGCTAGCATGTTTCTAACATGATTAGCAAGTTGTTAGCATGTTTCTAGCATGATTAGCAAGTTGCTAACATGTTTCTAGCATGATTAGCAAGTTGCTAGCATGTTTCTAGCATGATTAGCAAGTTGTTAGCATGTTGCTAGCATGTTTCTAGCATGATTAGCAAGTTTCTAGCATGTTTCTAGCATGATTAGCAAGTTGTTAGCATATTGCTAGCATGTTTCTAGCATGATTAGCAAAGTTGCTAGCATGTTTGTGGCATGATTAGCAAGTTACTAGCATGTTTCTAGTATGATTAGCAAGTTATTAGCATGATTCTGGTTGCTAGCCATAGATAGATAGATAGATAGATAGATAGATAGTTAGATAGTAATGGTTAGATAGATAGATAGATAGATAGATGAGTTTGAATGAGTTTGAATGGATTAGAAATACAGTACATAGAAGGGAAGCTTGATTGAGTCTCAAAGGATTCTGGGAGTTTTGACAGTTGGAGTTTGAAAAGTGTTGGCTCATTTGAACATTCCGTCAATGTAAGTCTATGGGATTTTTCCCAATTTTGATCTGCATTTTTAGGAAAATCGTAAGTCCGATCAGTTAGAAAAGATATAGCAACTCGAGTCAGACCAGTCTGAAGATCTGGGCTGAGTTTGGAGTTTGTAGAGTTAAAGCTCTAGGAGGAGATACAGTCAGAAAATTTAGTCTCAGAAGAATAATAATAATAACTAGATAAAAAAGTTCGTCAAGACAAACTTTAAGTTGGCTTGAGAAAGCCGGACCAGAAAGTTTGAAAAAGTTTGAAAAGTTTGAAAAGTTTGAAAAGTTTGAAAAGTTTCAAAAGTTTGAAAAGTTAAGAAGTTTCAAAAGTTTAAATAGTTCAAGAAGTTTAAGACGTTTTAAGTTTGGATGGTTTTCAGTCTGAAATATTTAGAAGTTTTAAAGTTTGAATGTAGTCTGTCAGATAGATAGATAGATAGTATTGGTCAGATTATCAATCGACAGAAAGATAGATGATTCTAACATTATTACCAAGTTACTAGCATGTTGCTAGTCTGTTTCTAGCATGATTAGCAAGTTGTTAGCATGTTTTTAGCATGATTAGCAAAGTTGCTAACATGTTTCTAACATGATTAGCATGTCGATTGCATGTTTCTAGCATGATTAGCAAAGTTGCTAGCATGTTTCTAACATGATTAGCAAAGTTGCTAGCATGTTACTAGCATGACTAGCATGTCGCTAGCATGTTTCTAGCATGACTAGCATGTCGCTAGCATGTTTCTAACATGATTAGCAAAGTTGCTAGCATGTTTCTAGCATGGCTAGCATGTTGCTAGCATGTTTCTACCATGACTAGCATGTCACTAGCATGTTTCTAGCATGACTAGCATGTCGCTAGCATGTTTCTAGCATGATTAGCATGTCACTAGCATGTTTCTAACATGATTAGCAAAGTTGCTAGCATGTTTCTAGCATGTCGCTAGCATGTTTCTAGCATGATTAGCATGTCACTAGCATGTTTCTAACATGATTAGCAAAGTCGCTAGCATGTTTCTAGCATGACTAGCATGTTGCTAGCATGTTTCTACCATGACTAGCATGTCACTAGCATGTTTCTAGCATGACTAGCATGTCGCTAGCATGTTTTTTAGCATGATTAGCATGTCGCTAGCATGTTTCTAGCATGACTAGCATGTCGCTAGCATGTTTCTAGCATGATTAGCAAAGTTGCTAGCATGTTACTAGCATGACTAGCATGTCACTAGCATGTTTCTAGCATGACTAGCATGTCGCTAGCATGTTTCTAACATGACTAGCATGTTTCTAGCATGATTAGCAAAGTTGCTAGCATGTTACTAGCATGACTAGCATGTCACTAGCATGTTTCTAGCATGACTAGCATGTCGCTATCATGTTTCTAGCATGACTAGCATGTCGCTAGCATGTTTCTAGCATGACTAGCATGTTTCTAGCATGACTAGCATGTCGCTAGCAGATTTTTTAGCATGACTATCATGTCGCTAGCATGTTTCTAGCATGATTAGCAAAGTTGCTAGCATGTTTCTGGTTGCTAGCCAAAGATAGATAGATGAGTTTGAATGAGTTTGAATGGATTAGAAATACAGTACATAGAAGGGTTGAAGTTTGATTGAGGCTCAAAGGATTCTGGGAGTTTTGACAGTTGGAATTTGAAAAGTGCTGGCTCATTTGAACATTCCGTCAATGTAAGTCTATGGGATTTTT
>JAMKFB010000822.1:0-20501 GCA_036247105.1 Cirrhinus mrigala
TAGAAAAAGTCGAAGAAGTAGAAGTCGAAGTTGAAGAAAAAGTCGAAGATGCATAAGTCATAGAAAAATCGAAAAGAAAAAGTCGAAGAAGTAGAAGTCGAAGAAAAAGTTGACGAGGCAGAAGTTATAGAAAAAAATCGAAGTAAAAGTCGAAGAGGCAGAAGCCATAGAAAAAGTTGAAGATGCAGAAGTCATAGAAAAATTCGAAAAGGAAGTCGAAGAAGTAGAATTCGAAGAAAAAGTCGAAGAGGCAGAATCCATAGAAAAAGTCGAAGAGGCAGAAGCCATAGAAAAATTCGAAAAAAAGTCGAAGAAGCAAAAGTCGAACAAGCAGAAGCCATAGAAAAAAATCGAAGTAAAATACGAGGAGGCAGAAGCCATAGAAACAGTAGAAGAAGTGGAAGTCTAAGAAAAAGTCGAAGAGGCAGAAGCCATAGAAAAAATTCGAAGTAAAAGTCTAACAGGCAGAAGCCATAGAAAAAGTCGAAGAAGTAGAAGTCGAAGAAAAAGTCGAAGAGGCAGAAGTCATAGAAAAAAATCGAAGAAAATGTCGAAGAGGCAGAAGCCATAGAAAAATTCGAAAAAAAGTCAAAGAAACAAAAGTCGAACAAGCAGAAGCCATGGAAAAAAATCGAAGTAAAAGTCTAACAGGCATAAGCCATAGAAAAAGTCGAAGAAGTAGAATTCGAAGAAAAAGTCGCAGATGTAGAAGTCATAGAAAAAGTCGAAGAAGTCGAAGTCGAAGAAAAAGTTGCAGATGCAGAAGTCATAGAAAAAGTCGAAAAAAAAAAAGTCGAAGAGGCAGACGCCATAAAAAAAGTCGAAGAAGTAGAAGTCGAAGAGGCAGAAGCCATAGAAAAAGTCGAAGAAGTAGAAGTCGAACAAGCAGAAGCCATAGAAAAAAATCGAAGTAAAATACGAGGAGGCAGAAGCCATAGAAACAGTCGAAGAAAAAGTCGAAGAGGCAGACGCCATAGCAAAAGTCGAAGTAGAAGTCGAAGTGGCAGAAGCCATAGAAAAAATTCGAAGTAAAAGTCGAATAGGCAGAAGCCATAGAAAAAGTCGAAGAAGTAGAAGTCGAAGTTGAAGAAAAAGTCGAAGATGCATAAGTCATAGAAAAATCGAAAAGAAAAAGTCGAAGAAGTAGAAGTCGAAGAAAAAGTTGATGAGGCAGAAGTTATAGAAAAAAATCGAAGTAAAAGTCGAAGAGGCAGAAGCCATAGAAAAAGTTGAAGATGCAGAAGTCATAGAAAAATTCGAAAAGAAAGTCGAAGAATTAGAATTCGAAGAAAAAGTCGAAGAGGCAGAATCCATAGAAAAAGTCGAAGAGGCAGAAGCCATAGAAAAATTCGAAAAAAAGTCGAAGAAGCAAAAGTCGAACAAGCAGAAGCCATAGAAAAAAATCGAAGTAAAATACGAGGAGGCAGAAGCCATAGAAACAGTCTAAGAAGTAGAGGTCGAAGAAAAAGTCAAAGAAGCAGAAGCCATAGCAAAAGTCGAAGTAGAAGTCGAAGTGGCAGAAGCCATAGAAAAAGTCAAAGAAGTAGAAGTTGAAGAAAAAGTCGAAGATGCAGAAGCCATAGAAAAACTCAAAGAAGTAGAAGTCGAAGAGGCAGAAGCCACAGAAACAGTCGAAGAAGTAGAAGTCGAAGAAAAAGTCGAAGAGGCAGAAACCATAGAAAAAAATCGAAGAAAATATCGAAGAGGCAGAAGCCATAGAAAAAAATCGAAGAAAATGTCGAAGAGGCAGAAGCCATAGAAAAATTCGAAAAAAAGTCGAAGAAGCAGAAGCCATAGAAAAAGTCGAAGAAGTAGAAGTCGAAGAAAAAGTCGAAGAGGCAGATGCCATAGCAAAAGTCGAAGTAGAAGTCGAAGAGGCAGAAGCCATAGAAAAAATTCGAAGTAAAAGTCGAATAGGCAGAAGCCATAGAAAAAGTCGAAGAAGTAGAAGTCGAAGTTGAAGAAAAAGTCGAAGATGCATAAGTCATAGAAAAATCGAAAAGAAAAAGTCGAAGAAGTAGAAGTCGAAGAAAAAGTTGACGAGGCAGAAGTTATAGAAAAAAATCGAAGTAAAAGTCGAAGAGGCAGAAGCCATAGAAAAAGTTGAAGATGCAGAAGTCATAGAAAAATTCGAAAAGAAAGTCGAAGAAGTAGAAGTCGAAGAAAAAGTCAAAGATGCAGAAGCAATAGAAAAAAATCGAAGAAAAAGTCGAAGAGACAGAAGCCATAGAAAAAGTCGAAGAAGTAGAATTCGAAGAAAAAGTCGCAGATGTAGAAATCATAGAAAAAGTCGAAGAAGTCGAAGTCGAAGAAAAAGTTGCAGATGCAGAAGTCATAGAAAAAGTCGAAAAAAAAAAAGTCGAAGAGGCAGACGCCATAGAAAAAGTCGAAGAAGTAGAAGTCGAACAAGCAGAAGCCATAGAAAAAAATCGAAGTAAAATACGAGGAGGCAGAAGCCATAGAAACAGTCGAAGAAGTAGAAGTCGAAGAGGCAGAAGCCACAGAAACAGTCGAAGAAGTAGAAGTCGAAGAAAAAGTCGAAGAGGCAGACGCCATAGCAAAAGTCGAAGTAGAAGTCGAAGTGGCAGAAGCCATAGAAAAAATTCGAAGTAAAAGTCGAATAGGCAGAAGCCATAGAAAAAGTCGAAGAAGTAGAAGTCGAAGTTGAAGAAAAAGTCGAAGATGCATAAGTCATAGAAAAATCGAAAAGAAAAAGTCGAAGAAGTAGAAGTCGAAGAAAAAGTTGATGAGGCAGAAGTTATAGAAAAAAATCGAAGTAAAAGTCGAAGAGGCAGAAGCCATAGAAAAAGTTGAAGATGCAGAAGTCATAGAAAAATTCGAAAAGAAAGTCGAAGAATTAGAATTCGAAGAAAAAGTCGAAGAGGCAGAATCCATAGAAAAAGTCGAAGAGGCAGAAGCCATAGAAAAATTCGAAAAAAAGTCGAAGAAGCAAAAGTCGAACAAGCAGAAGCCATAGAAAAAAATCGAAGTAAAATACGAGGAGGCAGAAGCCATAGAAACAGTCTAAGAAGTAGAGGTCGAAGAAAAAGTCAAAGAAGCAGAAGCCATAGCAAAAGTCGAAGTAGAAGTCGAAGTGGCAGAAGCCATAGAAAAAGTCGAAGAAAAACTCGAAGAGACAGAAGCCATAGAAAAAGTCGAAGAAGTAGAAGTTGAAGAAAAAGTCGAAGATGCAGAAGCCATAGAAAAACTCAAAGAAGTAGAAGTCGAAGAGGCAGAAGCCACAGAAACAGTCGAAGAAGTAGAAGTCGAAGAAAAAGTCGAAGAGGCAGAAGCCATAGCAAAAGTCGAAGTAGAAGTCGAAGTGGCAGAAGCCATAGAAAAAATTCGAAGTAAAAGTCGAACAGGCAGAAGCCATAGAAAAAGTCGAAGAAGTAGAAACCATAGAAAAAAATCGAAGAAAATATCGAAGAGGCAGAAGCCATAGAAAAAAATCGAAGAAAATGTCGAAGAGGCAGAAGCCATAGAAAAATTCGAAAAAAAGTCGAAGAAGCAGAAGCCATAGAAAAAGTCGAAGAAGTAGAAGTCGAACAAGCAGAAGCCATAGAAAAAAATCGAAGTAAAATACGAGGAGGCAGAAGCCATAGAAACAGTCGAAGAAGTAGAAGTCGCAGAGGCAGAAGCCATAGAAACAGTCGAAGAAGTAGAAGTCGAAGAGGCAGAAGCCACAGAAACAGTCGAAGAAGTAGAAGTCGAAGAAAAAGTCGAAGAGGCAGACGCCATAGTAAAAGTCGAAGTAGAAGTCGAAGTGGCAGAAGCCATAGAAAAAATTCGAAGTAAAAGTCGAATAGGCAGAAGCCATAGAAAAAGTCGAAGAAGTAGAAGTCGAAGTTGAAGAAAAAGTCGAAGATGCATAAGTCATAGAAAAATCGAAAAGAAAAAGTCGAAGAAGTAGAAGTCGAAGAAAAAGTTGACGAGGCAGAAGTTATAGAAAAAAATCGAAGTAAAAGTCGAAGAGGCAGAAGCCATAGAAAAAGTTGAAGATGCAGAAGTCATAGAAAAATTCGAAAAGAAAGTCGAAGAAGTAGAATTCGAAGAAAAAGTCGAAGAGGCAGAATCCATAGAAAAAGTCGAAGAGGCAGAAGCCATAGAAAAATTCGAAAAAAAGTCGAAGAAGCAAAAGTCGAACAAGCAGAAGCCATAGAAAAAAATCGAAGTAAAATACGAGGAGGCAGAAGCCATAGAAACAGTCTAAGAAGTAGAGGTCGAAGAAAAAGTCAAAGAAGCAGAAGCCATAGAAACAGTCGAAGAAGTAGAAGTCGAAGAGGCAGAAGCCACAGAAACAGTCGAAGAAGTAGAAGTCGAAGAAAAAGTCGAAGAGGCAGACGCCATAGCAAAAGTCGAAGTAGAAGTCGAAGTGGCAGAAGCCATAGAAAAAATTCGAAGTAAAAGTCGAATAGGCAGAAGCCATAGAAAAAGTCGAAGAAGTAGAAGTCGAAGTTGAAGAAAAAGTCGAAGATGCATAAGTCATAGAAAAATCGAAAAGAAAAAGTCGAAGAAGTAGAAGTCGAAGAAAAAGTTGACGAGGCAGAAGTTATAGAAAAAAATCGAAGTAAAAGTCGAAGAGGCAGAAGCCATAGAAAAAGTTGAAGATGCAGAAGTCATAGAAAAATTCGAAAAGAAAGTCGAAGAAGTAGAATTCGAAGAAAAAGTCGAAGAGGCAGAATCCATAGAAAAAGTCGAAGAGGCAGAAGCCATAGAAAAATTCGAAAAAAAGTCGAAGAAGCAAAAGTCGAACAAGCAGAAGCCATAGAAAAAAATCGAAGTAAAATACGAGGAGGCAGAAGCCATAGAAACAGTCTAAGAAGTAGAGGTCGAAGAAAAAGTCAAAGAAGCAGAAGCCATAGCAAAAGTCGAAGTAGAAGTCGAAGTGGCAGAAGCCATAGAAAAAAATCGAAGAAAAACTCGAAGAGACAGAAGCCATAGAAAAAGTCGAAGAAGTAGAAGTTGAAGAAAAAGTCGAAGATGCAGAAGCCATAGAAAAACTCAAAGAAGTAGAAGTCGAAGAGGCAGAAGCCACAGAAACAGTCGAAGAAGTAGAAGTCGAAGAAAAAGTCGAAGAGGCAGAAGCCATAGCAAAAGTCGAAGTAGAAGTCGAAGTGGCAGAAGCCATAGAAAAAATTCGAAGTAAAAGTCGAACAGGCAGAAGCCATAGAAAAAGTCGAAGAAGTAGAAACCATAGAAAAAAATCGAAGAAAATATCGAAGAGGCAGAAGCCATAGAAAAAAATCGAAGAAAATGTCGAAGAGGCAGAAGCCATAGAAAAATTCGAAAAAAAGTCGAAGAAGCAGAAGCCATAGAAAAAGTCGAAGAAGTAGAAGTCGAACAAGCAGAAGCCATAGAAAAAAATCGAAGTAAAATACGAGGAGGCAGAAGCCATAGAAACAGTCGAAGAAGTAGAAGTCGCAGAGGCAGAAGCCATAGAAAACAGTCGAAGAAGTAGAAGTCGAAGAGGCAGAAGCCACAGAAACAGTCGAAGAAGTAGAAGTCGAAGAAAAAGTCGAAGAGGCAGACGCCATAGTAAAAGTCGAAGTAGAAGTCGAAGTGGCAGAAGCCATAGAAAAAATTCGAAGTAAAAGTCGAATAGGCAGAAGCCATAGAAAAAGTCGAAGAAGTAGAAGTCGAAGTGAAGAAAAAGTCGAAGATGCATAAGTCATAGAAAAATCGAAAAGAAAAAGTCGAAGAAGTAGAAGTCGAAGAAAAAGTTGACGAGGCAGAAGTTATAGAAAAAAATCGAAGTAAAAGTCGAAGAGGCAGAAGCCATAGAAAAAGTTGAAGATGCAGAAGTCATAGAAAAATTCGAAAAGAAAGTCGAAGAAGTAGAATTCGAAGAAAAAGTCGAAGAGGCAGAATCCATAGAAAAAGTCGAAGAGGCAGAAGCCATAGAAAAATTCGAAAAAAAGTCGAAGAAGCAAAAGTCGAACAAGCAGAAGCCATAGAAAAAAATCGAAGTAAAATACGAGGAGGCAGAAGCCATAGAAACAGTCTAAGAAGTAGAGTCGAAGAAAAAGTCAAAGAAGCAGAAGCCATAGAAAACAGTCGAAGAAGTAGAAGTCGAAGAGGCAGAAGCCACAGAAACAGTCGAAGAAGTAGAAGTCGAAGAAAAAGTCGAAGAGGCAGACGCCATAGTAAAAGTCGAAGTAGAAGTCGAAGTGGCAGAAGCCATAGAAAAAATTCGAAGTAAAAGTCGAATAGGCAGAAGCCATAGAAAAAGTCGAAGAAGTAGAAGTCGAAGTTGAAGAAAAAGTCGAAGATGCATAAGTCATAGAAAAATCGAAAAGAAAAAGTCGAAGAAGTAGAAGTCGAAGAAAAAGTTGACGAGGCAGAAGTTATAGAAAAAAATCGAAGTAAAAGTCGAAGAGGCAGAAGCCATAGAAAAAGTTGAAGATGCAGAAGTCATAGAAAAATTCGAAAAGAAAGTCGAAGAAGTAGAATTCGAAGAAAAAGTCGAAGAGGCAGAATCCATAGAAAAAGTCGAAGAGGCAGAAGCCATAGAAAAATTCGAAAAAAAGTCGAAGAAGCAAAAGTCGAACAAGCAGAAGCCATAGAAAAAAATCGAAGTAAAATACGAGGAGGCAGAAGCCATAGAAACAGTCTAAGAAGTAGAGGTCGAAGAAAAAGTCAAAGAAGCAGAAGCCATAGCAATAGTCGAAGTAGAAGTCGAAGTGGCAGAAGCCATAGAAAAAAATCGAAGAAAAACTCGAAGAGACAGAAGCCATAGAAAAAGTCGAAGAAGTAGAAGTTGAAGAAAAAGTCGAAGATGCAGAAGCCATAGAAACAGTCGAAGAAGTAGAAGTCGAAGAGGCAGAAGCCACAGAAACAGTCGAAGAAGTAGAAGTCGAAGAAAAAGTCGAAGAGGCAGAAGCCATAGCAAAAGTCGAAGTAGAAGTCGAAGTGGCAGAAGCCATAGAAAAAATTCGAAGTAAAAGTCGAACAGGCAGAAGCCATAGAAAAAGTCGAAGAAGTAGAAACCATAGAAAAAAATTGAAGAAAATGTCGAAGAGGCAGAAGCCATAGAAAAAAATCGAAGAAAATGTCGAAGAGGCAGAAGCCATAGAAAAATTCGAAAAAAAGTCGAAGAAGCAGAAGCCATAGAAAAAGTCAAAGAAGTAGAAGTCGAACAAGCAGAAGCCATAGAAAAAAAACTAAGTAAAATACGAGGAGGCAGAAGCCATAGAAACAGTCGAAGAAGTAGAAGTCGAAGAAAAAGTCGAAGAGGCAGAAGCCATAGAAAAAAGTCGAAGAAGTAGAAAGTCGAAGAGGCAGAAGCCATAGAAAAAGTCGAAGAAGTAGAAGTCGAAGAAAAAGTCGAAGAGGCAGAAGCCATAGAAAAATTCGAAAAAAGTCGAAGAAGCAGAAGCCATAGAAAAAAAACTAAGTAAAATACGAGGAGGCTGAAGCCATAGAAACAGTCGAAGAAGTAGAAGTCGAAGAAAATGTCGAAGAGGCAGAAGCCATAGAAAAATTCGAAAAAAAAGTTGAAGAAGTAGAAGCCATAGAAAAAGTCGAAGAAGTAGAAGTCGAACAAGCAGAAGCCATAGAAAAAAATCGAAGTAAAATACGAGGAGGCAGAAGCCATAGAAAAAGTCGAAGAAAAAGTCGAAGATGCAGAAGCCATAGAAAAAAATCGAAGTAAAATACGAGGAGCCAGAAGCGATAGAAACAGTAGAAGAAGTGGAAGTCGAAGAAAAAGTCGAAGAAGCAGAAGCCATAGAAAAAGTCGAAGAAGTAGAAGTCGAACAAGCAGAAGCCATAGAAAAAAATCGAAGTAAAATACGAGGAGGCAGAAGCCATAGAAACAGTCGAAGAAGTAGAAGTCGAAGAAAAAGTCAAAGAAGCAGAAGCCATAGAAAAAGTCGAAAAAGTAGAAGTCGAACAAGCAGAAGCCATAGAAAAAAATCGAAGTAAAATACGAGGAGGCAGAAGCCATAGAAACAGTCGAAGAAGTAGAAGTCGAAGAAAAAGTCGAAGAAGCAGAAGCCATAGAAAAAGTCGAAGAAGTAGAAGTCAAACAAGCAGAAGCCATAGAAAAAAATCGAAGAAAATCTCGAAGAGACAGAAGCCATAGAAAAAGTCGAAGAAGTAGAAGTTGAAGAAAAAGTCGAAGATGCAGAAGCCATAGAAAAACTCAAAGAAGTAGAAGTCGAAGAGGCAGAAGCCACAGAAACAGTCGAAGAAGTAGAAGTCGAAGAAAAAGTCGAAGAAAAAGTCGAAGAGGCAGAAGCCATAGCAAAAGTCGAAGTAGAAGTCGAAGTGGCAGAAGCCATAGAAAAAATTCGAAGTAAAAGTCGAACAGGCAGAAGCCATAGAAAAAGTCGAAGAAGTAGAAACCATAGAAAAAAATCGAAGAAAATGTCGAAGAGGCAGAAGCCATAGAAAAATTCGAAAAAAAGTCGAAGAAGCAGAAGCCATAGAAAAAGTCGAAGAAGTAGAAGTCGAACAAGCAGAAGCCATAGAAAAAAAACGAAGTAAAATACGAGGAGGCAGAAGCCATAGAAACAGTCGAAGAAGTAGAAGTCGAAGAAAAAGTCGAAGAGGCAGAAGCCATAGAAAAAATCGAAGTAAAATACGAGGAGGCAGAAGCCATAGAAACAGTAGAAGTGGAAGTCGAAGAAAAAGTTGAAGAAGCAGAAGCCATAGAAAAAATCGAAGAAAATGTCGAAGAGGCAGAAGCCATAGAAAAATTCGAAAAAAAGTTGAAGAAGCAGAAGCCATAGAAAAAGTCGAAGAAGTAGAAGTCGAACAAGCAGAAGCCATAGAAAAAAATCGAAGTAAAATACGAGGAGGCAGAAGCCATAGAAACAGTCGAAGAAAAAGTCGAAGATGCAGAAGCCATAGAAAAAAATCGAAGTAAAATACGAGGAGCCAGAAGCGATAGAAACAGTAGACGAAGTGGAAGTCGAAGAAAAAGTCGAAGAAGCAGAAGCCATAGAAAAAGTCGAAGAAGTAGAAGTCGAACAAGCAGAAGCCATAGAAAAAAATCGAAGTAAAATACGAGGAGGCAGAAGCCATAGAAACAGTAGAAGAAGTGGAAGTCTAAGAAAAAGTCGAAGAAGCAGAAGCCATAGAAAAAGTCGAAGAAGTAGAAGTCGAACAAGCAGAAGCCATAGAAAAAAATCGAAGTAAAATACGAGGAGGCAGAAGCCATAGAAACAGTCGAAGAAGTAGAAGTCGTAGAAAAAGTCGAAGACGCAGAAGACATAAAAAAAAAATCGAAGAAAAAGTCGAAGAGACAGAAGCCATAGAAAAAGTCGAAGAAGTAGAAGTTGAAAAAAAAGTCGAAGATGCAGAAGCCATAGAAAAACTCAAAGAAGTAGAAGTCGAAGAGGCAGAAGCCACAGAAACAGTCGAAGAAGTAGAAGTCGAAGAAAAAGTCGAAGAGGCAGACGCCATAGCAAAAGTCGAAGTAGAAGTCGAAGTGGCAGAAGCCATAGAAAAAATTCGAAGTAAATGTCGAACAGGCAGAAGCCATAGAAAAAGTCGAAGAAGTAGAAGTCGAAGTTGAAGAAAAAGTCGAAGATGCATAAGTCATAGAAAAATCGAAAAGAAAAAGTCGAAGAAGTAGAAGTCGAAGAAAAAGTTGACGAGGCAGAAGTTATAGAAAAAAATCGAAGTAAAAGTCGAAGAGGCAGAAGCCATAGAAAAAGTTGAAGATGCAGAAGTCATAGAAAAATTCGAAAAGAAAGTCGAAGAAGTAGAATTCGAAGAAAAAGTCGAAGAGGCAGAATCCATAGAAAAAGTCGAAGAGGCAGAAGCCATAGAAAAATTCGAAAAAAAGTCGAAGAAGCAAAAGTCGAACAAGCAGAAGCCATAGAAAAAAATCGAAGTAAAATACGAGGAGGCAGAAGCCATAGAAACAGTCTAAGAAGTAGAGGTCGAAGAAAAAGTCAAAGAAGCAGAAGCCATAGCAAAAGTCGAAGTAGAAGTCGAAGTGGCAGAAGCCATAGAAAAAAATCGAAGAAAAACTCGAAAAGACAGAAGCCATAGAAAAAGTCGAAGAAGTAGAAACCATAGAAAAAAATCGAAGAAAATGTCGAAGAGGCAGAAGCCATAGAAAAAAATCGAAGAAAATGTCGAAGAGGCAGAAGCCATAGAAAAATTCGAAAAAAAGTTGAAGAAGCAGAAGCCATAGAAACAGTCGAAGAAGTAGAAGTCGAAGAAAAAGTCGAAGATGCAGAAGCCATAGAAAAAAAATGAAGTAAAATACGAGGAGCCAGAAGCGATAGAAACAGTAGAAGAAGTGGAAGTCGAAGAAAAAGTCGAAGAAGCAGAAGCCATAGAAAAAGTCGAAGAAGTAGAAGTCGAACAAGCAGAAGCCATAGAAAAAAATCGAAGTAAAATACGAGGAGGCAGAAGCCATAGAAACAGTAGAAGAAGTGAAGTCGAAGAAAAAGTCAAAGAAGCAGAAGCCATAGAAAAAGTCGAAGAAGTAGAAGTCGAACAAGCAGAAGCCATAGAAAAAAATCGAAGAAAAACTCGAAGAGACAGAAGCCATAGAAAAAGTCGAAGAAGTAGAAGTTGAAGAAAAAGTCGAAGATGCAGAAGCCATAGAAAAACTCAAAGTAGAAGTCGAAGAGGCAGAAGCCACAGAAACAGTCGAAGAAGTAGAAGTCGAAGAAAAAGTTGAAGAAAAAGTCGAAGAGGCAGAAGCCATAGCAAAAGTCGAAGTAGAAGTCGAAGTGGCAGAAGCCATAGAAAAAGTCGAAGAAGTAGAAACCATAGAAAAAAATCGAAGAAAATGTCGAAGAGGCAGAAGCCATAGAAAAAAATCGAAGAAAATGTTGGAGGCAGAAGCCATAGAAAAATTCGAAAAGAAAGTCGAAGAAGCAGAAGCCATAGAAAAAGTCGAAGAAGTAGAAGTCGAACAAGCAGAAGCCATAGAAAAAAATCGAAGTAAAATACGAGGAGGCAGAAGCCATAGAAACAGTCGAAGAAGTAGAAGTCGAAGAAAAAGTCGAAGATGCAGAAGCCATAGAAAAAAATCGAAGAAAAAGTCGAAGAGGCAGAAGCCATAGAAAAAGTCGAAGAAGTAGAATTCGAAGAAAAAGTCGAAGATGCAGAAGTCATAGAAAAAGTCGAAGAAGTCGAAGTCGAAGAAAAAGTTGCAGATGCAGAAGTCATAGAAAAAGTCGAAAAAAAAAAGTCGAAGAGGCAGAAGCCATAGAAAAAGTCGAAGAAGTAGAAGTCGAAGAGGCAGAAGCCATAGAAAAAGTCGAAGAAGTAGAATTCGAAGAAAAAGTCGCAGATGTAGAAGTCATAGAAAAAGTCGAAGAAGTCGAAGTCGAAGAAAAAGTTGCAGATGCAGAAGTCATAGAAAAAGTCGAAAAAAAAAAAGTCGAAGAGGCAGACGCCATAGAAAAAGTCGAAGAAGTAGAAGTCGAAGAGGCAGAAGCCATAGAAAAAGTCGAAGAAGTAGAAGTCGAACAAGCAGAAGCCATAGAAAAAAATCGAAGTAAAATACGAGGAGGCAGAAGCCATAGAAACAGTCCAAGAAGTAGAGGTCGAAGAAAAAGTCGAAGAGGCAGAAGCCATAGAAAAAGTCGAACAAGTAGAAGTCGAACAAGCAGAAGCCATAGAAAAAGTCGAACAAGTAGAAGTCGAAGAAAAAGTCGAAGAAACAGAAGTCGAACAAGCAGAAGCCATAGAAAAAGTCGAGCAAGTAGAAGTCGAACAAGCAGAAGCCATAGAAAAAGTCGAACAAGTAGAAGTCGAAGAAAAAGTCGAAGAAACAGAAGTCGAACAAGCAGAAGCCATAGAAAAAGTCGAAGAAGTAGAAACCATAGAAAAAAATCGAAGAAAATGTCGAAGAGGCAGAAGCCATAGAAACAGTCGAAGAAGTAGAAGTCGAAGAAAAAGTCGAAGAGGCAGACGCCATAGCAAAAGTCGAAGTAGAAGTCGAAGTGGCAGAAGCCATAGAAAAAATTCGAAGTAAATGTCGAACAGGCAGAAGCCATAGAAAAAGTCGAAGAAGTAGAAGTCGAAGTTGAAGAAAAAGTCGAAGATGCATAAGTCATAGAAAAATCGAAAAGAAAAAGTCGAAGAAGTAGAAGTCGAAGAAAAAGTTGACGAGGCAGAAGTTATAGAAAAAAATCGAAGTAAAAGTCGAAGAGGCAGAAGCCATAGAAAAAGTTGAAGATGCAGAAGTCATAGAAAAATTTGAAAAGAAAGTCGAAGAAGTAGAATTCGAAGAAAAAGTCGAAGAGGCAGAATCCATAGAAAAAGTCGAAGAGGCAGAAGCCATAGAAAAATTCGAAAAAAAGTCGAAGAAGCAAAAGTCGAACAAGCAGAAGCCATAGAAAAAAATCGAAGTAAAATACGAGGAGGCAGAAGCCATAGAAACAGTCTAAGAAGTAGAGGTCGAAGAAAAAGTCAAAGAAGCAGAAGCCATAGCAAAAGTCGAAGTAGAAGTCGAAGTGGCAGAAGCCATAGAAAAAAATCGAAGAAAAACTTGAAAAGACAGAAGCCATAGAAAAAGTCGAAGAAGTAGAAACCATGGAAAAAAATCGAAGAAAATGTCGAAGAGGCAGAAGCCATAGAAAAAAATCGAAGAAAATGTCGAAGAGGCAGAAGCCATAGAAAAATTCGAAAAAAAGTTGAAGAAGCAGAAGCCATAGAAAAAGTCGAACAAGTAGAAGTCGAACAAGCAGAAGCCATAGAAAAAAATCGAAGTAAAATACGAGGAGGCAGAAGCCATAGAAACAGTCGAAGAAGTAGAAGTCGAAGAAAAAGTCGAAGATGCAGAAGCCATAGAAAAAAATTGAAGTAAAATACGAGGAGCCAGAAGCGATAGAAACAGTAGAAGAAGTGGAAGTCGAAGAAAAAGTCGAAGAAGCAGAAGCCATAGAAAAAGTCGAAGAAGTAGAAGTCGAACAAGCAGAAGTCATAGAAAAAGTCGAAGAAGTAGAAGTCGAAGAAAAAGTCGAAGAGGCAGAAGCCATAGAAAAAATTCGAAGTAAAAGTCTAACAGGCAGAAGCCATAGAAAAAGTCGAAGAAGTAGAAGTCGAAGAAAAAGTCGAAGAGGCAGAAGTCATAGAAAAAAATCGAAGAAAATGTCGAAGAGGCAGAAGCCATAGAAAAATTCGAAAAAAAGTCAAAGAAACAAAAGTCGAACAAGCAGAAGCCATGGAAAAAAATCGAAGTAAAATACGAGGAGGCAGAAGCCATAGAAACAGTCGAAGAAGTAGAAGTCGTAGAAAAAGTTGAAGACGCAGAAGACATAAAAAAAAATCGAAGAAAAAGTCGAAGAGACAGAAGCCATAGAAAAAGTCGAAGAAGTAGAAGTTGAAAAAAAAGTCGAAGATGCAGAAGCCATAGAAAAACTCAAAGAAGTAGAAGTCGAAGAGGCAGAAGCCACAGAAACAGTCGAAGAAGTAGAAGTCGAAGAAAAAGTCGAAGAGGCAGACGCCATAGCAAAAGTCGAAGTAGAAGTCGAACAAGCAGAAGCCATAGAAAATAATCGAAGAAAAACTCGAAGAGACAGAAGCCATAGAAAAAGTCGAAGAAGTAGAAGTTGAAGAAAAAGTCGAAGATGCAGAAGCCAAAGAAAAAGTTGAAGAAAAAGTCGAAGAGGCAGAAGCCATAGCAAAAGTCGAAGTAGAAGTCGAAATGGCAGAAGCCATAGAAAAAGTCGAAGAAGTAGAAACCATAGAAAAAAATCGAAGAAAATGTCGAAGAGGCAGAAGCCATAGAAAAAAATCGAAGAAAATGTTGGAGGCAGAAGCCATAGAAAATTCGAAAAGAAAGTCGAAGAAGCAGAAGCCATAGAAAAAGTCGAAGAAGTAGAAGTCGAACAAGCAGAAGCCATAGAAAAAAATCGAAGTAAAATACGAGGAGGCAGAAGCCATAGAAACAGTCGAAGAAGTAGAAGTCGAAGAAAAAGTCGAAGATGCAGAAGCCATAGAAAAAAATCGAAGAAAAAGTCGAAGAGACAGAAACTATAGAAAAAGTCGAAGAAGTAGAATTCGAAGAAAAAGTCACAGATGTAGAAGTCATAGAAAAAGTCGAAGAAGTCGAAGTCGAAGAAAAAGTTACAGATGCAGAAGTCATAGAAAAAGTCGAAAAAAAAAAAGTCGAAGAGGCAGACGCCATAGAAAAAGTCGAAGAAGTAGAAGTCGAAGAGGCAGAAGCCATAGAAAAAGTCGAAGAAGTAGAAGTCGAACAAGCAGAAGCCATAGAAAAAAATCGAAGTAAAATACGAGGAGGCAGAAGCCATAGAAACAGTCCAAGAAGTAGAGGTCGAAGAAAAAGTCGAAGAGGCAGAAGCCATAGAAAAAGTCGAACAAGTAGAAGTCGAACAAGCAGAAGCCATAGAAAAAGTCGAACAAGTAGAAGTCGAAGAAAAAGTCGAAGAAACAGAAGTCGAACAAGCAGAAGCCATAGAAAAAGTCGAAGAAGTAGAAACCATAGAAAAAAATCGAAGAAAATGTCGAAGAGGCAGAAGCCATAGAAACAGTCGAAGAAGTAGAAGTCGAAGAGGCAGAAGCCACAGAAACAGTCGAAGAAGTAGAAGTCGAAGAAAAAGTCGAAGAGGCAGACGCCATAGCAAAAGTCGAAGTAGAAGTCGAAGTGGCAGAAGCCATAGAAAAAATTCGAAGTAAATGTCGAACAGGCAGAAGCCATAGAAAAAGTCGAAGAAGTAGAAGTCGAAGTTGAAGAAAAAGTCGAAGATGCATAAGTCATAGAAAAATCGAAAAGAAAAAGTCGAAGAAGTAGAAGTCGAAGAAAAAGTTGACGAGGCAGAAGTTATAGAAAAAAATCGAAGTAAAAGTCGAAGAGGCAGAAGCCATAGAAAAAGTTGAAGATGCAGAAGTCATAGAAAAATTTGAAAAGAAAGTCGAAGAAGTAGAATTCGAAAAAAAAGTCGAAGAGGCAGAATCCATAGAAAAAGTCGAAGAGGCAGAAGCCATAGAAAAATTCGAAAAAAAGTCGAACAAGCAAAAGTCGAACAAGCAGAAGCCATAGAAAAAAATCGAAGTAAAATACAAGGAGGCAGAAGCCATAGAAACAGTCTAAGAAGTAGAGGTCGAAGAAAAAGTCAAAGAAGCAGAAGCCATAGCAAAAGTCGAAGTAGAAGTCGAAGTGGCAGAAGCCATAGAAAAAAATCGAAGAAAAACTCGAAAAGACAGAAGCCATAGAAAAAGTCGAAGAAGTAGAAGTTGAAGAAAAAGTCGAAGATGCAGAAGCCATAGAAAAACTCAAAGAAGTAGAAGTCGAAGAGGCAGAAGCCATAGCAAAAGTCGAAGTAGAAGTCGAAGTGGCAGAAGCCATAGAAAAAAATCGAAGAAAAACTCGAAAAGACAGAAGCCATAGAAAAAGTCGAAGAAGTAGAAGTTGAAGAAAAAGTCGAAGATGCAGAAGCCATAGAAAAACTCAAAGAAGTAGAAGTCGAAGAGGCAGAAGCCACAGAAACAGTCGAAGAAGTAGAAGTCGAAGAAAAAGTCGAAGAAAAAGTCGAAGAGGCAGAAGCCATAGCAAAAGTCGAAGTAGAAGTCGAAGTGGCAGAAGCCATAGAAAAAATTCGAAGTAAAAGTCGAACAGGCAGAAGCCATAGAAAAAGTCGAAGAAGTAGAAACCATAGAAAGAAATCGAAGAAAATATCGAAGAGGCAGAAGCCATAGAAAAAAATCGAAGAAAATGTCGAAGAGGCAGAAGCCACAGAAACAGTCGAAGAAGTAGAAGTCGAAGAAAAAGTTGAAGAAAAAGTCGAAGAGGCAGAAGCCATAGCAAAAGTCGAAGTAGAAGTCGAAGTGGCAGAAGCCATAGAAAAAGTCGAAGAAGTAGAAACCATAGAAAAAAATCGAAGAAAATGTCGAAGAGGCAGAAGCCATAGAAAAAAATCGAAGAAAATGTTGGAGGCAGAAGCCATAGAAAATTCGAAAAGAAAGTCGAAGAAGCAGAAGCCATAGAAAAAGTCGAAGAAGTAGAAGTCGAACAAGCAGAAGCCATAGAAAAAAATCGAAGTAAAATACGAGGAGGCAGAAGCCATAGAAACAGTCGAAGAAGTAGAAGTCGAAGAAAAAGTCGAAGATGCAGAAGCCATAGAAAAAAATCGAAGAAAAAGTCGAAGAGACAGAAGCTATAGAAAAAGTCGAAGAAGTAGAATTCGAAGAAAAAGTCACAGATGTAGAAGTCATAGAAAAAGTCGAAGAAGTCGAAGTCGAAGAAAAAGTTACAGATGCAGAAGTCATAGAAAAAGTCGAAAAAAAAAAAGTCGAAGAGGCAGACGCCATAGAAAAAGTCGAAGAAGTAGAAGTCGAAGAGGCAGAAGCCATAGAAAAAGTCGAAGAAGTAGAAGTCGAACAAGCAGAAGCCATAGAAAAAAATCGAAGTAAAATACGAGGAGGCAGAAGCCATAGAAACAGTCCAAGAAGTAGAGGTCGAAGAAAAAGTCGAAGAGGCAGAAGCCATAGAAAAAGTCGAACAAGTAGAAGTCGAATAAGCAGAAGCCATAGAAAAAGTCGAACAAGTAGAAGTCGAAGAAAAAGTCGAAGAAACAGAAGTCGAACAAGCAGAAGCCATAGAAAAAGTCGAAGAAGTAGAAACCATAGAAAAAAATCGAAGAAAATGTCGAAGAGGCAGAAGCCATAGAAACAGTCGAAGAAGTAGAAGTCGAAGAGGCAGAAGCCACAGAAACAGTCGAAGAAGTAGAAGTCGAAGAAAAAGTCGAAGAGGCAGACGCCATAGCAAAAGTCGAAGTAGAAGTCGAAGTGGCAGAAGCCATAGAAAAAATTCGAAGTAAATGTCGAACAGGCAGAAGCCATAGAAAAAGTCGAAGAAGTAGAAGTCGAAGTTGAAGAAAAAGTCGAAGATGCATAAGTCATAGAAAAATCGAAAAGAAAAAGTCGAAGAAGTAGAAGTCGAAGAAAAAGTTGACGAGGCAGAAGTTATAGAAAAAAATCGAAGTAAAAGTCGAAGAGGCAGAAGCCATAGAAAAAGTTGAAGATGCAGAAGTCATAGAAAAATTTGAAAAGAAAGTCGAAGAAGTAGAATTCGAAAAAAAAGTCGAAGAGGCAGAATCCATAGAAAAAGTCAAAGAGGCAGAAGCCATAGAAAAATTCGAAAAAAAGTCGAAGAAGCAAAAGTCGAACAAGCAGAAGCCATAGAAAAAAATCGAAGTAAAATACAAGGAGGCAGAAGCCATAGAAACAGTCTAAGAAGTAGAGGTCGAAGAAAAAGTCAAAGAAGCAGAAGCCATAGCAAAAGTCGAAGTAGAAGTCGAAGTGGCAGAAGCCATAGAAAAAAATCGAAGAAAAACTCGAAGAGACAGAAGCCATAGAAAAAGTCGAAGAAGTAGAAGTTGAAGAAAAAGTCGAAGATGCAGAAGCCATAGAAAAACTCAAAGAAGTAGAAGTCGAAGAGGCAGAAGCCATAGCAAAAGTCGAAGTAGAAGTCGAAGTGGCAGAAGCCATAGAAAAAAATCGAAGAAAAACTCGAAAAGACAGAAGCCATAGAAAAAGTCGAAGAAGTAGAAGTTGAAGAAAAAGTCGAAGATGCAGAAGCCATAGAAAAACTCAAAGAAGTAGAAGTCGAAGAGGCAGAAGCCACAGAAACAGTCGAAGAAGTAGAAGTCGAAGAAAAAGTCGAAGAAAAAGTCGAAGAGGCAGAAGCCATAGCAAAAGTCGAAGTAGAAGTCGAAGTGGCAGAAGCCATAGAAAAAATTCGAAGTAAAAGTCGAACAGGCAGAAGCCATAGAAAAAGTCGAAGAAGTAGAAACCATAGAAAAAAATCGAAGAAAATATCGAAGAGGCAGAAGCCATAGAAAAAAATCGAAGAAAATGTCGAAGAGGCAGAAGCCATAGAAAAATTCGAAAAAAAGTCGAAGAAGCAGAAGCCATAGAAAAAGTCGAAGAAGTAGAAGTCGAACAAGCAGAAGCCATAGAAAAAAATCGAAGTAAAATACGAGGAGGCAGAAGCCATAGAAACAGTCGAAGAAGTAGAAGTCGAAGAGGCAGAAGCCACAGAAACAGTCGAAGAAGTAGAAGTCGAAGAAAAAGTCGAAGAATCAGAAGCCATAGAAAAAGTCGAAGAAGTAGAAGTCGAACAAGCAGAAGCCATAGAAAAAAATCGAAGTAAAATACGAGGAGGCAGAAGCCATAGAAACAGTAGAAGAAGTGGAAGTCTAAGAAAAAGTCGAAGAAGAAGCCATAGAAAAAGTCGAAGAAGTAGAAGTCGAACAAGCAGAAGCCATAGAAAAAAATCGAAGTAAAATACGAGGAGGCAGAAGCCATAGAAACAGTCGAAGAAGTAGAAGTCGAAGAAAAAGTCGAAGAGGCAGAAGCCATAGAAAAAATTCGAAGTAAAAGTCTAACAGGCAGAAGCCATAGAAAAAGTCGAAGAAGTAGAAGTCGAAGAAAAAGTCGAAGAGGCAGAAGTTATAGAAAAAAATCGAAGAAAATGTCGAAGAGGCAGAAGCCATAGAAAAATTCGAAAAAAAGTCAAAGAAACAAAAGTCGAACAAGCAGAAGCCATGGAAAAAAATCGAAGTAAAATACGAGGAGGCAGAAGCCATAGAAACAGTCGAAGAAGTAGAAGTCGTAGAAAAAGTCGAAGACGCAGAAGACATAAAAAAAAATCGAAGAAAAAGTCGAAGAGACAGAAGCCATAGAAAAAGTCGAAGAAGTAGAAGTTGAAAAAAAAGTCGAAGATGCAGAAGCCATAGAAAAACTCAAAGAAGTAGAAGTCGAAGAGGCAGAAGCCACAGAAACAGTCGAAGAAGTAGAAGTCGAAGAAAAAGTCGAAGAGGCAGACGCCATAGCAAAAGTCGAAGTAGAAGTCGAAGTGGCAGAAGCCATAGAAAAAATTCGAAGTAAATGTCGAACAGGCAGAAGCCATAGAAAAAGTCGAAGAAGTAGAAGTCGAAGTTGAAGAAAAAGTCGAAGATGCATAAGTCATAGAAAAATCGAAAAGAAAAAGTCGAAGAAGTAGAAGTCGAAGAAAAAGTTGACGAGGCAGAAGTTATAGAAAAAAATCGAAGTAAAAGTCGAAGAGGCAGAAGCCATAGAAAAAGTTGAAGATGCAGAAGTCATAGAAAAATTTGAAAAGAAAGTCGAAGAAGTAGAATTCGAAGAAAAAGTCGAAGAGGCAGAATCCATAGAAAAAGTCGAAGAGGCAGAAGCCATAGAAAAATTCGAAAAAAAGTCAAAGAAGCAAAAGTCGAACAAGCAGAAGCCATAGAAAAAAATCGAAGTAAAATACAAGGAGGCAGAAGCCATAGAAACAGTCTAAGAAGTAGAGGTCGAAGAAAAAGTCAAAGAAGCAGAAGCCATAGCAAAAGTCGAAGTAGAAGTCGAAGTGGCAGAAGCCATAGAAAAAAATCGAAGAAAAACTCGAAAAGACAGAAGCCATAGAAAAAGTCGAAGAAGTAGAAGTTGAAGAAAAAGTCGAAGATGCAGAAGCCATAGAAAAACTCAAAGAAGTAGAAGTCGAAGAGGCAGAAGCCACAGAAACAGTCGAAGAAGTAGAAGTCGAAGAAAAAGTCGAAGAGGCAGAAGCCATAGCAAAAGTCGAAGTAGAAGTCGAAGTGGCAGAAGCCATAGAAAAAGTCGAAGTAGAAGTCGAACAAGCAGAAGCCATAGAAAAAGAAGTCGACAGAAGCCATAGAAACAGTCGAAGAAGTAGAAGTCGAAGAAAAAGTCGAAGATGCAGAAGCCATAGAAAAATTCGAAGTAAAAGTCTAACAGGCAGAAGCCATAGTCGAGAATAGTCGAAGAAAAAGTCGAAGAGGCAGAAGTCCATAGAAAAAATCGAAGAAAAGTCGAAGAGGCAGAAGCTATAGAAAAATTCGAAAAAAATTCGAAGAAGCAAAAGTCGAACAAGCAGAAGCCATAGAAAAAAATCGAAGTAAAATACGAGGAGGCAGAAGCCATAGAAACAGTCGAAGAAGTAGAGGTCGAAGAAAAAGTCGAAGAAGCAGAAGCCATAGCAAAAATCGAAGTAGAAGTCGAAGAGGCAGAAGCCATAGAAAAAAGTTGAAGAGGCAGAAGTCATAGAAAAAATTCGAAGAAGAAAGTCGAAGAAGTAGAATTCGAAGAAAAAGTCGAAGAGGCAGAATCCATAGAAAAAGTCGAAGAGGCAGAAGCCATAGAAAAATTCGAAAAAAAGTCGAAGAAGCAAAAGTCGAACAAGCAGAAGCCATAGAAAAAAATCGAAGTAAAAGTACGAGGAGGCAGAAGCCATAGAAACAGTCTAAGAAGTAGAGGTCGAAGAAAAAGTCAAAGAAGCAGAAGCCATAGCAAAAGTCGAAGTAGAAGTCGAAGTGGCAGAAGCCATAGAAAAAAATCGAAGAAAAACTCGAAGAGACAGAAGCCATAGAAAAAGTCGAAGAAGTAGAAGTTGAAGAAAAAGTCGAAGATGCAGAAGCCATAGAAAAACTCAAAGAAGTAGAAGTCGAAGAGGCAGAAGCCATAGCAAAAGTCGAAGTAGAAGTCGAAGTGGCAGAAGCCATAGAAAAAAATCGAAGAAAAACTCGAAAAGACAGAAGCCA